>CM056379.1:86180734-86699191 GCA_029718625.1 Synaphobranchus kaupii
AGAGCCTAATTTGTTTTTCAAACGCAGTCACATTCTTGGCAGCGTCCGAGCTTGCCTTTGCCAGAGCAGGGCGGAGTGAGTAGGGAAAGAGCCTCGACTTGACAGAGTGTTGCTGACTGTGCTGAGTGAGCAGCGGGGGCTGATTTCCCTGCACACCGAGCTATCTGCCCCCTACCCTCCCTCCCTCCTTTTATCCCCTGCAAACACCTAACCCTGACCGCTTCTTTCCTCTTAACCCCCCAGGGCTCATTTTCTGTCCCCGATCTCCTCAGGAAAGGGCCTCCTGAATTTGACCCATGATGCATTGCAAAGGTAGGACGAGTAGCAGAACGCAGTGCCCCGGCAGCCGCGCTTACATTTCCACTGAGTCTCCGGCAGCACGGCTTTGGCGAGCGGGGAGGGCGTGTGCACTGGGAGCAGGGGAGAAGACCGCACGATGCTTCATCATTTGCTAAAGGAAATGGGAAGGGGGTTTGTGAAGTAGGCCAGAGGGGCTCGGTCACACCGGGGCCGTGGACATTGCGAGAGGGAGGAACTAGGAAAGGGGGCGGGGTTAAAGAGGAATGGAGAGTCGATTGAGGAGAAGCAAGCAACAGAAACGGAGGAAAGAATTAGCCTCCGCCCCAGAGGAAGTGGCGTGATTTTCGACTTGCCCTGCATCCCCTCGTCCCCTGGTTGCTAAACAACCTCGTTTTCTGTCACCGGCAAGGCGTATCATTCTGAGTGAGCTCATGGCCTTAGCTCCCATAAACCCCTCATATTGGGGGGGGGGGGGTTTTATGAACAGGTCAGCACATGCGAGCTGGCTACAGTGCTCGTGACCAGGGGCGATATTTAGCGCCTATTAATAACCGGCCCGACGGTAATCAGGGCGCGCTGCAGCTCAAACAGCAGCGGTGTACACAGAGCAGGGAACGTTCCCTCCGCTCTCCGCCTTATGTAAACAGCCACTGTGAGATAGGAGAGAAAGGGGAGGGGGTTTGCGGCGGTGGCGGTGGCGGGTGAGTGGAGGGATATGTTCCCTGGCAGCAGTCCATGACCTTTGAAGTATGAAGCCTTGGTAGACTGAAGATGAACCCGCGAGGGCCACCCGTGTGCTGGGCCCATAGGTAGTGCCACGCTGGCACTGGCAGAATAATGCCTTTTGCCATAGCGTTTAGGTTTTAGGGGTCGCTGGTTCGAATCCCGGAAGGAGGCCATCGTCCCCTTCGACGAGCTGAACGGGGCACGGAAAACTTAGCGATTTTTAAGGAAACATTTTGCACTGTAAGTGGACGCCGGCGTCTGTTTAGCAATTGAGTTTTGTAATACTGTAACATAATCACACAGCACCTCACCGCCTCGTAATCTGGTCCGGGGGTGGGTAATTCCAGGGCTCGAGGGCAGCAGAGTGGTCTGTTTTTATGGTTTTGTCTTTCCCAACCTTGTGTGATTATCGTACTGTTCTGATGTCATTTGGATTATAAGGAGCACAAAAGACATGGGAGTTGCCGGCTTGAACTCAAAATCCCGGGTATTTAAAAACCCAGTGAAGTGTCCTTCGTCCCTGGGTCTTCCACCTGTCGATGAGTAGCGGCAGAATTTCTTTTTTTCAAAGAGCTCTATAAAAAAGTGCAGCCAGACCCCATCTGCTTTGTGAAGAAGAGCGAAGCTCAAGAGAAGGATGTTTTATTCATGTGAAGTCTACCCATTTTGCACCACTGCCTTTGTCAGCTATTAGTTTTCATACAAGCACGCAATTAACCCTTTGAAGAGTAGGCTTTTTGGAATGTTTTTTTCAAAATTCTAAAACAGTGTTCTAGAACTCAGTTGCTAGTAGCGGTTGTTACATCAGCATTGGAATGTTCAGTTAAGAACATTCCAATCACATATTTGTGATCTTACACCATAAACAGTGGTCCCCAACCCTATTCCTGGAGATCTACTGTCCTGTAGGTTTTCACTACAGCCCTAAGAAGGCACACCTCATTCAAGAGCTAGAGATCTCATTGAGCTGCTAATTTGTAGAATCAAGTGTGCTTTGTTAGGGATGTAATGAAAACCTACAGGACATTAGATCTCCAGGAACAGGGTTGGGGATCCCCATACGGAAATTAAATATATTACAATATATTGAGAAATATGTTGTTCAGGCCAATAATATATAAGCCAATATATTTTTGTGAAAATGTATTAAACTTACTTATATTAAGAATATAGTTTAAATATATTAATGCAAATATGATATTTACTTATAATTCAGTTAATATATATAATTATGTATTTATTAATATATTCCAGAATATCCCCTACAAATATATTTACTTACACTGTATTTATTATATACTCCAATATATATTAACAAGAAATATATCAATTTTAAAATATAATATGGAATATACTTTAAGACATGTATTTTTTTTGTATAGGTCTGGAATATAAATTTAAATATATTTTGTTAGTATATTTACATTGTGTATTTACCTGCAAAATTAAATTATATTATGCTTTAATATATTATATAGGAAATAGGGTATATGTCATGATATAGTATATAAATATAATAAAATATATTCAAGTTTATCTCCATAAAACATATTACTTCATTATATTTATAATATACTTGAAAATACATGAACATTAGATGCATTATTTGAAAATATATTGTTGAATATTCTTTAGAGATGTATTTCATGTATATAGGTCTGGAATATAAGTTTAAATATATTTTGTTATTATATTTACATGAATATATCTGTAATTATATAGACATTTTATAAGTTAAATATATGTGCCACATACATTTAAAAATATACAACCAGTATTTTGTCATTATAATTGAATAATATACTTTAAAATGTATATTTAGGAATATATTAAATATATATTATGAATAATATATACATATATTTTAAATATATTTATATAAGGGCAGAAATATATTGCAATATACAAAAACGGCAATAACTTGCATATTTACTATATATCTAAAATATACAGTATACAGTGCAATATATTTTACAAAAATAATTAATGAATTCATCAAAATATATTACAATATATTTCTTCAACATATTTCAGAGTATATATGATAATATAATGATTCAGCTTAAAATATATTTAAAAAAATATATTTAAAATATATATTTTTTCCGTATGGGGACCACTGCCTTAAAGGGTTAAAGACTTCAAAGATGTCAGAAGTGGGCACAGAGCTAGGCAGGCCCAGTTATGAGGTATGAGGGCTGGCTGAGGTCAGGGCTGACGTGAGGATGGGTGGGATGGGGAGTTGGGACTAAGAAATTGTGGAGCATACCCCCCCCCCCCCCCCTTCCAGTGCCTCCCGGCTTAGAGCTTTCCTATAATCCTACCTTAACCCCAGAATCTGCCCGACCCCCAGCACATACACACTGTTGCCATCAAACACCCGACCCCAACTCTGCCCTGTGGCCTGACACGCCCCCCCCCCCCCCCCCCCCCCCCCATTCACCTATACATTTCCCTGCTGTAATGAAAAACAATCGGGCTAAAAAGGCAACGGCCGACCTAAATCAAACCCAGAACAGAGCTCCACACTTTAATGTCTATACATGCCACCCCCCCGCCCGACCCCAACCCACAACCCTTGTGTCAAGCTGTCTTTCCCTTTGGCTTAAAACTTTTCAAACGCCCCCCCCCCACTCCCCCTCTTCCCCCTGGCCCCCGTCTCAGTTACGTTCTCCCTCGCTCATTGAAGCCTGGCTGAGTGCAGCAGCGGATATTAGGATGTCGTTAACCCGCAGAGCTCCTCACCTGGAGTCGTGGCCGCTCTTGTTTCGCGCCCGGTCCACCTCGTCGCACGGTACACTGCAAAAACCAAAAAATGTATTGAATTGTAAAACAAGTATTTTTGCCTTATATTTACACTTAAAAAAAATTTCAAGACTCATTTCAAGATTTGACACTGGGGTAAGATGATTTCACTTGTCAAGCAACTTAAAACAAGCTAATACTTAAGAGAAAAAAAAAAGATTTTAAGTCTCATTACAAGACTAAAACACTTGCGAGCAGCGTTTTCGTGTTTTTTTTCATCCACTTTCTTTTTATACCGACGAGTAAAAGTTGGGTAGTATGAGCAATATGTAATTTGCCACCACAATTTCGGAGGCATGGCATGATTCGCTTTGCTCCTGGCACGATAAGTGCTGACCGGCTCCTCTTGGTCCAGGGGGGTGTGCGAGTCTCGGCGGCCAATCGCCTGTTGCGTCTCTGAACGCCCGCCCCTTTTTCGGCCGGCCCTAACAACCGGCGCGGGTTTCCCCGTGATGTGGCTCTGTGGAGGTTGAGGAAATAAGAGCTTGCTGAACACCAGTGCGTGATCTATAAACACGCGTCACGTGCAGTAACAGGCCCACGGAGGAGTGTTTATGAAGGGAGAAAGGACACCGCCGCTGACAGACTGACGTCTTTTATTTCTTGCCGAGGCTGCGCTCCGTTCGCTCGCTTGCTGTGGGTCTGGAGTTCCTCACCATAAAGATGCGTGAATGCGTCTGACAGGACAGAACTCTCTAATATTAACGTTCAGTCAGGACTGTAAGTAGTTCTTATAGCGACTTACCAGCCAAACTGTGACATGTGTACCTGGAAGAATTTATTTTCTGCATTTAAACACTGCATGCGGTGATGCAAACGAAGAACATCAATTTTATTATTTTTTCCATTATGTAACTTGTATCATTGTAGAATGGTCAAAGTTTAACAGTGTGATAAAGCAAACATCACAGACATATAAAAGATTGAAGTTAATGGAGTCCCATAAATGTGATAAGTAAATACAAGCCCATTAATTCAATATTAGTTTATTATTATCACATTTGACACTGTAACAAATATACAGATATTTTAGATCTTTTTTGGGCCATGTCCACCCTGCACTGAAATGTGGCCACACCACAGGCCACCCCACCCACCGTCGCATTTTTCAGCATTTCCTTTTTGGCAGAATTACCGTTTCATGGAGGTGGCACCCCAACATAACTCCTGGTCCCATCCTGGCCACCCCATTTAAGAAACCAGTACAGGTGTTTTCATTTTTTTATATACTATTACAAATATGAATTGCAGTGTAAATGATCTGTTTTCTTTACGTGTGCTGGGAGTTAGGAAATTATGCTGAATAATTATGGATACAAGGGATGCACAGGGCCCATTGGGACAGCAAGCCCTGCCCCCTAAGCCTATCCCAACCCTTCCTATAGCATGTAGCAGCTATCTGCTATTAATAAAGTCTAAATAGGCATTTCCTCTGTCACTGCACTCTTTCACACTCTTCTATGGTCATCCTCAATTTTGTTTGCCCCGGACTTTTATGTCTTCACTTCCCCCTCGCTCTGAACAGGTTTGGATCCACACTTCAGCTCTGAGGAGGAACACATGGGGGGGGGGGTGGCTTACGTGTCCCCTCCCCTCTCTCGCTCTCGAGGTTCCATTCTGTAGTGGGAGAGGGCTGCACAGAAACATACAAAGTCGTTCATAGTTGATTGTGATTCTGAAGCGAGCGGCAGCTATGTGGTGCAGTGGTCAGCGCAACTGACTCGAGGCCATTTTGGGGTCAGAATCACAGTTGGAAAACCGCTGTTGTTCCTGTGAGTGGCATATTTCAACTGAAAACCTCACGCTGTTCATTTGAAATACAGTATGTCAAGCCAAGTTAAAAGAGCCTGACAAAGGTCGCAACATTAAGAAGGTAACATAATATACCGGGAATATACAGGAATATACTGCAATATATTAAAATATGATTACGTATTCACATATATTTCATAGCAGTGTATTATAAAAATATCTTGAAATAACTGAAAATAGCAATAATCTGTATATTTGCCCATTGTGACGTGTTGCAGTATCTTTATTTTATTTTATTTCAATGTATTCCATTTCTGTAGGGGGCACCGTGAAGGGGACTATCAAGTATAAATAAGATAAATAGGAAAGGAGATTAGACGGAAGAATTTGAGGGTGGACGGAGCACTGAAATCTGGCTTTAGCTTCTAAGTCATTAGCTGTTTTTTCTTAACAGCTGATGTCGTCTGAGTACACCTAAACCAGCTTGACCTCATCGTGCAGTCTTACTCCTGTAAGTAGCTACATACTTTGGCTCCTCCTAGTGCTTTTTGCAGCCAGTCAGAATGCAGAGCTTTCTAGCTTAACGTAGTCACCCCGAGGCTATCCTCTCTCTCCCCTGGCATCGTGTCAGCCATGGTTTGACGGTGCAGTTAATCCGTGCGGCGTGTCGGCGAAAGAAAAAAATGGCGCACACCTGTGGCCGCACACGGGCGGCTGTTCTTCCCGCAGGCATGACGAGGCGCGGCGTGTGCGCAGAGCCCAAGGTATTGGCACGCACACAAACCCGCGTGCGGGCGCCCCGGCCATTTCCTTGCAATCATCTTGCGACAGCCGTAACCTTTGCACAAAGTGGAATTGGCTTTAGAATACAGAGTGAATGACCTTGACTTTTTTTTTTTCTTTTTTTTTTTTTCCAGGTACATTCGGAGTCTGTCTACATCGCTGAGCGCCGGGGATCAAAGGTCACGCGTCCACCTGTCGCATGTCACCGGGAAAGGTTCGCCGTGGAGACCTCGACCGCTGCGACCTTGTGATGGCTGACTGAACCATTACAAACCTGCGAATGCCAAGTGCGCATCCGAGGGTGGGGCCCGCCTCAGTCTCGCATGATTGGCCGCTGGATGGAATTGAGGTGAATGGAACACATGCCCAACGAGCAGGACCCTAACCTATCAGAGGGAGAAGAGAAACGGTGAGTCCCACCCACTGCCCCCTTTCCAGATGTACTGCATAAATGTCGTACTTCAGAACATTATAGACATTAAAGGGTGGAGCTCTGTTCTGGGTTTGATTTAGGTCACCCTTTGCCTTTGCCTTTTTTTAGCCCAATTGTTTTTCATTAGTGTGGGGAAATATATAGATGGGGGGCCACAGGGCAGAGTTGGGGTTGGGTGTTTGATGGCAACAGTGTGTATGTGTTGGGGGGTCAGGGCAGATTCTGGGGTTAAAGTAGGATTGTAGGAAAGCTCTAAGAGGAGCAGGAGGGGACAGGGAGCCCTTGCTCCAAAATGTTTTAGGCATCCTGATAATACATTTTTTCTCAGTGTTTGGACCCCCCCCCTCCCCCACACACACACACTTCTAGTGTTCTCAGGGAGTATTTAAAAAAACGACTAAACTATTTAAATCCTCATGTAATGATGTCCCTCCTTATAGTACTGATAGTACTGCACTTAATGTGTATTTCTTTATGTTTTATCCCTTGTTGTGCTCTGTGTGCTGAAATGTGTGTGTCACTGTTTCTCAGTGAGCTGGCAAATGTATTCTTGAAGGGACAGAAATAATTCTCCTGGGTCTGTATGACTTATGTGTACCAGTGGTCCTGCAGCAAGAGTGACACACACACACGCACAGGGCTTTTTCCATCTCTGGAGTTCACCTCATTGCTGTCTATTAAAGTCAATAGACTGTGCTTTCCATTTGAGTTCCGCATGTGTGCGCGTGCAGGGCGAGCGAGGAGTGTCGTTTCGAAGCTCCTCCGCTGCACTGGAGTCCTCCAGCAATTTCTTTATTTAGAAGAGCGTGCACTACTTGTGCATGTCTCCATTTTCTGCTCACTGCTTCGTTCATCTTATGTTCTCCCTCATCTCTCACTCCTCTCGTCTCTCCTCCTGCCGTCTCCCTTTCTCCTCCCCTCCCGCTTCTCTCCTCTGTCAGTTTTTGCTCCACTGCCATGCCTCCCAAGTGCCCCGCCCCCCCCCCCCCCCCCAGCCCCGGATCAGTCCCCTCCCAATGCGACGGCTGTATCTCCAGCTCTCTCTGCAGTAAACCAGGGGGTCACAGGAGGCATCTACATTTCCCACATAAAGCAGACCCCCCTGGAAATTTTTAAAAACCTAACAATCTCTCCGCTTTGCTCTTTCTGCTCCTTCAGAAACGAGTCAGAGCACCCCCCCACACACACACACACACCTCCCTTCCACCACACAGCTTTAATGGAGGTCGTTGCCTTCTCCTCAGACCGTAATTCGGAAATAAATCGTGCTCTGGACCATTTGTGGAGGCCCAGAAAGCGGGGGCGTTTTCTCCCACCGGGAACCCAGACGTCCAATCACGACCCGCGCTTGAAAACGCGGACCACCCTCCACTGAGGGCGGAGTCACGACAAGCAGGTTTAGTGGGGCTCGCGACGACCTCTTTCGTAGACCTCCAGGGCGCCGCTCCAGAAGCGGTCTTCTCACCCCGTTGTGGCGCGCGTGATCGGGGAGAGAGAGGGGGTCCATGGCGGCAGAGCGGGGGGCGAGAGGCAGGGCCGGTCACCTCCCCCTGGAATGCAGCGTCAAATTCCCCCCGACTGATCCCCGGCACAGATTAGCAGGTGAAAATGAAAGCAAAGCCGCGGAAGCCCGGCTTGATTACGCGGCAGCGATAGACACCTGTCAGTAGATTAGCGGCTCGCCGGCGGGGGCGGCGACTGGAACCGCGCGTCTAAATAGAGCCCGCTGTTGTTCTTGGCTAATTAAAGACGAGGGGCCCTTGGTATTAAGTGAAATCAGATTGGCCGCTCCTAGCGCTTTGCGCGCCCAGCCGGCTCTCCTCCACCATCAGTCATTGGCCGGCCTCAACGCTCCCTCCCGCCCAACGGCAGGTGTAATTAAAGCCCCCATTTCCCAGATTAATTTGTTTGTCACTCCACTTGCTTTTGCTCTCACCGGACCCCTGCAGTTTCGCAATATCAGCCGGTTGATAAATGTCCCCGTCCCTTGCATAATTCACTCCTGTAGCAAAGGCGCCCAGAGCATTGCTACGCTACTGTTGGAGGTTGTTCTATAGCCACGTAGGCTCTGACAAAAACAGAGCCAGTGGCAGCTTGGGTTCAGTGCGAACGGAACGAGACACCGACGCGCTACGCGTAGCGCAACCTTTTCTTTCCCGCGGCAGAGTTGGAAGGTGTTTGGCCTCGCCACGTTGAAGGGAGGGTGGTGTTTCTCCTTTTCCCCGTCCTTTGCTCACATCAAATGGCTCCAACGTGCCACTGTTACCGAGCTGCTATCCACCGCACGGTTCTGCCAACTGGCTTCTACATCGGCCTCCTCAGCCACATGAAGTGACACCAACACCTATAGCTCTGACATCGGTTTTTGTTTTTATAATTTATTTATGTATTTATTTATTTATTTATTTATTTATTTGTTCCAAGCGGAGGAACAATTGGCGGTGTTTCACTGCGCCCGCCGGTAACTTGAAGGAGCCGCCGGGCTCTTTGCTGTTTTCTTTCATGTAGGTAGGACAGCCTGAAAAAACAAGGCTTCTGTGTTTTTGTGTGTGTGTGTGTGTGTGTGTGTGTGTGCGCGCGCATGTGTGTGCGCGGGTGTTTGCGTGTGTGTTTGCGGGGGGGGGGGGGGGGCGGGGGGGTTGGAAGCAAGACGAGTGGTGGAGGATGCTATGAACAAGAAGGGAACGGGGATGGGCGAGGGGGCGTAGAGGCGGCTTAGCAAGGCGCGTGCTCGCCACAGGGAAGATTAGAGCCGTGAGCCACGGATTGGGCCGAATAGGGGCCCGAGAGGTGGGAAGCGGGGCCGGTTATGTCAGGTCAGCGGAGGCCAACCGGGATACGTGACGACAGCGCCGGTTGCCTTGGTTGCAGCGCGCCCGTCGGGGCGGGGATTAGGGTTAGGAGACAGATCCCCGCGCGACAGCCCCCTGCCTGGCTGCTGGTAACTCCTGTCCAGCTGACCGCTGACAAACAGAATACGGCGGGGACACCTTTGTGGCGCCGCCACCCCCCTCCCCCCCTTTTCCCTTTTTCCTCTACCATGTCTTCCCCTATCAGCCCTATATTTCCCTATCTCAAAAAAATTATTTCTCTACCTTCCCTTTCACGTTAATTCTAGTGAAAAAGGATTATCTATCGCCGGGGTGTTATGACCCTAGCATTGTACTTCTCATTACTCCCAACTTGGGCTGCTGTGCTTCATGGATCTAAAACTTTTCTTTGTTTGCACTGATTGTAAGTCTTTCTGGATAAGGTTGTCAGCCTAAAATCTTTATGCAAAATGTTGCTCGTCACTTGTCAAAGTGTTGCCTTCCATGGAACTCGGAGCTTCCAATTCCAGCCGATGAGCCGAGGTTTCAAAGTTCACTTTAAAAACAAGGCAGGTCTGACTTCAATCCCCGTTCTGACCTTTTCAAAAGCAGGAAAAATCCTGATACTTCTAATCGGGACATGGTCATCAGGACATTGATTTTCCTTCCGGCCATTTTGTCGTCGCACTGAATTGGTTTGCGATGGTAACATCAGCGAGGGGAACACTTACGGACGGTTTTTCTTGTGGCGAGGGCGGTCATGAATCTGAGCTCTGGGAGAGCGAAGAGGCGGGTCTACACCTGCTGACTGAAACCCTCCCCGCCGGCCAAATGACGCATCTCCTGGCAGCCCTCCCAGCCACAGTTAGAAGTGGTACGGTCCAGATTCAATGACCTCATCTTCGACACAGTTTGTGAAGGAAGGTTTAAGCCGTCATTCATGTGGAACAGGTCTTTCGTTCTTCGCCATGAAAGTTTGTTCTTCCTAGTTTCCATAGGATTTTGGCAGGATATTTGTAAACAGATGGGTTATATACTGTAAATATATATATATATATATATATATATATATACATATAATATATATTTGCCCGGATGAGAACATTGGCTTGAGCTGGAGCCAAAAGTCTGGTAAGAAAACTCCATTATAGCATTTCAGATTTCATCCCCTGCCACGCACATTTTGTTCCGTATCCATTTTCAGCGGCATGCCATTACGAGCAAATCAAGCAATGGCACACCGTCAAAAAAACGTGCAAGTTGTAACTACGGCCGCGGCTCGGTCGGGGCGCCCGTTTCCCACATGCGGTTTTTGCCAGCAAAAGGGAGGGCGGCGAACGTAGTAAGGTTTGGGCGGGTGCCCTTGGGCTCGGCCTCCTGCTGGGATATCAGCCCGGCTGTAAACCGATCTCCGTGGTGGAGCCGCGCGGGCCACGCTCGCTGCCGAGGAGCAAGGACGAGTGCACCGCAGAACGTTACTCCCGTGCTTTATTTTAGCTTCTTTTGCTTCTTTTTTGATTTCCGCAGTGCCATCGTGTGGAAAAGGCCCCGCCATTGCCTTTTTTGGGGATTTGGGAGTGTTGTGTGGGGGTGGTGGTGGTGGGGCGGAGGCTTATTACAACCAACTTTTAATGTTATATTGTGTCAGCAAAGTGCCTCTTTGCTTCTGTTTGGAGAAATGTGCTCTGCAGGGGACCTCGCAGCTGTTTTGTACGTATCTGTAGTTTGCCAATACACATTTAGGCGGCAGCTAAAATAAGATACGCACGCGGAAAAAGAGAGGAAGCTTTGGCAATGACGGAAAAAATGTAGTGATTATCAAACGGAGGATTTGGGGAAGGGAAGCACAGGGTGATTTGCATGCGACGGGCCTCCAGCTGCTGCTGTAACAAATACAAACGGCTCTGATTGGACCACTCGTTGTTTACCGCTCTTGTTTCGACTTTAATTAGGGCTCTGTGAAAAAAGATATAAATATTCACCTTCAACCGCCCCTGACTACTTTCAACATTTTGGTCTGTCATTCATGATGATTGACAAAAAAAAAGCACACAAAAAAGGCAAAGACATTCTATAGAAAATGTATCCATGTTTGTGTGAAAATAGCACGGTGTTTGGCGTGTACACAGGAGCGTGCCTGGCTGCTACGTACAGCTGGCGTGCTGGCGTCCACATGTCCCTTCTGCGGCTGTCGCTTGCGTTGGGGAGGGGGGAGGGACAGAGCACATGGGGCGCGAGACGGAGCGCCAGAGCCGAAAGTCAGGGGTCAGATGCGAAAAAGATTGGTGGCTGCCAGGTTTAGCCATGCACATTCCCCATCCTCGAAGTATCATCCGGTTAGGATCTCTCCTTAGTTTCAGTCTGCCAAATGCATCCTTAACTGTTTTACTGTGTATGTGTTTGTTGTAGTATAAGTAGCCATTGTTGTATGTGTCTTCTTGAAGAATGCTCCAATATCCCATTACACAGTTGAGAACTTGCATGACAGCATTCCAAGAAGGATTGAATTTGTTTTGAAGGCAAAGGGTGGCCCTACTCCTTATTAGTTACTTGATATTCATATATTGTTAGCTGTTTCCATTATTTTATCCAACCCTGTATTTATAGCGTATAGGCACTGTTTTGTAAAAGGTATGTATTGTATGTATTACGTGTGCTTGTGTGGAGGGTGATGTTTTTCTCTTAAGTGCCCACAATCATTGTGGCCAAAATTATGTGACGGACTGATTTTCATAAGGCCTGTTGTCATACACTCAAAATCTGAATATTGACGGGATATTGATTATGTTGTTCGCTTTGCAGCAGGCAGGCTTGATATTTACCCCCTTTTATGACAGATCAGAAGCTAAGAGAGTCTAGGTGCCACAGCGTAGTCGGGTGTTACCTATGCTAACTCATTGTTCGGTTGCCTTGACTGCGTGTCCTGTTTTAGAGTTTTTAAAGATATTCTTACTACCCATTTTTCTCCCAAGAGTGGCTGAAATGCTTGCTCTTGTTTTTCATACACATACGTAGAGTTTCAAGGTAGCACCAATACCACCTTTTATATTTTCTTTTTTTAAATCGCTGTACAGATGCAGGTTTGCGCAGTGCATAAAATTTTTTTCCCCCAGACAGCCCCAAGTTTTAGCAGATTAAACTTGGAGTTTAAAAACGGTAATGCGTCCTCTACTTAACATTCCCAATTTACAGCTCTTCAGCCTCGATGCCAACCACACCCGTTGTCTTGAGCCACTGCCCAAAGCCAAAAGCCTTGTAGCGTGTGAAATAATTGATGCTCCAGTGGAAAGGACAGAGCTCTTTAACCCGACATAAGCCGAACACGGCTCTTTTTTTTTTAATTGACTGACTTTTGGTCAGAGCGAGGGTCTGTTAGTCGAGCGCTCTGCCCCGTGAAGCATTTTCAGTGTATTTCTGCATCAATGACCTGGAGCTACGCTAACCGTCCTCCACTGCCACCTGTCACACGTTCAACCTGCTGTACATCAGCAGGGTATGGATATTTGTAGGAATCTGAGAGCAGGTTAGAGAGTGAGTGGGAGAGAGAGAAATGCTGAGAGTGCTCTGTAATTATTGTGTCTGTTATTTTTAATGCTATTTGTCACCAAGACTGGTAATGATATGCTAATAGAACACCTTGAAATTTTGTAGGGAGAGAGCTGGGATTCACCAGCACAGCTCTCGACTCTCTCTCTTTCTCTCTCTCCTCCTCCCGGCCTGCTTCGTTAACTCTAATTAGATGCAGTGGTGGTTCTCTGTCGGTCATCGAAAGCATGACTGATTTTTAATTGACCCAGTGAGTTGTCCTCTCTCGCACTCTCTCTGTCGTTCTCTCTCTCTCTCTCTCTCTCTCTCTCTCTGCCCCCCCCCCCCCTCCCCAGTGCCCATGGGTCTGTCTGTCTTTGTGGGGGAGGGGGCTGCTCTGTCTGAGGTGTGGGCCTGTCTCTCCGCTGACAGCTTCATCGATATCGCTCTGAGCCTCTGAATATCCGATGGCTGTTAACAAGGCCTGGGCGCTGGGCTGTAATCTGTGAGGACGGTGGTAACACTGGCCGCGGGCAGCACGTCGTCCTTCCAGTAGAGGCACTTCCCGCTATGGGGCTCTCAACAATAAACCAATTCGACTCTCCAAACGCGCTGCCCATGCTCCTGAAGCGTCAGACGTATAACCGAGTAAAAAATAAAGGCAGCACGGTGATTTTAGAATTAATATAATTGCTAAAATTTCTTTGACCTTTTATATTCAATTAGTTACGGCCTGTGGGCTCCATGTGGCTAGCAGGATCTCTGTCTGATGTTAGACTGCAGGGTGAAATTGAACAGAGCCACACATTCTGAGAGAGCCTGATAGCCCTCAAAATCAAATCCAAATTCACAAAATTTGCTTGTTTTAGACCAGAGGATTAAAAGCAGCTCCGCATTTCTGAAATTCCCATACTCAAACGCAACATCGCCAGGAAGGTTCCTCAGTAATCATTTGTTAGCGAAGGGGCTAGGGAGAGAGGGCGAATTTGTGGAGATGACTGCATTTTTAAGAGTTAAACCGCAAACTCGCCCATTCGTCAAAGTCTTCCGTGCCTTGCGGTGTCCTGTAAGCGAAGATAACAGCCGGGAATATAAAGGGGCATGTGCCGAACGCCCTGTCGGGGAGACAGAGGGAAAGCTTGTCTCTCAGCTGCCATTTCTGATGGCTTTCACTGGCGCGGCGCGTTGTGGTGCTTTTTTTAATGTGACGTTTACAGGGGCTTTCACTGGATCCGTAGCCCCTCATTGCGTGAGGAGAGCTACTACGGAATACTACGGTTGGCAGCTTGAAGCTCGTTTTTAGGACACGCCGTTACGTAAGGCGTGCTCCCACTCCCGCTCTCAGCCAGCCAGTTCCTTTTAACAACAGTGCGCATGGATGCCCGGGTCCATGGTAAAAGCCATGGTAAAAGAATTGGTATCCCCGCCTACCTTTTGTTATTTTCCCCTGTCTCTCTCATTCGTGAAAACTTTAGTAGTGCCGGCACCGGTTGATTTAATGCTGTTGGGAAGCACTTAGAGCCAACTGTTTTACTTTTTAGAAGTGTTTTACTTTGGCAGAAAAGCCTGAAGTGCTTTGGTGCATTACAGCGTGTGTGTGTGTGTGTGTGTGTGTGTGTGTGTGTGTGTACATACCCGCATGGATGTGGGTGGGTCCATATGCAAGTCACTGTATGTGTTTACATGTTACATTACATTTCAGTCTTGGGCTAATTCTCTCTCTCTCTCTCTCTTTCTCTCACACTCCCTGCAGGTGGCTCGATGGCCCGAAAAGGAAGAGAAAGAACAGCCAATGTTCGGTGATGTCTGGTAAGGAACTGTGCGTTTCGAGGAGTCTCACATCTAGGGCACTCCATCTGGGCTTTGCCTGTCTGTCTTCAAGACAGAATTAAGGCTGCACCCTAGCACGGGGAGAGGGTGGGGGGTTGCACCGTCTTCAAATCAACAAACCCTCCACAGGCCGATAACACTTACCCATTAAATGAAGGTAGCAGTGTGGCTTAGCTTTGATCTCATTCACTCACAAAGCTCCCCGGCCTTTCGGTAGCCAAACCGGCTATTCGCTCATTCCTGCATTTTGTCTCACCCGCATAGCTTGGACGCAGGTACCCTCGGCCTTAATCCCTCGGATCCATTTAACTGCCGACGTTGGCCAGGGACAAACGCTCCCACGTCAGTTTTCCGGGACGGCGGGTAAGGCGGGTGGTAAGGCGGCTCAGAGAGGCGAGCGGGAAGCCGGGCTGGGGAGATCGTGTCCCGGACGGGAGGCGAGGCGGCCACGGAGCGTGATTTACCGCTGCCGCGTTTACTCCGGGTATTTATCACACGAAGGGGGGAGGGGGGAAGAAACCTTTTTTTTCGGGGATGGCTTTCATCCTTCAAATGAAAATCCCATGCCGGCTTCCTTTCTTCTCGGGGGCGGAATGCACGGAATGAGCGGCCGCTTGAAGCGCAAGGATTTGTGGAGAGGGGATTGAAGGAATCTGAGGGACGTGGAGTCCGCTTGGAAGCCGTAAAACATATGGGTCCGTCGTCTGCTGAGCACAGATGTGGCCAGATGTGGAAGCGCACCGGCCGCCAAGGGCCCGTTTGGGGCCGATTAGCCCTGGACTGGTTCAAGTTGTGCAGGAAAAGTTGATGTCTTTTGGGGGTATCGTTTGGTGCCTTTTAATGAGTCACCTTGTCTAGTATTCTTGGGATGAGCAGACAGACCTTTCAAACATTAAAACTGTATTATCAGGCAGCTGGGTGGCTTATTTGGTTAAACCATGATGAGCCCCACAGTCTTGGATCGAATCCAGACCGTGCCGACTGTGACCAGGAGCTCCATAGGGCGCATTTGCATCACACAGGGCATGGGACCATTCCGTCGATTAGAGTTTCATGTTTCATAGCTGTCATACCGCTGGTCGACCTGGCACCCGTGGACCGCATGCTAAAGCCGCATATGAAAGGTCTTCCGCCGACTCCACTCAACGCGAGCTTAGCTGTAGCCTGCGATGTGAAAAGAAGCAGCTGGTAACACCACGTGTTCCGCAGGAGAACCACGGATGTCTACGCTGAACCCGAAGCGGCAGTGCGGTTGCAGGTAATCGGACATTCCAAATTATGGTGGGAATTGGATATGTACAGCCCCACGTTGGGCTCCAAATTTTAATTAAATAAAAAACTGTATTACCACCCAGTCAAACCCATTGTAGAGCGACAAGTCTCGCGGAAGCTAATTTTGGACTTGCGGCCCATTTCTGAGCTTTTTCAGGCTTGTTGTAGAAGTGGTGAAGCTGATCTGAACAGTTTGGAGTTGTCTACAAAGCTTTCAGGCTCACTAGTTGTGCTAAAATGACTGGTTTGTGGTGTGAAATGAAATCACACAGATGACCAGCCCCTCTCCCACCACACAACCACAGATTGAGACGGAGGCCAGAGCTTTGTCTGGGGATTGAATCGGCACTTTCGTGCGGCACAGCTGGGAGGGAACATGTAGCATGCAAGCTCGGAAAGGAAAAGCCCATCAGTGAAGCACGTCAACACGGGAACGTTGACTAGGCGGGTCGGTCAGCATGTCGACCGAGCTTCACACGTTGGCCCAGCCTCAGACCTCTGTCCAAAGCCTTGAAATGTTCTTCGACACTGGATAATATGCAATTTCCTGTGTCTTCAATCCCCTTTGCTTAAGTTAAATGAACTTACAAGCGTCTGGAGAAAGCACAGGCTGTTCTGTGCCTCCTTGTCGGCTAAATATAGGAGAGACTTAGTACTCAAATTTCCCCAAATAGAAAAGTCCTGCAGCCCTTTCCCAGACTTGGTTCTGATTTGATTTGTACTTGATCGCCTTTGAGTGGCAGTTCCACAATGCTTTTTTGAGGCTCGTGAACCAGATTTGAGGTGGCTGACCTGAACAAACGTGAACCGCAACCGCAGTGAAGGCTTTCTGTGAGGGCTGTCGGTTAATGAGGTAATAAACGGCAGTGCACATGCACACAGGACAGGCGGGAGTTTACAGTCTTGCTCAACTGCTTTAATTTGACACAAGATGAGCCCTGCTCTTTCCGTGAGGACACTCAACCTTGATTCCCCCCCAGAAATGTACACAAAATCCCCCTGATATTACATCTAATCCTATGGTATACTCTCGTCTCCCAAGGGACGTGCTTGCATGGGCTGGGAAGGTTTCTTTTATGAATGTCTAAAGCCACTTGTAATTAGCTTACTGAGGCAGCTTCAAAGCCATTTTGAATAGATTGTGTGTGTGTGTGTGTGTGTGTGTGTGTGTGTGTGTGTGTGTGTGTGTGTGTGTGTGTGTGTGTGTGTGTGTGTGTGTGTGTGTGTGTGTGTGTGTGTGTGCGTGTCTCTTTGTCTATGTGTGTTCGCAGCATGTGGCTTTCTGTGGGCGTGTGCGTGTCTGTAATGTGTGTATGTGCATACAGTATGTATAGGTACATGTATATAGCTGTATGTGTATATGTGCGTGTCATGTATGTGTTGTTGCATATGCGTGCTTGTGCGTGTACATGTGTGTGTCTAAATGTGCGTAGATGTGTACCGTGGGTGTACCGTGGGTAACATTAGTGTGTCTAATATGTGTGCATGTGTGCTAAGGCAGCCCTTTGCTGCGGTCTGGTGTTGGATCCTCGACGAATCCTGCGGCGACGTGCCCGGGAATGTAAATTCAGCGTTTGCCCCCCCCCCTCCCCCCACATGAAACAGATCATCCAGATCAGCGCCCTGTGAGGGATGGTTGAAATCAGCTTTCTCCCATGGCAGATAGCGCGGTCCTTACCTGTACAAAAAAGCCTGTCACGATATAATATGCACAGTCTACGCCTGTATGACAGTCCAGGACAAAGGGAACCTGTCACCGTGATGACTGGAGTCGTTTGGATTCGCAGCAGGGGGCTTGTAGTGAAGCTCTCACTCAGTCAGCTTCGTGGAGTGGCTATGGCAAGGCTCTGCATAGGTGTATGTACGTTGGAATTAGAATGATACTTTATTGGTCCAAACACATGGAAATTTGTTTTGCGACCAATGCTCCGATCAATATACAATCAATGACCATGGACACAACAGTACATACACTCTCAGAAATAAAGGTACAGTGGAGGTACATTTTTGTTCCTTAAGGTACAAATTTCCCAAATGTACCCTGAAAGTACAATAATGTTGTATTTGGGTACTAACAAGTACATTTTCAAGAAAAAAAGGTACAAATTAATTATGTGTTGTTGGCTAAGGGTACAATTTTATGTACCTATCGAGTACCACCCCAACGACAAGCTTTTGTACCTTTTTAGGTACTTTTTGTACCTTTTTTCTGAGTGTGTATACAGTAGTTGACTACATACATAATGTTATATTACTCAGCCAACTAATATAAAACTTAAAAACATTAAGAGTCATAAAAAAAACATCCACTTTGTATGCTAGCATACCCTCATCTACAGTACACTTTAAACAGCTTGAAAAAAAAGAGAAAGACTTAGCTCTACTTAGTTTACACTTCAGCGCTTTAGGGTGGCTGCCATGTGTAAGAGCCGTATACCAGAAGAACACATGTTAAGAAGTGATCAAAGCAGTACTTTTATTGTCTACATATTATACATGGAACTTGAGCATCTTTCATAAAATGGCGTGACGTGACGGGACAGTGCAGTCCAGAGAATAGCGGCATACATCATGTAGCAATCACCCAGTAACAATTATATTAAATGAAAGCATACTGGCATAATGTGATTAAGGTCATATGTTCAGGTTCTTGTTTCTTGTAAATGGATTGGTCTTTGGTATGGCTGTATGTATGTTGTGCACCCAGTTTTTATATGCCTGGATGTATGTGTATGTGTTTAAATTTGAGTGTATTTGTGCAAGTGTGCATATGTGTGTGTGTGTGTGTGTGTGTGTGTGTGTGTGTGTGTGTGTGTGTGTGTGTGTGTGTGTGTGTGTGTGTGTGTGTGTGTGTGTGTGTGTGTGTGTGTGTGTGTATGTGTGTGCGTGTATGTGCGTGCATGCACGCATGTGCGTGCGCATGTGTATGGGTCAATATGTACGCCAGTGTGTGGCGAAACAATTCATGATTGTCTGCGCGCGTGTGTGTGTGTGTGTGTGTGTGCGTGTGTGTTTTTGTACACAAAATGTGCATGGGTTACTGTGTACAGCAGGGCCAGTGTGTACATGATTGTGTGAGTGTTTGTGTGTCTCTGTGTATTTGGTATTTGTGTGTGTGGATAGCTGTGTGAGGCAGTTGCAGTGTGCAGTGTTGATGCTTGGCTCCTTCAGGCCCTGCTCTGTTACAGTTACAGTTACACTCCTCTGGTAACACTACTCCTCCCCCCTCCCCTTCCTCATCCTTGGCTGCTTCTCTCCACCCCTAGCACTGAGCCTCTCTGTTCCAGGGTACATCCCCAGCTACCTGGAGAAGGATGAGCCCTGCGTCGTATGCGGAGATAAGGCCACCGGCTACCACTACCGCTGCATCACCTGCGAGGGGTGCAAGGTAAGCAGCCGCCGCCGGCTGCCGCAGGCCGGGGCCCACGGGTAGATGCAGCGCAAACGCCCCGACACCCCCCCCCTCTCTATTTTTACAAGAATTCAAGCCACACATTTTCCGGAGCGACACTCCCTCTCATAAAGGTGTTATCTTAACCGAGAGGCAGGTGACTCCACGCATCTCTTCGCCTTTCTTTTTCTTTTCTTTTTCAGTGTAATTGAGGTCAGTCCACTCACGGTGTGACAAAGGTTCTCCCACGTTGCTGAAGCACGTCCTTAAGTAACAAGAACAAACAAGTGAAAATCATAGTCCATATTTTAGTGAACCGTGCGTATATTGGCCACAGTTGTACTCTCGTACTCTCTCTCTCTCTGACTCAAATACATTATATGATACAGGAAAACTGGGAAATTAAACAACACAATAGGCAATAAACAAGAGACAACAATATTCTATATCACATTACATATTAATAGGCAAGAATTTCATGCAGTTTTCTCACTTGGAAAATGCATTAAAATGCAATAAGCGATAAACATAAGTAAGCAACATTCCGCGCTATGTTTTAATTACCGCAATTTCTCCTCAATCTTTTCCGCCTCAGGGTTTCTTCCGACGCACCATCCAGAAGAACCTGCACCCCTCCTACTCCTGCAAGTACGATGGCTGCTGCATCATCGACAAGATCACCCGCAACCAGTGCCAACTGTGCCGCTTCAAAAAGTGCATCTCCGTGGGCATGGCCATGGACCGTGAGTGACCGCCCGCCTGCCCGCCCACCTGGCATTCTGACCCCACCGAACAGACACTTACGCCAAAAGCGCAAAGTCAAAGATATGAGGGTATAGGCTGACCGGTCATACGAAATATAGCTTGCAGTTACTGTCACTTTGCGAATTTCTGTGGATAATTATTGTCACTTTGTGAATTTGTGTGGATAATTATTGTCACTTTGTGAATTTGTGTGGATAATTATTGTCACTTTGTGAATTTGTCTGGGTCGGCAGCAGAATATATACATGTATGCGAGCTGAAATATTTTACAGTACATGACTACACAACAATAGCGATGGTGTGTGTACTTGACAATATATGGTGTATATAATAGTCGATGCATTTTGTTTAGTATGTATATTATGTGTATATTATATATTCATGGTATAGATTAAAAAAGCACTGATGCTTACAACCACATACCTTAGCAGCGCAGACAAACGCAAACATAACACACGTAGCATGATGCATTCATGTGATAGTATGTGCGCCTGTGAATTCTGCTACACATGTACTGGCCTGTACATGCTTACACATTACACACAATCTGCTTGTTGGCTGGGTCACCCCACGCTCGCGCTCTGAAGCAGGTCAGACGAGAAACAGCTGGGAGTCCTGTACAACATCTGGAAACAAACTCTGGCCCACCTGAGCCACAGCAGCATTGCTTCTCTCTCTCTCTCTCTCTCTCTCTCTCTCTCTCTCTCTCTCTATCTCTCTATCTTTCTCTCTCAAATTCAAATTCAAATGCCTTTAATGGCATGAATAGAAATCAATCGTTGTTTCCAAAGCATTACCGTATACAATAAATAATACATTTTTATAAAAAATATTTATCAATTAATTCATTTTTAATATATTTTTTAAATTTATAGAATTCTGTCTCTTTCAATCTCTCTCTCTCTCTCTGTTCCTCTATATTTCTCGCTCTCCCTCTCCAAAATTCTAATTCTCTGTTTCACGCATTGCATGCCCCTTCTGATTTATCTTTTGTCTTTATTATTTGTCCCTCTCTCTCATTGTATCCGCCCTCTTCATCTTATCTGTAGTACTTGTCTCTGTCTTTCAAGTCAATTCAATTCATGTGCTTTATTGGCATGGCATGTGTTAAATTTGCAGAATAACTTACTTCTCCCATGTGTATTGATTTTTATTTCATGCAGGTCTGGAATGTTTCAGTACAGTATTTTGAGTTGTTTTTAATTTGTTTATGTTTTTTATATTTGATGTTGTTGGTTGCAGTGGGGAGCACAGCCAGGTCCGCCAGCGTCTCTATAGCCAGGCGGTGCTCCCTGAGTCTGTATCTCATTGCTGTTCTTCTGTGCTCGTCATTTTTCACCGTGGTCAAATGGTCTGCCAAATCGTATTCTCATTTTAGGGCCAAATAGCAAGCCGGTTCTCAGAGATGTCTTTTATCTCATTTTCATAATTGCAAATAAAATTTGGTTTGTGCTTTGTTATAATCTGATCGGTTCTGTTGGGTTGGCGCCATCCTGAAGGTGCGTGATGTTAGTAGGAATCTACTGATATCGGCCTCAAGAGTGAGGGGCCTCTTTTCTGGGCTCAGTTCTTGGCATTTCAGGGCCTTGTGATGGCATGGGTGAGGTTGAGGGTTGCTGCGTTTTACATGTCCCCAGAGTTTAATGGCTAATTTTTGATTAACCGTTGAGTTCATGAGTAATGGTATTCTTCCCTGAATGCTTTGTTTGTTGTTTTCATCTGCACATGCAGGATATTTTGCAGTATTTCAATCTTTCTTTTTAACGAGACTCGGAACTTTGCTGCTATGAAGTGCAATTGATTCAATTACAGCTAATATTTTTAATTACAGTTAATATTTTCAGCCAAATTTCAGGTGCATCCATTTGCCTTGTAATAGCATAGCATGCCATGCAAGCTTTTATTTCAGCTCATTCACAGCCAGGTTGAAGCTCCCTGTGGAGCTAATCTTTAGTCTAGATTCTGTGCAGCCTCTGTTTGCCAGGTGATAAAAATTCCTTTTTGTTGTTAAGCAAAGTGAGATCAGGGGCTGCTAATTGTTCCAATTCGTTCGTTTATTTGTTCGTTCGTTAATTTGAATGTTGGGCTTAAAGGGGACATGAAGCACTCAGTCAAGTGGCTCTGGTTCGTTAGCTTTTTACCTTAAATTAGATATGGCCGTGCGTTCAAATCTCAAACCGACCCGTATTTGCTGGAAAAAGAAGTTGAAATTCGCTTTTTTTCCACTAGGGCGCAGCCATCTTGGACCAACTGCAGTCGTGACGTCACTAGGTTGGTTGGCCTCTGGTGCTCAATGTATTCCTATGGGAAAATAGCTGACTTTCAGTGAGCTCAACGATGTATCGTGAGGAAAATATAAAACAAAAAATGCACCAGCAAATATTCCAGCAAATATCGGTCGTTTTGAGATTTGAACGCATGGTCATATCTAATTTAAGGTAAAAAGCTAAAAAAAAAAAACTGTACTTAACAAGTCAATCTTGAGCACAAAATTAATAACAATACTCACAGTACTTATACTATAGTTAAATAGTGGTGTAGTAAACCTGCTCGCTTTCCTGCTCGCTTTCCACAACCACAACCACAACCATCTTCCCTCTCGCCCTCTCTCTGTCCATCTCATCTATCTTTCTTTCATCTTCTCTGTCCCCTTCTCTTTGCTTTTCTATCCTTCCCCTGCTTCCTGCTTCACTCTCTCCCGTGTGCTGTAATTACATTTCTGCCTCTCTCTTTCTCTCTCCCTCGCCTTCAGTGGTGCTGGATGACTCAAAGCGGGTGGCCAAGCGGCGTCTGATCGAGGAGAACCGCGAGCGCCGGAAGAAGGAGGAGATGGTGAAGACCCTGCAGAACCGGCCGGAGCCCACCAGCTCTGAGTGGGAGCTGATACGCATGGTGACAGAGGCACACCGCCACACCAACGCCCAGGGCTCCCACTGGAAACAAAAGCGCAAATTCCTGGTAAGGGATGACATCTGTCTGTCCGTCCTCCGCAGGCCTGCTGTCTGTCCGTCTGTCTTCCACAGGCCTGTCTGTCTGTCCGTCTGTCCTCCACAGGCCTGTCTGTCCGTCTGTCCTCCACAGGCCTGTCCGTCTGTCTTCCATGAGCCTGTCCGTCTGTCCTCCACATGCCTGTCCATCTGTCTTCTACGGGCCCGTCTGTCTGTCTGTCCTCCACAGGCCTGCTGTCTGTCCATCTGTCTTCCACGGGCCTGTTTGTCTGTCCGTCTGTCCTCCTCAGGCCTGTCTGTCTGTCCGTCTGTCTTCCACAAGCCTGTCCGTCTGTCCTCCACATGCCTGTCCATCTGTCTTCTACGGGCCTGTCTGTCTGTCCTCCACATGCCTGTCTGTCTGTCCTCCACGGGCCTGTCTGTTTGTCCTCCACATGTCTGTCAGTCTGTCCTCCACGGGCCTGTCTGAGCAGGTTGAATGGAAGTGGCAGTACTGCTAGAGTACAAATCAGCAAATTTTCCCAGAAATTTCAATAAAACAGCAATGTCAAAGCAATGCATTTCTGAGAATGGGACTAAAAATAAAACACAAGTGTTTTGTGCTGTAATTTTACGTACTGAAAATGAGTGGTACAGGCACTTTTTAACCAGTGCCTCCTCTTTAACCTGACCACAGCTGACATGTTTTCCAATTTCCAAATCTGGGTACAATGGCGGGCTAGTTTTAATTCACAATCAGCAGAACAATATAACTGCTGATGCACAACGCAGTAAAACAGTTAGCACTTCAGTGAAGCAACAACTTAATTATTGAAGGACTTTGTGTTGTGGTTTGTGGTAGAAGCTAGAGACAAGCGTATTTGGTGTCTGACCTTTAGGTGCAGATTTACTCAGGATAGCACTAATTAGCATCAGGGATGCAATAAATTGCATACCTGCATGTTTTCCATTTAGTGGAAACATGTGGGTATCCAGTTACGTAAATGAACACTGCCGCAAGTTGTTCATTTAAATAGGGCACCGCAATACTTAGGGGCCTTTTGAGCCTGTGAGGAAACCACAATTTAACATGGAGTTTCATGGGAAATGTGTTTTCCAGAGAGGATTTAGAGGTCTTGGTACAGAATTCAGCTGTCAATATCCATGAAGATTATCACTGTAAAGGAGATGCATTATTTGGGGAACTGACACAAAAAAAAACAATGAATGTTCAAATTACATTCCTATTAGCACTTGAGTGCAGCAACATTTCCTATACTTTTGCTCCCCATTTTTTAAATCAGATATCAACATAAGCCAAAAAACTTCAAAAATATAAAATCTGATTGGATGCAACTATGTTGCTTGACTAAAGCGAACTCATCGGACGTCAAATCCTACCATCTTCCCTCCCCCTCCACTTTATGTCTGAATGTGCACGCCCTTCAAGACATGGCTAGTCCAAATGTAACACCGTTCATGAAGAAAAGAAGTGACAGAGATTTTGATGGATGCTGATGGATTAGTAGAGAGGTTGGATTACAGGAGCTGTGTTTATTAGAGGGTAAGAGCTTAAAGAAGGGAAGAAATTAAGAACAGAAGATTTTCTGATTTTTTAAGCTTGTGTGAATTATTCTTAGTTTGGTAGCTAGCTTGTTTCTTTGATGCAGTTACAATATCTAACTTAATATCACTTGTCAGCCTCACTCGTCAAAGTTTTTTCCTCTGTTTGTACATTTTGGAAGTATTTCAGTCTATATGAATAATTTGAATAATTGCAAAAAGTGCGGTGACTCAGCATTTTAAGGACATTGAAAGTTTACATGAGTATTTGACAACCAAAAGGGTTGGGAGATAGGAGGTAATATTATTGTCATGTTTGGGCTGGCACCGAATTATCAACTTTTTGTCAATAGTTATAAGAATCTATGTCCAACTGTGTCTTCACCCTTTATTCAAAAGTTCAGATGTATCAGGTTTTATATACACTAATGACATACTGTGAGGTGAAAGCCCACAGTCAACTTGTCTGTCAACCTCGTGAGGCATTGATATGGCAGTTACTCCAACACACAGGTGAACAGAAACGCCAATCTTTTGTCATCAAATAATTTGCAACATACGTAGGACTCAAGATGTTCTATTGTCAGTTTGTTATGATTTGGTAACCTCTGGACATTAAAACAGTGAATTTTGTGCTGCTGTGAAGTAACAAAATGTAATTATTTCAAACATTGAGGCTACACACATTTCAGAAACAACAAAAAACATTTAAAAAACATGTATCAGGTCGACAATAAACAGAAAGTCCGCTTCCCGTACCTTCATGTTAAAAAAAGATGTATGGGGGAAAATTAGTGACTAGGCCTATTAAGAATATGCTGATTTACTGTAATTAAAAATCACAATCTATTAAGGGTTCAACCTGATACATTTTGTCATCACTTTCAAAGTTAAAAGCAGTCTGAACAACTTCCATTCCAGAAACAACTCAGAAGTTCTATTGCATTGGGTGTTGAGAACACTGACAGTTGTACACCATAACACCGACGATATTTTATCATTTGCCACAGTTGCCATGTCAATGTGTTTGAATGAAGTTTACACCTGCTTTCTCCCGGCTTCTGATAATGGCCCAAATGAGTAGGTCACAATTGTTGCCAGCCTTGATAAATCACATCTAATGGCTCATATCCATATTTGACATTTTCCTACATTCGGAACTCCTAAAATTGCGAAATCATTAAATCATTAATCATGAAATCATTAAGACGCAAAAAAAATGGGCATTGCCTCGGTTCACCCCATTTAACCACCGCAAAAAGTACTCTTGCCACCTTAGTAGATATTGAATGTCGCAGTTCTACAGGCGTTAAGAGTCATGCACTGAAAAGTCATTATGTGGTGTTTCCCAGCAGCATAGTGCTTCATGTCTGCCTCCCATGGGACAAATTCGGCTATTTTATGCAGACGTATGAAGAAGGAATTTGCGTGTAGTATTTTTCTACTTATTCCGGTACTTGCATAGTCTCTCTGTTATAGTTTCTCTGAGTATGGCCCTGACTCAGATTGCATCTTTGCAGGCAGCTAGCTGCCAAGCTAGCCTTGTGTCTCACAATTTTTATTTGATTTTATTTGATTTTAACGTCGCCTGACTCCATCTGTCCATTCGTTTGTTTGTCCCTCTTACTCATCAGCTACATGATATCTGTCCATCTGTAAGTCTTTTCTGCTCGTTTTTTTAGGTCTGACTATTCAGGTTCTTTCTTTATAACTCCATTGTATGAAATATGCCCTTAGTTTTTCTAATCAATGTGGATTCTGACAGAACTTCATTCTGTCTCTTTTACATAATCAACAGGTAATGATAGGCTTAATACTTTCACAGCTATGGAAAAAGCCCTGGTTGCTTAGTTAAATCCTGTACCTAGAAGCCAGGAGGTGTACTTGTTTGTGACCTGTCACCTGGGTGTTCCAGCAGAGGATAATGAGATGCGCACACCAGAGGCAGCGCCTACTGACAGGGGAAGCCAACAAGAGGCATGCCCCTAGGAAGCAGATGTTTCCTAACGAGATGTTTCCTAGCAACAGGTGAAATTATGTGCAATAAGAAGGTGGGGCTTGCTTTCCTAAAGGGCAGGGGTCAAGGTTTATATATCAGACAAAGGCTGATAGGCATTGTGGGTGCCATGCTTGACAGAAAAGGATGGAAGCGGTGCCTGGCCCATCGATTTCACTCAAGGGAGTTCTCAGCTGAACAGCAGTTATTTCTGTGGTTGCATCTGCATGCCAAGTGCTTAATTGGAAGATCGACTGTGCTAATATTACTTGTGGGCAAGATAAAGATCTGTTACCGTGTCACATTGCTCTGGTACAGGTAGTGAACAAAATGTTCCCGAATATCCAATATGTCTCCAACAGACTAGTGAATGGTTCTGGTCGTTCCATAATGGCATGGAGCACATTTCCTTGTACTCATATCCAAGGCATGGGTGAGGCCAGTCACGGCTCAGAATGCAAACCTTAATGCTCAATTTTAATTTTTTTAGACTTACTGTTCATATTCATACACCCCAAGAGTACTGCCACTACACAATTATGGTGACATTAATGCCCATGAATGCCTTCTGAGGCATACCCCACCCAACTGGTGTGCTAAATGCATGTGTGGACAAAAAAAATCCAATTTCAGCAACGACATATGAGTCACATGCAAGTCTCATGACTACATATCAAATTCTTGTCCACATATTCACAGCATAAATCAGAACTAAAAAGATGCAAATCCTTTGGAATTGGAATTGGACCCACTTTTAGCTGCAGTCTCATTGTCGCCAAAGAGGCAATGAGAGCACATCTCACCCCTGTTAAAATATTTTTTTCCTGCACAAAAGTGTGTCTTTCAATAGGATAATGCCTCTGTCGTCAGGACACAATGTTATCTGTATACCATGGCCTGACTTGTCACCAAATCAGACCCAAATCAAGCACTTATAGGATATTCAGGAATGTTCTGGAACGATTCCTAAGACAGTGTTTTCCACTTCTGTCAACTATGCACGAGATGGTTGACTATTCTTTGGGAAACATGTTCTATTCATCCCGAGAAATTGTAGACACATAGACTGTATGCCACAGTGCATGCAGGTCATACTGGCCACACGTGGTGCATAGACACCCTATTAAGTGTCTTTACACTGGTGTAACTGGTGGAGTGCTTTGTAAGATAAAAAAAAGTATGATTTAATAAGAAGCATGATTTTCCAAACTTTTCTCATTTTCATCTTAGGAACTGAAATATCTTCTTGTGAATTGAAACGACATGGAACATACCATGCCATTACTTTATAATATACGTATATATAATTTATTTCTCAAGATAATGCCAGCATAGTTATCAAGATAAGACCCCAGTCTAATTAATATTAATAATAATTAGTTATATATATATTAATAGTTATTATGAGTCCAGCTGAAGTGATCACTTAAATTTTTGTTTGGGATTCATGCCGCGATAGCCGCGTTATGAAGCAAGCTTTAATTTGAGCACACATACAGTTAACTGCACCAATGAGGTTTGCTAACAGTTAAGTTTCTGGCCAAGCCGAGTATGAAAGATTTTTTTTCCCCCAATAAATCTTCATTTGAAAGAGTCTTTCTTGTGAGGATTTATTGAAAGAATGTTCAGATGCCTCAAATGAAATACTGTGTATTTGAAAAAATGCCGCTTGTAAAATACATAAGAACGTATTTGGTTGTGTTATCATGCCAATACCTTTACAATGCTATCTACAACTGAAAGTATTTGCAACTGCATCTGTGAATGGAAGCGAGGATAGGGGGCGGGGGGCAGTGGTTGGGTATGTGGTCCTGGGGGAACAGTGCTGTACACATGGTTTTGCAGCGCAGAATGCCACTGTTGCAGTGCAGGAGTAAAATTCACTTTGCAGACCGAGCTTAAAAAGCATTAGCGTTGTCCATAGGTACTCATGTATCCTTTTTAAAAATGTCAGAAGAATCCAGTCTAAAACCAGTGATCTTAGAAATTAAATGAGCAATTTACACAAACACAAACGTTTTCTTACCCAGCTATCAAATACTAAAAAGTGCTGTCTCACACCTAGAACTTTTTCTCGCACACATAAATTGAAACACATACCTTCCTTTCTCTCTCTCTCTCTCTCTCTCTCTCTCTCTCACATGCACACACAAACACCTTGAGACAAACATTCTCTATCGCCTTTCTCGCTTTCACTCATCTATCACATATCGCAAGGGCATATGGGCACGCATGCGCAAACACAGACACACCAGGGGAAACAATGAGAGCAGCCGCAGCTGCAGTGGTGACAGTGAGAAACTGCCCAGAGACGCCTGCTTTCCCACATATCTGCTGTAAACCTGCTTGTTTAAATGTTACTGACCATTCTGAGTGTTATCTATGCGCTACAAATCCTAAACTAAGCATTTGTGTCAGGTTATTTCAGCCAGTATAGAAATAAGGATATCATAAATTGCTGCATTGCACTTTACGGTCCAGGACTACTATAAAAAGTACCATAAATACCTCAGCAAACCTAGATAACTTGGAACTGTGCGATAAACTAAAACAATACTGATAGCTCTTAATGCCCAGGTGAGCCTCTGTGTGGTATCGTTGCAAATAGTAGCCCAGCAGTTATTTAAAAAATGGGAAGTTTCGTTAATGGGGGGGGGGGGGGGGCTAGTTCCGGACATGCTGTTTATTGCATGGGGAATTCAGAAGTTAGCTGAAGCATCTGTGTTTGTGACTCCTCCACCCTCTGCCCATAGCACACTGTGCTTCTCAAGTTGGGCGGTCTCAGAGCTGAGAGCCCAGTGTTATGAGACTGGGAGAGGACGCCAGATGCAACAGATGTGAAAGCAGTCTGCGTAAGCCCAAGAGCAGTTTAGCACAGGATGAGCTGAAGAGGACAGGGGTGGGGGGGGCGGCGGTTAGCCTGAATAGCAGAGCACTCATGGAGAAATTCCCATATGCACACTGTAGGGCCAGGCAAACGCTCACTCAAAATGGCAGAACTATGTATGAATTTTCTAAATATGATGTCGGAATGCACGGCCACTGCAAAGAAGAGTGCCAAAATACCTTTGCAAGCATTGGCCATTCACTGCTAAAACCTTGTCTAAAACACCTCTAAGTGTTTTAGACTTGTAATGAGACAAGTAGAGCTTGTTTTAAGTTGCTTGTCAAGTGAAATTATTTGACCCCATTGGCAAGTATTGAAATGAGTCAAACTGTCTCACCTCATCTGCAATCTTTTTGTCTCATTTAGCAAATAAATAATAGAAATACGATTTTAAGTCCCCTCTATATTTAACACAAAAATACTTATTAAGATTGACTTTTATTTTTTTGGTTTTTGCAGTGTTCACAGAGTGACACATGCATGCACTCATTCACACACACACACACACACACACACACACACACACACACACACACACACACACACACACACACACACACACACACACACACAATCACAGCTTCAATGTGAATGCAGACAGAATTTTAAAAAAAAAGAATTGGTATATAATTTTTACCATGCTCAAAAAATTACAACAAAAGCTTTCAATTCTGCATCTCCTACCCACTACTGAATAAGCTAAGGAAGCCCTTATGGAAATGTAATATACTGAAGTATATTTTAAATATATATATATATTGTGAAGATAATTTTGATATATTTACAATCTACTGCAGCATATTTTCCTTTGCAGCTTTTTCCATAGGGGAGACTCCTGTATATTCCTAGCATCTATTCCAATAGCTATTATTAACTGCAGCATCTCAGCATTCCAATGAAACACAGGAATACAGGAATTTTTGCATTGAGAACATTGCTTGACCTTGTTCGTTGATCTAGTTGGAATAGAGGACTGATAAAGAACCCACTCACCCTCATACTCGCACATACAGATATGTGATGTTCTCCGATACACGCCTGTGTCTCTGCTGTAAATTATCAGTCATAGCCATAGCTGCTGAAGTGATCGTAAAGCAATCAGAGGACACAAACCTGGGCCGCTCCCCTGTGCATTTCAGTCACAGGAACACCTGAGTGTTTCTTTGTGTCTTTCTTCATCGGCTAGGCCTTATCCCACATTGGTTCCTCCAATCTCAGACTGGCTCAATGCCCTGCTCTGCCTCACTCCTTTCCCTAAAACGGACCCAATTTTTCTCATTACTCCCCCCCGTTTCCTTATAAATTGGCACTGCTTTCAGCTGTACTGGGGAAAAAAGGAATTCTGCTCAGCTCGCACACCTTTTTGAATGAGGAAAGTAGATCAGTAATCAGCACAGGCTTTTAGCAGTAATATCTCTCCCTCTCCTAATCAAATTATCCCAAATTGCTGTGATTGTAGAGCTACTGAGGCGCTGAAGATTTTTTCCAACTTCAGCTTCAGTGATGGTTATGTGATACAGTCATTTCCCTCAGCCATTGTTTGCTTAGCAGAAGAAAAAAAATGGCCCATTTATACAAAATGGCGACATTTTATGTGACGAACGAGCGCGTAGATCTTTCACAGCCAGATCTCCACTTCAGTTTATGGAAAGGAACTCACAAAACTGCTATGCCTCCAGGAACTCATGTCTTGACCCTCACGGTCACAGACGCGGCCCATGTACCTGTAATTATCACTGTGCACTTGCTGTCTTGTGTTTTATAATGGTTTTTTGTTAGCCTCACCAGTGTTTCCTCTAGGTTTGGAAGTCATCTGTGGTGGCATGATGTGTTGTATGTAGCTTATAAGCAGCCGGGGTAATGGTAGTCATTACACTTCATTGATGGTGTAATTTAAATTGCCATCATGGACCGGGATGAGGGGGTTGGAGAGAGATCGCGATCGGAAACCGGTGGTTTGGAGAATGCGACTGGGGAAGGGTAGATAACATTAAAACTTTTCTTTATCATTGCCGATAAAGAAACAGTTACTTTTAGCTGCCTCGTCGATCTTGTTTGTGTGATTGTTCATCTCTCTCTCTCTTTCTCTTTCTCTGTCGCTTTCCTCTCTTTCTCTTTCTCTTTCTCTCTCTCTCGCTGTAGCCTGAGGACATTGGCCAGTCCCCGGTGGTGCCCACGTCAGACGGGGACAAGGGGACTGGAGGCCTTCAGCGAGTTCACCAAGATCATCACGCCGGCCATCACCCGCGTCGTCGACTTTGCCAAAAAACTGCCCATGTTCTCCGAGGTGCACTGCATTCCCCCTTTGCTTCCACGTATATTTGCCATCTGTGATTCTTGCCTGTGTTTGAGCCACTGGCCCAATTACAATGAACGCATCATATCGTAGATCAGAATGGGAAACATTCTACTCCTAAACACAGCGATCTTTCTCGTCACTGTAATTCTGATTGAAGTGACAATGACTGTTGATCAAATTTGAGGACTGACTGCTCTGGTCAAATATGAAGTACTCTTGGTTCTTTGACACATCACTCACTAAGAACTATGAATTCAATTCTATAGCTATTTAATCTTCCTATTATGTTATGTCTATATGACCAGAAATTACTTTTTGTTTTAGTATAATTTCAAATTGGTGATTTTCTTCAGCAAATGTCTTGAAAACATCCTAGAGAATTCGGAAAATGTGTAAAAAAAGACATTTGGAAAAAAATCTTTATTGGCCCATAGCAACACCTTAACTCAAATGGCAGTAAAATACTAAGGTTAAGGCCTTTTTTCAGAACTGTAAAAGTAAAGCATTAGTGTGGGAATTTGGGAATTAAACTGGAAGGCTGTTGAACCATGGAAGTGTGGTCATTAAGCAGGGAGTCATGATAAACCAATAAAGTTTGCTATATTAATGATCGATACAATCACAGGTTAACCAGCTGTAGAGCTGTCTCATAGGTGTCTGTGCATGTGCCCTGAACCTTAGCTTATAAAGTACATTTTCTCCTCCTTACACTATATCATGATCTAGACATAACCCAGATTTGTGGTGCTTCCCCTGAGGATTTGTGATATAGAGGGGAGAAAATGAAAGATTTCTCATTTCATTTGTATGACTTTTGTGCCTGTGGTGTTTTTTGGGCACCCTGCCCTCTCAATATCTCAATAGGTTCCAATAAGTCTGTGTCTGTTCTCCCTACATCCAAAAATAATCCCAAATCCCAAATCTCTGGTTTTTGTCCTCTTGCACTTGTTGTCTTAGTGGTGCAATTGTAATTTGTATTTGAGGTGGCTATTGCACTAAATATTTGAGTTAGGTGCATACTAACTTGTGAGAACCCTGAAATCAATCAGTGTCCCTTTTTTGGGGTCTCTCTTTCTTCCTTTTGCGCTCTAAACTTGTGTCTGTGTTTCTCCCCTACTTGTGTGACGTGTGCTCTGTTCTAATCATCGTATTTGTGCTTGCTCTTGTGTTTGAATGTCAGTTTATCTTTTCACTGTATCTTTTGCTGGTGTGAACGTGCTCGAGTGTGTGGTTATTTATGCTCATCTTTATTCCAGCAAATATCTGTAAGCGAAATGGCCTAATGAGGGTGCTGTGACTGTGGGTACTATTATCATCATAATTGCTTTTCGTAATTTTTGTCACTATAATTATCGTTCTTATTTCACATGAGAATGCTGCTTGGCATTTTTGAATGGGACTGATCATGTGACAGGGATCCATGGCTAGATATATAATGAGAGACAGTATAGGAAACCACTGCCTCGAGGGGTGTAATGCAGGTGTATTGCTGAGCTGCCAATGCACACAGTGGCTCATGTTAGAGAGAGAGGAGAGAGCGTGCACGTATGTGTGTTTGTGTGCGTGTGTATAGTAAGTGTGTGTGTGTGTGTGTGTCTGCATGTGTGTGTGTGAGCGTGAGTGCACGTCTCACTCATGTACTACCCCCCCATAGCTGCCCTTGTGAAGACCAGATCATCCTCCTGAAAGGCTGCTGCATGGAGATCATGTCCCTGCGGGCGGCCGTGCGCTACGACCCCGACAGCGAGACGCTCACCCTGAGCGGCGAGATGGCCGTCAAGCGCGAGCAGCTGAAGAACGGCGGCCTTGGGGTGGTGTCCGATGCCATCTTCGACCTGGGCAAGAGCCTGGCGCAGTTCAACCTGGACGACACCGAGGTGGCGCTACTGCAGGCTGTGCTCCTCATGAGCTCAGGTGAGTGGGCGTGGCCTCAAAGCACCTACCTTCAGCCGTTACACTGTGTTCTTGTCTCTTGGTTTTGTTCTCCACGGGGTGGAGGGGGCCGTGTCGTCCACGTTTACAGTGCATTCCACACACCGGAAGTGAGCTTCAAGGCCCGGTCTTGGCCCCTTGGTTTAAGCGGGCAGGTAGGCCGATAGGTCAATATCTGCTGATTATATGTTTCTTTCCTTAGTGAAATAAAGTTTGAAAATGGCAGTGTAAATTGCCCATGAGGAATGAGAAATCACACCAGATATTGTCCACTGTAGGTGGAGAGAAGAATGATTCATAGTGGTTTTGTCTTCATGTGATACGTGAAGATTTACGGCCCCACAGACATAATATGCAGTGTACGTTAATGTATTTACAGTAGATTGATCTTAGCATTCAATTCAATTCAATTTTATTTGTATAGCGCTTTTTACAGAGAACTGTCACAAAGACGCTGCACAGGGAAACAGAAGGAAAATTGAGCAAAAAACCAGGCCTTAGCCCCCAACCAGCAAAATGAGGTAAAAAAAAACTCCCCGGTAGGGGAGAAAAAAACACTGAACAGTGGCGAGAAAAAACTCCCCAGTGGGAAGAAATCCTCGGAAGGAACCTGGCTAGAGAGGGGGTGCCCATCCTTCACTGGCCGGCCCGGTTTAGACTAAAGGTGGACTGAATGGTAATAGTCAATTCCAATAATCAGTTCAATCATCAGTTCAAAGGGGGCGGGGTGATGCATCTGGGACTCCGGTTGCGTGAAGTCGGGAGGATAAACCAAAGGAGGGACGGTTCAAAGCAGTCTGCAAACTCAGGGTGAGGGGCATAACTGGAGCAGTCTGCAAACTCAGGGTGAGAGGGGGACGGGCCGGAGTAATCTGCAGCTCAGGGTGAGAGAGGAAAAGAGAAGGTTAATGTAGTCGAGAGGTTACAAAGGCATTAACCATTTTTTCAGCATCCACCAGGGACAACACCTTCCTTAATTTAGATATATTCCTCAGGTGGAAAAAGGCCATTCTTGTGATATTGTTAATATGGGGCTGAAAGGAGAGATCTGAATCAATAATTACACCAAGGTTTTTAACACCTTGTTGGGGGAGACAGAGAAGCAATCTAAATTTAAGGGAAGCTGTAAGAATTTATCTCGAAGGGATTTGGGACCTAATACTAATATCTCAGTCTTATCTGAGTTCAATAAGAGGACATTTTGGGTCATCCAGGCCTTTACATCTTTGAGACAGGTCTCTAGTTTAGACAACTGGTCAACTTCGCCTGGCTTAACTGATATATAAAGTTGTGTGTCATCTGCGTAGCAGTGGTAGTTAACACCATGTCTGCTTATAATGTTCCCAAGAGGGAGCATGTAAAGAGAAAAGAGCAGAGGACCCAAAACCGATCCTTGTGGTACTCCAAAGTTCACCTTAGAAAATTCAGAGGACTGACTGTTTACCCTAACAAACTGGGATCTATCATAGAGATAAGATTTAAACCACATAAGAGCATGCCCGGTAAGACCAACTAAATTTTCTAACCTGCAGAGGAGAATATGATGGTCTATAGTATCAAAGGCAGCGCTCAGGTCAAGTAAAACAAGAATATAAATACAGCCACAGTCCAGAGAGAGGAACAAGTCATTCATTAGGGCAAGGGCGGTCTCGGTGCTATGGTGCTTCCTAAACCCAGATTGAAACCTCTCATACACATTATAAGTATGTAAAAATGAAGAAAGCTGTTGCGCTACACATTTCTCAAGAATCTTTGATAAAAAATGGAGGTTTGAAATGGGTCTATAATTGGCCAGGACAGTGGGATCCAAATTTGGTTTCTTAAGTAGTGGCTTGATTTCTGCCAATTTAATGGATGTAGGAACATGGCCCGATAGCAATGATGAGTTAATTAAATGAAGAATTGGTTTGATGAGCATAGGCAATATCTCCTTCAATAACTTTGTGGGTATGGGGTCTAGAAGACAGGTGGATGATTTTGAAGAAGAAACTAACTGAATTAGTTCGCTCTCAACTATTGGAGTAAACGATTCAAGACGTTCAGTGTGTCTAGGAGGCAATTCTATATCGTCAAAACCATGGTCACTAACTTGTGTGATCTTTTCCCTAATTTCAATAATTTTACCACTAAAGAAATCATTACTACTACATGAGACTGGAATTTGAGGGTTAGTTGTTGCATGATTATTAGTTAGTTCAGCAACTGTTCTGAATAGAAATCGGGGATTGGTCTTATTTTCTTGTATAAGCTTTGAAAAGTACGAGGACCTAGCATTGGAGAGAGCATGCTTATAGGCACTAAGACTCTCTTTCCAGGCCAAGTGGAATACCTGCAGTTTAGTAGAACGCCATTTGCGTTCAAGCTGCCGAGACTTTTGTGAGAGCCCGCGTGTGGTCGGTGTACCAAGGGGCAAGCCTCTTCTCAATTACTTTTTTGCTTTTTAACGGAGCAACTACTTCAAGGGTTTTGCGTAGAGCAGTAGCTAATTCCTCTGCCAGATCATTGGTTGACAGGGAGCTGGATGAAGTGTCTAAATCAAGGTAATCAGGTAGCACATGAATAAAGTTTCCAGTAGTGGAGGTAGTGATAGTGCGACCTGTATACGTTCTGAGTTCAGATTCTACAGAATGGGCTAATTTTAACTGCAGAGTAATGAGGGAAATGGTCAGACAAAATAGGATTATGCGAGTGAATTTTAACATTAACAATGTCAATACCAAGACTTAAGACCAGGTCTAAAGTATGACTATGATAATGCGTGGGGCCAAAAACATTTTGAATTAAACCAATTGATTCCAAAATGACCGTAAATGCTGAGGTAAAAGGATCATCTGTATTTTCAAAATGCAGGTTAAAATCACCCAATATTAACACTTTGTCATGACTTACAGCTGAATGAGAAAGAAAATCTGCAAATTCATGAATAAAGCCAGCATATGGGCCAGGAGGTCTATAGACAGTTACAAGTAAAATAGGCTGAGAGGAGGGGCGGTTTCTACCAACCACTGCTGGCTGAGTGTTCATAACTAACACTTCAAATGAATCAAATGCATACTCTAATTTTGGAATTGACTGAAAGACAGATTTATAAATAACAGCAACCCCACCCCCCTCTTCGAAAGAGACGGGGGTTTTGGCTATATATGAACCCAGGTGGAGAGGATTCATTTAATGTAAAGTTCTCATCCACTTTCAGCCATGTTTCAGTTTAACATAGTATATCAAGAGAGCAGTCTGAGATTCACAAGAGCTGCCTTGGAATTAAGGGATCTTATATTTAATAAGCCAACTCTCATGGTAGTAATATCACTTGAGCTAATAGGATTGTGTTTTGTTTTAATCTTAATCAGATTATTAAAACAAACTTCACGGTTTTTGCCAGATTTGACATGGTTTTGTATACGGGGGACAGACACAGTTTCAATTTCTAAAGGGTGAACCCTAGCTAATGGTTCTGGGGAACAAGCAGACAAGTAGTTCTGCTTCCTGGCCTTGGCTCTAATTAGTCAGGGACTTGAATTTCTAAGACTATAGGCCAGTTTTTTAGAGATAAGAGCTGAACCCTCCCACGTGGGGTGAACACCATCTCTTTTTAAAAGATTAGGCCTCCCCCAAAAAGTGTGCCAATGATCTATATAGCCGATATTATTAGAGGGACACCACTCAGATAGCCAACGATTTAGTGACGTTAGTCTCCTATAATTTTCGTCACCACGCCTAGAAGGAATGGGGCCAGAGCAAATAACAGTGTTAGACAACCGTTTTGCTACTTCACATGCTGATTCAAAATTACTTTTCGTTATCTCCGATTGCTTCAACCGGACATCATTTGCGCCGACGTGAATAATAATGCTAGAAAATTTACGATTAGCTTTAGCCAGCATTTTTTAATTTGCTTCTATGTCGGTCGCTCTAGCACCAGGAATGCACTGAACTACGGTCTTTGGACTCGCAATTTCTACGTTTTGTAGAATAGAATCACCGATTATCAAAGCTTTTTAAGCCGGTTTTACCGAAGGTGCATTGCTCAGGGGAGAGAACTATTTGAAACCCGAATTGGTGGTTGGTGGAGTACCGGGGGTTTACGACTACGTTCGCGAACTGTAATCCACCTGCTGTTACCTTGCTGCGGAGGCACTTTCTGAATTCTAACATTAGTTGGGGACGGGCTAGCTGGAGCACCCGAAACCGAGAAGGATTCTATGAACTTTTCGGTCTCTCTAATTTCATGTAGGGTACGGATGCGAGATTCCAAATCGGCTATCTTCGCAGTCAACCTAGCATTTAATTTACACTTATCACAAGTAAAGTTCCCACTAGTGGTGGAGAAGGAATAGGTAAACATGTCACATACCGGGCAAGAGATAGCCCAATATGGCGAGGAAGGAGAAACCGAGCGAGGAATGGGAGAGACTGAGGGGTCAAACGAAGCCATAGCTTACCCTTGTATTAGAAGATATACAAAATTCGTCGGAAGCAGGATCAACTCAGGATCAATACTACTGGTTCCGTAGAAGCCGGCTCGCCAGCCACTTTGTTTTGCTTTACCTAATCTTACCTAGCCTAACACTGCTGGCCCGGAAAAAACCTGCTCAGCAGCGAATTCATCTTACCTAACGTTAGTTTGTAGCCTAATATATTTTGTTTTGTTTTGTTTTTTGAGAACAATCGCAAATTTGCAGATTTGCCAGCACAAAACGATCACCACCAAACTTTTCTACAGCACAGTTCAGTAGCACAGCTCAGTCACTCACCAAACAGGAAACAGGAAACAGGATGTCTTTGGATGGATTATGCCACATTATGTGTGGTCAATCATCTCTCTAATTCTGTAAACAATCAGTCTTCAAAGTGATATTACTTGCCTATTTCCTTTTGACTCTGAAGAAGACGTCGTTGACGTCGAAACGTCAGTCTCATTAAATATTTTTTGCTCTGAGCTCTGTGTGCTCCAGTCCTCCTTATCTCTGGTTAGTCCTAGCGAAGTGGTCCTGGTAAGGTATTCTTTCAGTTCGCTGGTCCTTTTGTTGAGCACCTATAGTCCTTTTTTTATTTTTTATATAGCCGGCCTGTAGCGCGTTTGGGATTACCCCCTTTTTACATGATATTACTTGATATTGTCCCCGCCAATGTGCAGCTTTCATCATTTGTTAACACAATGCTTATGATTACGCGGCTGCCGGTCACTGTCTCCCATTCTCTGTCCACTCCAGATCGCTCGGGGCCTCACCTGCGTGGAGAAGATTGAAAAGTGCCAGGAGACGTACCTGCTGGCGTTCGAACACTACATCAACTTCCGCAAGCACAACATTCCTCACTTCTGGCCCAAGCTGCTGATGAAGGTGACGGACCTGCGCATGATCGGGGCGTGTCACGCCAGCCGCTTCCTGCACATGAAGGTGGAGTGCCCCACCGAACTCTTCCCCCCGCTCTTTCTGGAGGTCTTCGAAGACCAGGAGGTCTGAAGCAGGCCAGAGGTTTGGCGGGAGCGAACGGGTGGACGTGAGGCGGGACTCGCCTCCTCGAACGTCGGAACGTCAAACACACCAGCAGCAGCAGTCTTCACAAAAAGAGTTTTCTTTTTTATTTCAGCCCCCTCGTCTTTCGTATCAGCCGGGACGGCCCTTCTGTCTCAGAGTTCAAACTCGATGCAGTTTAACGAGAGAGCACGCGACCCGGACGAAACGTGTTCGCGGCGGGTTTGCTCAAAACGCCTGCCTCCTCGGTTAGGCTCTTTTTTCACAGCGATAGTCCATCTTCACTCTGTCCCCCATGTGTGTCCTCACTGCCACGAGATGGCGGTACTTGTAGCTTTTGCACCTGTTTCCCAGGTGGCTCCGGCACGTTCCAAACTGGCCGTGTTCCAGTTTTAAATCTCAGTGTTAATGTATGACATTAATTCTGTGAAAACAGAGGTCTCCACAAAAACACACACACTTGCACACAAGCCTTTGTTGTATCAGACCCTGCTGTCTGAACAGTAACCGAATGCACTTAACTACGGAAGTTTCTTGACTCAGAGGGTGGTGCGGCAAGGCTTGCTAATTTCGCTATTTTTCTCTATTAAAATTAGGCTGTCTTGGTTATAAAGCAAGTCTGTGACTATGTTTGAGAGAAGACCTCTATAAAGCATTCAGAACATTTACGAATTAGGTCACCCGCAGCCCCTTTTGGCCATGAGAACAGCTGTATCCCAGTCCCTCTGCCTGGACCAGCTGTAGATGATTTTCCCACTACGTTTTGTGAGCGGGACCACATCATTGGCCCGTACATTTTCCACCCACCCCCCCCCCCCCCCCCCCCCCCCCCCCCCCGCCCACGTGACTCTCTTGCTGTGCAGACTTGCCTCGTCATTGCCTGCACTGCATCTGCCAGCGACGGTGCCCTTCCAGAATGACAATTGAGCCCTTCCTCTCGCAGGAAAGTCACTGCAGCGAAAAAGGAACGGGCAGGGGCTTGGGCGACAGTTCCGAGAGAGGGACTTCGCAAAAAGAGAGGAAGAGCCCGAGAGCCTGAGACAAGTGGGCCGATGGCAGGTCGTCCGCAGGGCCAATCCAACGACATGTGCTTTCCGGAGTGCCTTTGCACAGCGGTCTGCCAGAGCCCAGCCCTCTTCTACCCCCCTTCCCACCCCCCCCACCCCCCACCCTTCCTCCGACAAATATCGGAACAGCACTGAGACCCACCATCTCACGAGGGGAGGGCCCTGGGCCCGCACCCTCAAAGCACCTACCTTCAGCCGTTACACTGTGTTCTCGTCTCTTGGTTTTGTTCTCCACGGGTGGATGGGGCCGTGTCGTCCACGTTTACAGTGCATTCCACACCTCCCCACCCCCCAACGGCCCCCCCCCCCCCCCCCCCTCCCCCCCACACACTCAGACACCTCAGAACATCGAATACCGTGCTAACTGTGCGCTTGACGCGGCGCCGGAGCACGTAGCCTCAAGGGGAGGGAGTTGTTCATGGCTCCCCCCCCACAACAATGATTGGTCAGTTCAGTTCAGACCCTCCTACTCAGCAAAGACCCTGCTTTGGAGCGGACGAAACTCCAGGGAGACGAGGAGGCGGGGCGCGCGTCCCAGCCGCGCCGCTTCCCTCGACCCTGACCGCTCTGATTGGGCGAGGGCTGTCACGGTGGCCGTCATTTACCTCGGTGTGGGTGCCTCAGGCTGTGGTTGTCGGGGACTGCCCCTGCTACTGACAGGCTCTACCTCACCTCTGGTCACGGGGCAGCTGTCCACAGCCCCCACCCACACACACTCACTCATACAGTATATACACTCAGTGCAGTGCACACAGACTCCCGGTCCGTCACACAGGTCCGGTCGTAATACCACTGAAGACAGGAGGGCCCATCGTTCACCCGTTGTGATCTTCTTGGGTTTTTGTCTTTTTTTTAATCAGAACTGTTTTTTTTTGTTTTTTTTGGGGGGGGGGTGGCTAGATGGGGCTGGACAATGACTTTGTTTGGGTTTGGGATTTTTTGTTTTAATGTGGGACCAAGTGTCACATTGGAATCCCCTTCTGTCAAGACAGAGGAAAAGGAAGGGCGGATGCACATCTGCAGACTGTGAGAACAGTGAGATGAGATACTGAAACCTCGAGGTGGCCAGGCCTTGACCAGTGGGGTTTAAGCACTGTTTTTGAGGAAAAAACATAAAAGACAACCTCAATTCGAATGCCAAGCAGTCATTGGTTGAAAAAAAGTGGCGGGAGAAATGCATTTTCAGCGAGTGGAAAAAGAGGGCGGGGAATTAGCCCGGAAGCAGCAGAGGCGGGGGTGGGGGCAATCGCACCATCTGCGAAAGGCCAAGCTACACTGCCAATGCGAACCATCTGAAGATAGTTAGCTCTTCTAGTGCAAATGAGGAATCGACAATGTGACCCCCCAGAGCCTTCCGATTAGAGAATTCTGTCCATCCCACCCTCCCCCCATTCCAAACTGTCTCCTCTCCCACTGTGTATGGCCTCCCTGGATGCCCCAGTCTGCTGGTTAAAGCCCCTCCCCCAGGAGTAAACTCCCAACTCTTAGTTATCTTAGTTCCATGTGCCCAGTCATCCATGCCATTGGCATTTTTTGCACTAAAGCAGCAGACCCCTCAATCTTTACCCAGTCCCCATGGCATGCACTCTCTCTAAAGACTCCTGATCTGCTCTGTCAAACAGAGGCCGCCCAGGAGTGATAAAAGTCCAACTGTCACATTGTCAGTATTAAAATAAAAGCAACATATGACTGTGATAGTCCCTTAGTTGAAGATGAACAACTGTAGATGTCGGGAGGGGGGGGGGGTTGTACCCCTCCGAATGCCCTGTCCCCCTGCGCCCCTTTTACTTTCAGCACTGTGTATCAGCCCTGCTGCGTTTCCCCAGGCCCCCCCATAACCCCCCACCCTCTTTGGGGCGACATCAAAAGGGGGACAGGTCGCTCCCTTGTGAGACAAGGCCGGCCGGCCGAGCCACACGTCTGATAGCCACTGAATGAATGTGAACAGGATACAGAGGCGGGCGGGCAGTGGGAGTGGGGGGGGGGGGGGGGGAGGCCAATAAGCCACTCCCCCTGCATGTGACGTTAGATAAAGGGAAAGGACAACGAACCCAGGAGGCACTTTTTTACTAACTTTGGGCGAGCGAGAAGGAAGACCAGAGTGGAGGCAGAGACGCAAGGAATGTTGAATGATCTGCCTTTTTTTGGATCGGAGCAAACCCACCCCACCCCACCCCAGCGAGCAAAGAGCACCACCCTCTCAAAACGTGAGCGCACGGAAGAGTGGCACCCCCTTGCTCCCGCCCCCCTTTTTCTACATACTATCTGGAATATAAATATACCCGCCATCCTCCTTGACTCCCTAGTCTTTCTCCGGGGGGAAACAAAATTTTCAACTCTAATTGAGGAAAACGAGAATTGGCATTCCATTGATGTGGGTACGGAATAACACCTTCCTATGTAGAATGAAAAACAACAACGATAAAAACAAACGGAATTTTAAAAAAAATTTTAAAACCCAAAAAAGCAAAAAGTTCCCGCATGGGTTTTGTCCTGCATTCTTGTGAGCGGACTGGGTGTTTGTGTGTGACACTAGGGGTTACAATGCTGCTTTACCCTTCTAAGAGTAATCTTATTTTATTTGAAAAAAAAAAGAAAAGATTATAAAGAAAGAATTAAACACCTGAAAACAACATTTAAAAAAGACGACTTTAAAGACTCCAGAACAAAATTGAGAGCTTGGAGATAGAGCTGTTTCAAATTTTTTTTAATTTTTTTTTAAATTTCATTTTATCTCAATGTGTTTTTTTTGTTTTTTTTGTTGACGGCTTAACTGCTCTGTGTTAAAAAAAAGAAACAAAAGAAAACAAAAAAAAACAGCCGTAGTCACTTTTTGACCATGGCGTGCAGTGTAACCTAGACAGAAATTTCACTTCTCTTCACCTCACCTCTAGTTTGTATTGATAAGCCAACTGCTCTGTTGTCTGTGTGTCTGTCCTACTCGTCCGTCCCCTTATATCAGGAGGAATTTGCAACAAACGTAAACAGGAATATTTTCTCTTTTTTTCCATATTTTGTTTCATTTTTAAAAAAAAAAAGACTGCAAAAAAAACAAACAATAATGCAACGGAAACTGAAAATACAAAAAAAAAAAAAACCTGACTGAGACACAAATCCGCTCATACCTCACACAACAGAAAACTCAAACGGACTTTGGAAGAGTGGCGAAATGCAGGCACGTGTGTGCGTGCGTACACGCATGTATAGAAATGTACATTGAGGTATACATGCACGTACTCACGTATGCATTTGAGGCGATGACACAATAATCGTCCTCTAAGCTTTGGGGTTGATAAATTGCAGTCCTTTTTTGTCATCTTGGAGGATCACGTATGTACGCTGACGACAGTGTCAAGGCTGAGAAGCAGATTCAGTCGAGTTTATTGTAACGACTTCGGTTTGCCTCCCTTTGGTTTCATCAAGATGTTCAGGGCTTCAGTGAAATCAAAGAGTGTGCCTCAAAGCTTAAGGAGATTATTTCTGTAATGGCCAGGTGCTTCATGGTATTGAATGTAGCTGACAGTACTGGGCTGGAGATGAGCCCGGCACCCACAACCTCACTTGGGGTCACCAGCAGAGTGCAGTGGACTGTGGTTTCAAACCAACGTTACACATGACAAACTGAGAATATTGCCCCCTGCAAGGTGCAATATTTTGTTCTGTTTTTACTTTTTTTGTGTTTTTTGTGTTTGATTGTTTTTATTTTATTTTATTTTGGCCATAACCAAGGACAAAAAAGACAAAAAAAAAGAAGTAAGAAAAATCTGTGTGCGTGTGTGTGTATACCTATGTATGTATGTATGTATGTATGTATGTACGTATGTGTGTGTGTGTGTGTGTGTGTGTGTATATATACTGTATATGTACTGTACATACACACACACACACACACACATAGACATACACATAAACACGCTCACATACTCATGGTTGAAGCTAGAGAATGACCTTATTGACTCATCCCACCATCCTGTACAGTAAAATGTATACCTATACGAATGCTTAGTACATCTGTATGTGCGCATGTGTAAACACTATCCATGTTTGAAAGTGCCCCATGAGGTTAACAATCAGCCCCCCGCCTGCCCTCCCTGGCAAAGATTGTCACGATCACGCCCCCTTCACATGTGTCTTTCACCAAAAATGGAGCCACGCCGTTTCCAGGAGGAATGACGCCGACGGGATTGCGCGCAGTCAGAGAGGGGGCAAGTATGGAGAGCGGGTGGGGTGGGGTGGGGTGGGAGGGAGGGAGTCGCGGCGTTGCCGCAGAAATCGGGGAGGGCGGGGGGGGGGGGGCGGTTAGCACGCGTGGCGTGGTGACAGAGTGGGTGGAAAGCCGAACCATGTCCCTAGAGCACCTTTCTGCTGCCAGTTGTGTCTCACGGGCCGGAGGCCATTGGCCTAGGCTCGGTGGGTGGACACATGGGGAGGGGAGCACGATTGGTGGCAGTTCTTCTGGTATGTTTTCTCCCTGATGCCAAATGTAGAGTTTGTTAATGAAAACAGAAAATGCCAGTAGCAAGATGTCTATGCAATCCCTTTCAACACCCATCAACGGCACCGTAGCCCCCCGTCTCCTCAAACGGCGGGCCATTCCAGCAGTCAAGCTTTGACAAAAACACTCGCTCCTTGCCTGGATTTTCCTCCCTCATTTTACAGTATGCATGACTCCCAGTGTTCGGGAGCAAAGACCCTTGCTACTCTCAGTGTTGGCTGCAGAAGGAGTTTTAGCAGCTGGTGGAGAGATTGCCCGCGGGAAACGGCTCTCGCTGGCGTTCAGCTCAGCCCCCGGATCTCGGAGCCACTTGTTTAAGAGCGAAACGTGTTGAGAGGCAGGAGGGCGGGGCCGATAAACCTCTCGGCGACCGAGGCAGGCGCGGGGCGCTGAGTTGAACGCCGGAGATCTCGCCCGTCGGGTCTGTGAATTCACTCATTGGCTGTTGAATACCGCTCTGAAAGACTGTGAGTGTGCACGTGTGTGTGTCTGCGTGTGTCACGGAGCCAAAACTCTCATGGCCTTTTTTTTGCATTGGTGCTACCTTGTATCGCTCAGTAACTGCAGTGACCTGAATTGTGAAGGTTCAAAGAGCCCTGTTTTTTTTTATCATTCTTATGGAATGCTAAAAAAAAAACTTCTTTAGTGAGATTGTAAAATATTGAATCTATTGGGTAAATGAATATCTGTAAATGTTAATTTAAGATTGAATTATTAGTTAATGGGTGGGTAATGTGTTCGGTTGTAAAGTATGCATTGTGAGGAAACTTTATTTTCTCTTGGAGGCCTTATCTTACCTCCCGAAGCTCATAATCATGAACAGAATCGCCTATTAATTAATGAACAAACAAAAAAACGAATCACCGACAGACAGCTGTTCCTCCATGGCCACTGAGACCTTATTCCAGAAACCCAACTCTGCAGCAGAGAGGAGAGAATTGCTAGATATAGGTTACCAGATGGTACAACGTTCTGTTCGATTTATGTAACTATCACATCCAAAGTTGTCACACAAGTAATAGTGGCCTGACATCACCTAAAGACACAAAAAGCTTATACAATTTGATTCATAAAAGGGTTGCCTTTGAATTTGAACAAAGATTCTGATTCGGTTCTACAATCTGTGGCCGCCTGACTCATTTGACTGCCGTTTTATTACTTCCCTGCTTGCAATCGGCAGTTAAGTTATGCAAACTGTTTCTGGTTAAGCCAGTAGACAGAAACGGGGAAAGAAGAATACGAAAGAGCAAAGGTGTCGGAAACAATTGTGACAGTAAAGTGCAATATGTTGAGAATGGACGGTGCTGCGGGTTCAGTTGTTTTGTAGGTCATGCTGGACGCTGGGTCTGACAGACCAGGAGCCGTGCGTGCATTGCAGCACTGCTAGTTTGTGTGAGTGCAAACCCTTCCTTTAGGGACTTTTTTTTACCAAGGATATTTATAAAGAGTATATGTCCACGTGGCGAATTTAAAAATGCACCCACCCATGAGAGTATCAGTGGCCGAAAGCAGACAGACACACGTGCACACACGACACGTGCACACTCGTGTAAGGAGACTGGAAGAGAAAGTTATTGAAGGAATATCTCAGGTAAAAAAAAAAAAGTTTTGTTTAAATAAATAATGAAAGAAATATGTAGATACAACTATTGTTAACTCATGGTTTCTTCGCTTCTGGATGGAAGCTGTGCTCTGTTCTTTTGGTATGTGCTTTCTCCCTTTTTTTCCTCTCGCTGTCTGTTCTTCCTTTCTCGAGTTGTGATTGGTTCGGAGGGACGTGTGGCAGTATGGTGCACTGCACCTGGTTTTTTGGCCTTTCCAAGGGAATTGAATGCAGAGTCCATCATGCGTTTCAGCCTGAAGTTTGTCCACTTAATGTTGGCTGAGTGAGAACCTTTTTTTTCACGTGTAGTTCAGCTGTGATGAACATCACATGTTAGCCCCCTGCACCCATTAATTCAAGATCCAAAATAATTCCCCAAGGTCAAGACTGTGATCTCATACTGCCACACCGTCTCTCATGCTCGTGAGCTCAAATGAAAAAGCAAAGGAAATGATCATATACATATATATAAATATATTATATATATATATATATTTAAAAAGTGTAATTGTATCAACACACAATAAAGGGACAGTGGATTTCATTTTTTAACTTCTGTCTTTGACAGTTCCCTTTCCTCTGCTGAGCTTGTGTGACACTCTGTATCCAGTGACAGCAGAGGTTCCCAGGTCTGGCCCGTGTGATTGGTTGTTCTGTGCTTGTGGGTTTGACTAGCATCGCCCAAGGAGCCAATCAGGAGAGCTCCTTTTTCCTCATCTCGTTCTGTCGAAACCAAGTGTCGTCTGATTTGCTTTTTGTCTCTTATCTCTCGTATGGAGAACTTTGTTGGTGGGCAGGACAGCCCTGCCTGTCATTGTGGTGGGTTTGTGTGTGCGTGCGTCCCCATATGTGTGTGTGTGTGTGCGCTTGTAGGGCTTGATCTGGGCCAGCCCGCTTCTTTCACAAGCACCTTTTGAGGCCATGCGATGAGACAGATCGCCCCAATAGCAGGGACTTGCAATAGAGCTAATAGTCGAGGACTGCCTTTCCTCCCTTGTTTTGAAGAATGTAACCAATAATGAGTAGAAAGGCCAGGGGTAGGGGGAAAAAAGGGGGCACGGGGGGGGGTGGGGTGGGGTGGGGGTGGGGTGGGGGGTGTGTGTGTGTGTGTGTGTGTGTGCGTGTGTGTGTGTGCATGTGCGGTGGGGTTGGGGGTTGCGGCGAGGTAGTAATTCATGACCGCCGTCTAAAATGCACATGGGGCTTCACTTTATAATGGAGCTGGAATGGCTTTCACCTTGCAAATGGAAACCAGACCGCCAATAGCGTAATACCTGTTGTGGGTTTTCTCCTTCGTCGCTGGATATTTTCACAATTCCGAACGGCCTTCTTAATTGCACGTGCTGACACACTGCCATGTTTGTTATGGAGACGGTTGAGGGGGGGAAAAGGGCCGGCTTGATTTCCATCGTAGCTTTGCGCAAACGCCAATGAGCCTCATTAGGTGGGTTTTTAGAAAAGACAGTGTGTGTGTGGCGGAGGTCCGTGGCACATTTCTGGACGATAGGGGGAAAAAATGTGTCTCCTCTCCTGGGCGACCTAACTGCTGCCGGCCAGATTTCCCAGGAAACCAGGGGGAGAGGACCTGCTTCTAGGCCCTCCTCCCTTTGCACTCTGTTAGCCTGGCATTTCCAGGGGTGTAAATCCTTTCGACGGCCGTGGAATTCGTTGCTTTGGGCTGCGAAGCAGGGTGTGCGATCCAGTGACACCAGCCACGTCCTTGGGAGATGTTTGTGTGTGTGTGTCTGTGTTTGGAAGGGGGAAACAAGGGGAGCATTTGTACTAGCATTTGTATGCATGTAGTAGCGTAGGTCTCTGATTGGCTCCTTGGTTAGAGGTGTTTAATATCCTCTTTACAGTATATGCTTTGAGAGTGGTGTGGAGGTATAAAAAGTAGTGGGGGGTTAATATGACTCCCTGGTTCTGCCTTACTATACTCAAAAATGGCACAATGTGGAGAGAGATTGAGTAGTACTGTGTGCCAAGAACTATGGCCTAAAGATCAGGCAGGGCTTGCTGTGCTTATTTGTATTAAGATCGATGAGGGGCTATTAGTAATAAAGATAGTGATAATTGTAATAGTAATTCTAGCGATAACTGAGATCGTCCTGTTTGAATCTGTCCAATGTCCTGCCAATAATGGGAGGAGCCTTAGTGGGATTACAGGAGGGGCTTTGAGTGATTTTTATGCTGCTTGTACTACCTATGCGCGTACATTGTTCACTGAGATTATTTTTATACAGAGCATAGAAAGAGGACGTACTATGCCTAGACAGCGAGGAATGTAAGCATATTGAAAAAGTCTATCAAATGAGGAGGGGTAGACAAAAAAATTTATTTTGTTGACAAAGATATAAGTACATAGAGGAGTGTTATATTTGAGTAAATAGATCTATATCTATGAGTACATATGCAATGTTTGTCGGGTTGAAAACGGGTCTGTTAGGCTGGAGTTTCTCAGGATTGATTGCGAGGCCTCAAAGGGTGCTTTCAACCTCCTGTTCCCATGCGGAGTCTTCGAAATGTTAAAGACATTGGCGGCTTTCGGCACGACATGTACCCGCTGAGCACGGTACAGATGCACAGCTGTACCTTCCATTTGTGACAGCATTAGGGCAAAAAAAAGAAAAGAAAATCAAGATCAGGGGGAGGGCAAAATGGGTCCATTGAGTACTACCATTGACATGCCCCCACTCACCAAAGCCAGTGGGGCAAACTGTTTATTACAAAGTGCTGACAGAAGGATCCATGTCAGAATGCCCGCCGCTGTATATTCACTATTCTCTCGCACTGGGAACAGACCTCTGGCTGTCTTGGTTGTAGAGACTTGTGTTATTATTGCTGAGCTATTGCCTGAAGTCTTTACCTGTCCAATCCACTGTCCAATCCAGAGAGGGGCCACATGCACCCATAGGATTCTACGGGCCATGCATGCACCCTTCAAAATGCACCCGATTCAGACCTGGAATATATCTGACCAAATTCAGCCCGTATTAGATTGAAATAAGAAATCCCTCGCCACATCCATGGGCAGGTGTCGTCTTTCTCTGGTTGAAGCCATGCTTGTGTCACTTATTGTAATTTTTATGGGGATTTTATTGTCTTTTTGTCCTATTTTTTAAAGACAATATCCAAACCGTACGTTAGCCAACTGATCTATGTGTTTGTGGTTACAAAAAAAAAAAGAGGTCAAATACAGATTACAAAAATTCTCTGACAACCAGCAGTAAATCTGTTCAAAAACCACGGAAAGAATGACAGGAAGCAAAAACGCTGTAACTACTATTACTACTATAACTAATACTACTACTATTACAACTACTATTCAGATTTTTAAAGATTCACTTTTATATCACTCTTCAATCTGAGCTCCTTGCTTCACTGTGATGGCAGAGGCTCCTGCGGAATAGAGGGCATGTGCTGTATTGATGCTCAGGGGTCGAAAAAACCTGTCCCAAGGTCAGGTCAGAAGTGAAATAGCAGCCACATGGGAGAGATTGTAGGAGCCAAGCCCACGATATGGCATCACGCGGGCATCTGCTTTATAACGAGCAATAGAACATCACCCCGGGGTAACACAACCTCAGTATTGAACAGGGCCTGTGGGATTTAGCGAGCTCTGACTGTGAGATTTAGGGGGTATTGTGAGGATGGTACTGTGTAGTCAATGGGAAAATCAGGATCGCCTTCCTCTGGGCCGATCTTAAAAAAGTGGGATCACAGTGTCATAGAAACGTTTTTTTTTCTGTCTCTCAACAGAAGTTACAAGGCCGTAGTCTTGATCTGGTCTAAGACAGCAGGAATTCATAAGAGGGAGTGTACGGCACATCAAGGAAAAGATGGGTCCTGGAGTCAAGCCAAGATACAGACATAAACACACACTTGCCTGTACACATACACACACGTATTACTGGTAATTCACACTGTTACAAGGACGAAGCAAGCAGAAGAACAGTAGTCAGGGTCCAGATGGAGGAAGGGCAATGAGTACAGAAAGGCTGTAGGGAAACTCTGGGTAAAATATTTACACACACACACACACACACACACACACAGACACTCACGTACAAACCTCCGAATATCTACTGTGATCTCCTCTCGCACCACCCACCCCCATCTCCAACATAACCCCACCCTCCTGGCAGCACGTTGCCACCCCTCCTCCTCCCCTGCCCCTTTCCAGTGGGTGGTGTGATGTCAGGTTTTTTGTGGTGGGCTGCTGACAACAGGTCCAGACAATCAGCGTGTTTGTAAATGTCAATGTGTGATTTTCAAATCTTTGTTTATGGTCAGGATTTTAAAGGAAGATATTTTTATGGTAATTGTCGCTGGTCTATTTTACTATATATTTATGTAATAAATATGTGACTAAATTTATGCCCTCGTCTCCCTCGTCTGCTTTTGCTCTCATTCTCTCTCCCTTGCTCTCCGTCACTTTTTTTTGTTTTTTTTGAGCCCTTTGCACAATGTTTGGGGGGAGAGGCCATGAATGGAGAATTGTGGAATCCCCGAGGAATGCGTTGGGCATTCATATTGTTTTGGCAAAGCTACTTGTAAACAGAGAACCTTCCAAATGTGTGACTTCGTTGCAGTGAGGGGGAAAAAAACACATCAACAGCAAAAGTTAAAAAAAATAAATAAATACAAAAAAAACAGCTTCCTTTTGTGATGAATGGAAATTCCAGGCCGGAATTTGTGTCTGGCCCAGGACCGGCCACTGGGACACGACCAGATAGTTTTGTGATTTGGTGATGTTGTCATGAGGCTGGAGGCCCCGCCCCTTCCATCCCACACTGTAAACAGTTTACTGAATCATGTTCAGCTTGTTTTCACTATGACTATGACTATGGCTGCTGGCACAGTGGTTTCCTGTTTGATGCACTTCCAGATGTCCTCGCAAAGATGCATCTCTCCAACTCATTAAAAAAACACAGTCAGCAGAACAAATACCAAGTAAATGATACCCAAGCATATTGGATGCACGTGCTAAAAAGGTTTGACATACACAAATTGCTTAGGTGTCAGGCCCTAACTAAGATTAGTTTTCCATTTTATTATTTATTTTATCAGTAACTACTGTGCCATTTATATTCCTTCACTTCTCAGTACAATACCATATTACACAGCTGCACAGTCGTGATTTATTTTGATACACAAATAACACCCATTCACGTAACAACACAGTTGGGCATAATTTAGTCCTTCCTCCAAGGTGGTGTTTTTCAGTTCAAAGAACAAAGGTTGCCATGGAAGCTCTGTGCCCATAAAGCTACATGTAAAGGTTAAATGGGTAGTTAGACATGCTGCCAAACATTCATTTATCATGGCCGCTACCTTATTAGCAACATTTTTACTAAGATGTAGCATCCCCAGCACATTCATGACAATATTTTATCACCTTGGTTATCCACGCGCATGTATTTTTTACAATTCCAGTTAAAGGCTTGGCTCTTGTCAAAAACCAGGAAAAACGGCATATCAGACAACCCAAATAAGCCCTGTTCTTGAAATAAAATCGATGTCCATAGCAAAGATGACACACAGGCCATGGCACCAAAGCACTTACAGAATTTATGTTATATTGAGATGACACAAAGCCAGGAACAGTTCCACCTATGTAGCACTGCGTTTATGCTTGTGTTACAGTTGGCTGTGGAAGTTGCTTAGCAAGGTTGCTGACTGTGGTAGACTGCTCTTGTCTTTGCCGCAGCCCTGTAATCAATGCAAGGCAGGGTCAGTGGAGCAAACTCATTCTTTGTGGCAGAATTTACAGCTGAGTCATCTAAACCGTGTGAGGATGCATTTCTGGTGCTGCAGGACATTGGCACAGAGGTTCCACAGGTAAAGTTAGTCTCTCGCGTGTCTCTCTGTGTTGCACTGCAAAAGCCTACCCTGACAGTCTGCGGTCGGTACAAAGCAGGTCCCCCTGGTGGCGGAAAGACGACACTGTCACTTCTGCAGCACTGTGAAGGCCGTGCTGCATGCGGCCCGAGCAAGGAGACACAGGCAAACAATTCAGTCTGTCTGGTACATGAAGTCCTTGTGCTGGGATCCATAAATACTGTTCCTATATACAGTTATGTCCATACCACTGGTTTTAAATGTGTTTAGTATGTTCTTTGAGATTTTGCATAATTTTGAATAATAGCTGCACAAAAAGTACCTACATTCTTTGGTGTTTTCAGTTCATGTAGTTCATTAGGGAAATCTGAATGGGTTTTGTGAGGCTTTTCCCTACACTGAGAGTGCTCCCCTCTGCTCTGCAGTGAGCTTGCTCTGCTTGTTGGGGAGGCTGTGATCTCATAAAGGCAGTTTTCTATTCAACCAATCTCTACCCTGCTTTCCAGACCCAAACCTCACCCACCCTTCCTAGTCCCCCCCCCCCCCCCCCCCCCCCCCCCCTCTCTCTCTCTCATTCTCCATGTTCAGTTGTAGCGGGAATTTTCCACTCGGCAGCAAACTGACAGGCAAATATTGCTGCTAGCAACACATTGATATGAAAGCACCATCACAGAATACTGAAATTCACACATGTAACCATTGTGTAGAAATGCAACATTCTCACGCTTTCGAACCCACGCTGTAATTGTGTACCAGGCCCTTGCCAACAAATCAAAAAGCTTCAATCAATCAAAAAAAGAAAAGGAAAACAAGAATCATACCACTCACAAAAGTCCACCACTATACATGCAAAGTAGATAAGCTTGCGAGTTGTCAAACTAAAAATAAGCTTGAATTATTAAAAATGAAGCCCAAGCGGGCACCTGCCAACGAGATCCACACAAAAAAAAGTCAAAAGCACTAAGCGCTCACTTGGGACAGCTTTTGTGTACCTGCCTGTCTCAGTCACGCTGCTCAGCATAAGAAAAGACTGGGTTGAGACAGTGGTCTCTCTCTCTCTCTCTCTCTCTCTCTCTCTCTCTCTCACTCTCACATTCACATGCATACAAACGTGTTACATAAGCAGTCCCCCCTCCCTCACTCTGCCATGTCCTCGATTCCCCTCCAGAGGGTCAGGTGAGGACACAGAGGGAGAAAGGGGGCCTCATTCGGGCCACGCCCCCTCTCATCCCTTTCAAAACACACATGACAAACACTGAACTGGGAAGAATAGCAGTGGGGTGATTATAAAATTCCTTGGCAGGGGAGAAGTGGGCAAGGGGTGGCTGATTTGGGATGGGAAGAGAAAGGGTTAGGGTTGGGGTGCCCTGCATTTAAATAAAGGGGTGTTGAAAAAGGGGGCTCCAGGAAAAAAAAACATTCTATATCAGTCTCCCTAGCAGAAAAAGAGAGAGGAAGAGAAAGAGAGAGGTTTTTTTTTTTTTTTTAAAAAGAACAATTACAGATGGGCGAATTACAAAACTAAGAAATAAGTAAATACTAAAACCCACTAAGCTCTATTAATCAGATTTATACAGCTGTAAAAACTCCAGAAAGAGTAAGAATGAGTGTGATTGAGGCAATGATACCACTAGCCTAGATAGCCATGAGACCTAGCCATGATATTTATGAATGGGAAAATTGGGAGATTAAAGAAAGGGGGGGCGGGGGGGCACATACAGTCGGGTTGAAGGGGGGGTAGAGAAATCTTGGCCTGTCTAATGGAGATGCCGGAAGCTCTGTGGAGGAGAGCGAGGGGCGCAGCAAGTTACATCACATCTGCATCCTTTCTTCTGCCTTACTCAACACACAGAATGAGGCGGGAGCCTCTACTCCCAGGCATTAAAGGCCATTCCCAATCCTTCAACTGTCCCTCAATGGCTTCGGCACTGGCGCAGTCCAGGTAGGCCTCTACCATCCTGCACATACTGTTTATCTGGAGTTCAAATTCGCCTTGGAATTGGACATTTCCCAGCAACATTGGAGCAATGCGGCTTTGAGTTGGCATTAAAAGTGAACATTTCGGAGACACCTTTCACTCAAACATACTTATTCAGGGCTTACAGTTCATCTCTGTGAATCATTTATGAAGCTTTTTAGTGGTGCAATTCAGGTCAGACACAATTTTTTATGGCTTTACCAGCAGTCTCTCACCTGTAATATAATATGTAATAAATAGCAATTTGAACCAGTTCACTGAGGTTCTTGACTATTTGACAAATAACAAGTATAAAATAACTATAGTATCCAGCTATATTTAAAAGAATGGGTGCAGCAAAATGGGTGCAGTAAAGGCCAAGGGATGATGACAACGTCAGTAGGATATCAATCTCCTCGCGTAGGTGCCAGTGGGCCTGTCCACTTTCTTTTTTGCTTCTTGTTTTGAAGGATACCACAGGTTTCCACAGAAAAATTTGTGAGCGGTGTAAAACTCAACAGATTCCATTTTGAAAGGTACAGCCATGACCAAATAACGTAACATATTTAACCAGAGGAATACATCTCCTTGCTTAATAAACATTAGGTAATATTGGGTTCTTCTTTACTTTCATGCATGGTTTGCTCTCTAATTTTGACCATTTATACCTCAGCTGGGGCCATTTGAGCTACATCGCTGGTTATGTAAGGTCATTGAAAACTGGTGAAGCACTGTGCTGTGGAGTGGAAGTTAATTCATTAGGCTTATATAGGTGGAGAGCCATAGGCTGGAAGCCTGCTGGTGTAATTTTGGGAATGTTATGTAAATTTAACCGCAAATTTGAAGTACAGACCTAGGTTGCCTCGTAAAACGCGCATGTAATTTTATCATTTCAAAACCAAATAAAATTATATATATGGTATACTGTATATTACACACATACATTGCACACACACACACACACACACACACACACAGACACTCACATACAGTATAAATGCAGTATAAATGTACAAATATGCATTTATCATTTATACTGCTTATATACGTACAGTGTGTATGTATACAAACGGGTAACAAAGGAATTTATTAAACGAAAAACCAACATAAAATCTCTTAGTAAGGTGTTGGGCCACCACGAGCCGTGAGTAATTTTTCCAACAATTGTTTACAGACAGATTATTTCACTTTTAATTCACTATATCACAATTCCAGCAAAGGCCAAGTCAAAATGAAGCTGCGCATCATATGTATGTGACTAGACCCTTGATGACTTACCAATTCCCATAGGGACCCATTCAAATGCAGAGTGGTTATGGCATCGCTAGTACTTGAAAATAAGATGTTGAAAAAATTGATGTTGTTATCAGGAAGTCATGGCATGCAAAGGATATGGAACCAAATATTAAATATGATTACTTTATTTAAGTTTATGTTAATTTGTCCAATTACTTTTGGTGCCCTAAATTTGGGGGATTATGTGTAAAAATGGCAACAATTGCTACACGTTTCACCCGATATGGATGTAAGAACCATCAAATTAAAGCTGGAAGTCTGCACTTCAGCCTCATAGTCACTGTTCCATTTCAAATCCCATGTGCTGGAATACAGAGCCAAAACAACAAAAAATGTGTCACTGTGTACATATCAGGGGTCAGAGGTGAATGGCCAGGCTTATTCAAGCTAACAGAAAGGCCACAAATGCTCAAACAACAGCTGTTTACAACAGTGTGCGGAACGGCGTCTCTGAACACACAATGCGTCAAACTTTGAGGGGGATGGGTTACTGCAGCAGAAGACCACGCCGGGTTCCACTCCTGACAGATAAGAACAGGAAGATGAGACTACATTGGGCATACATCACCTGGTCTGACGAATCTCAACTTGTGCTGCGACATGCAGATGGTAGGGTCAAAAATTTGTGTAAACAGCATGAATCCATGGATCCATCCTGCCTTGTATCAATGGTACATGCTGGTGGTGGTGGTATAATGGTGTGGAAAATGTTTTCTTGGCACACATTAGGTCCCTTAATACCAATCGAGCATCATTTGAATGCCACAGCATACCTAAGCATTGTTGCCGACCACGTGTATCCCTTTATGGCCACAGTCTACCCTTTTTCAAATGGATACTTCCAGCAGGATAATGTGCCTTGTCACAAAGCACACATCATCCCAAGCTGGCTCCACAAACATGACAGTGACTTCAGTTTACTCCAATGGCCTGCAGAGTCCCCAGATCTCAATCCAATAGAAAACCTTTGGGATGAGGTGTAACGGGAGGTTTGCAGCATGAATGTGTGGCCAAAAAATATGCAGGAACTGCGTGATGCTATTGAGTCAGCATGGACCAAAATCCCTAAGGAATGTTTCCAGCACCTTGTTGAATCCATGCCACAAAAAAGTCAGTCTGTTCTGGAGGCAAAAGGGGGTCCTACTCGGATATACCACAAACATCTGTTTGTTAAATATTCCCTACTTTTTAGTAGACTGTGTGCTTTTTGTCTGCCAAACAAGCACGGAAATTTATGTTGCACACTCCCAACTCTAATTGAATCTGTGTTAATGCACATTCCCAATTACCATTGATTTTATTACTTCTTTGCATTTATTTCATGTTCACTGACGTCTTTGTCCGAGGTAACTGTCATTGCTGACTGACCTTACATATTTGGGTATTTACAGGAACAATTTCTTGTCCCACACAGTGTTTGCCCCTACAATTCTCTGGTCACAATTTTTTGTGACCTTTTGAACCCTATATATTCCGCTCACTTGCAGTACTCGCAACATATTATCTCATGCGGGAATGTTACTAATGTGGCACAGTGTGGTCATGAGCGTGATTGTGTACTATTGTTACAGTAAATATTGCCTAGAGCTGGCTTGAATTTGGGGAAAGATTGCTGGATTGCCACAGAGATAAGTATTCCCAGTCCTGAATAGGCCTTCTTCTTCTCGCTCCAGTTTCAGTGTGGTGGTACCATTTGTTTCGCAGCAAGAGGGTGAATATGAAAAACTACCACAGAAACCTTTGTCTATAACCTAAATAAAACAACAACATTGTGATTGAAATACTGCATGCATTCATTGTGAGATGGATTTTTTTAAACTAATGTGAATGATACCTATGCACTCCAAGTAGGAAATGGTTCATAATGTTTTTCAGTAGTCAATGTTTAAGAGCAGTCATATTTAAACATTCCTACATTTTTAATGTTTGTGAGCAGTCATACTGAAACAGCCATACATGTCTTCATCATGTACATACAGACTACTCTAGACCTATACAGATATATACTACAGAATACACACACACACACACACACACACACACACACACACACACACACATGCACGCACATGTTCACACACAACAAACACATACACACACAAGAGAAGAACTCATCATGTACAGCCATTAATTAAAGAACATCTCATCATGATACATCTTAATTAATTCTACTATACTTCCAACCTTTATCATGGAGGTTTAACTTATTTTACTTATTTAAAATAAGTCCCACACAGTCTTACTTCAAGTTAACTTCTGATCCTTTTCCAAAGAGATACCAACACTTGCTTGTGTAAAAGATGTTAATAACATAAAGGTACCTCTACTGCTACACTTGGTTAAGATGGAGTGGTACTTTAAATGGCCTCTAATTATATACTGAGACCCTTTGAGTTTAGCTCCTCTCCATCCTTGGTTAAGAATACATTAGGAGTTAACCGTTGTTCTTGGATTGCAGCTATCCTGGATATCTTCAAAATCTCCAACTCACTTTGTACTGACTATCTTCGATGCAGAATTAATTTCATGAAGAATTTCTCCTGATATGGAGCGGAACAGAACATAGACACTGACTACCCGCTTGAGGTAACGGATTATATCACACTGAATTAAGCAGCGAGGATACCAAAAATTGGGGCAGATCAATGACAATAAAATTGTCAAAATCTGAATAGAGCATGCTTTGCATGCAATTCCTTCTGTGGTATTTCACACATTAGTATGATATGGGCACTACCTTGTGGTGTAATTGAAGAACTGCAGTTGGGACTCCTAAGAGTCCACTCCTCCAACTGAAATTTATGTCACTTTCAGATTTTTTGAGAAACCAAATGATTTCAGGCTAAAAGAACAGTAACCACTCGACTTTTGTTATTTCTACATGTGTGTTGATATGTATTAAATTATAACTGCATCATAGTCATATAATAAGAACTATGGTAGCATTGGCTGAAAAAACGTAACTCTGGAATGGTTCATTGTTATCTAAAAATAAGTCTATTCCTCAGTCTTCTGATTAAGTCACTCATGTGACTGTGAAACTTGGAGTCACCAGTATAGCTGTCTTCCTGATTAGGCAGTGTATCACACAATGTATATCCAGTCTCTTGAAAAGATTTGCTATGTAGCCCTAGGAATTCATGAGAAAAACAGTATGCTATCGATGATGAATCTTGGCATTTGTAACAGTGGGCACACCTGTAGCATGTTCATTGAACATACACTGGACGTTTCACTGATTCTGTCAAAAGTTTCAAGAGAAATTATGGCTTGACTAGCTGGTGGATGCTACAAGCATACCTGCCAACCTGACAGCAAGCAGAGCAGTGAGATCTCAGAGTGAAAATCTGTGTAAATCTGTGCAGAGTCACGGGGGGGGGGGGGGGGGGGGTTAGAGTAAAATCAATACAAAAACATGAATCCTAGTGACTTTTTAGAGAATATTATTCAATTCATCAAGTAAATAAGAAAATGAAAATTATGCTAAAATTAACAGTTTTTAAAAATTTAAAAGATTTTTAGTCAAACCTCTTAAAATAGTAACCACAATAAAACACATTTAAAACGACATCCTGTTACACACATATCCTGGTAAACTGCAATGTACTTTACATGCGTTTTACCATTCCTGTACTTAACAAATCAGACCAGACTCTCCACTTGCCAATTAGGCATAGTGCTGTGTTCTTTTACATTTCAGGAGTGACCTGGAAATAGAAGCAGTTGCTATCACTGTTCAGTTTGCATTTTGAGGTCGTACACCGTCGATGCTGCTATTTTCACATCTTGCCGAAATATAGCAGTAAGCGACTGATCACCAAATTTTGGTCCATTGCGGCGAAAATTTACTCGCGTAACGGGGTCGTTTTGCTGACCGCTCTTAGTCCATCTTGAGTTATGTTCTATATCTTTGGCTGATATATAAATCAAGATTCCTTTCAGCTTACCAAGAGCGGGATTCTTCGTACAGGTGCTGAGCGGAGAAAAACAGAGCGCTCAAGTGTTGCGCAATATCAGACGCAACCATTTTTTGTAGGAAGGGGTGAATACAGCTAAAGAGCTACGAATGTTTATCACGCTATATAGGTACATTGTTCTGAAACACCCCTAATTTATCCGAGAATAGATGCGTCTGATTGAGAAGCTTGCCGTCTCAAATAAACAATGCCCACTTTCGTAGTTTATTGTTAGAAAGAAAATGTTGGAAGGTGGGGGGGAAAAACGTGAGATTTCACGGCCGTGAGACACTAGCAAAGACAGAAAACCGTGAGACTAACGGGTAAACCGTGAGACTTGGCAGGTATGTACATGTATAATTGTTCCTGTAATGTATAATAATAATAATAATAATAATAATAATAATAATAATAATAATAATAATAATAATAATATTTACAGTTTGTGATAATAATAGTTATTAGCCTATTATTATTATTATTTTTTTAAACAATTAACAATTGTTATACCACTGTGGACTGAACCTTAGGGCATTCGTCACAGCAAATTAATAGTTTTCTACTTCAAACTACATTGGATGAAGAAACATTTGGGGCTTTGGCCTGCAGATCATGCAATGGCAGAAGAACAGGTTCCTGATTTTCAAAATCCAGAATTCATTCATAAATAGCATTATGGACTTTGAACATAGGCATACAAATTCTGTAATTCTGCACAAAGGTATTATGGAATTTGTACAAAACGAATATGAAATTTCTCCATGTATAGAAACAATACATTTGGTTTGTCAACTGGTTGTAAAATCATTTATTTGCACTATTTTATGACCATGACTACTTTTTGAGAAATTCATAGTCTGCAAAACACCAATGGTAGAACGTTTCATGGTGGGGACTGCTGGTGGCTCATCCAGTTAAGACGCCATTGGAGTGCTAGTGCGTGGATGGGCCCCATGTGCCAACTGTAGCCGGTAGCCCCATAGAGCACAGGCATCCAACTCCAGTCCTGGAGGGCCGCAGTGTCTGCTGGTTTTCGGGCTGCTCTCAGCACCACTGGTTCATTTAGACCAGGGGTATCAAGCTCCGGTCCTGGAGGGCCGCAGTGTCTGCTGGTTTTTGGTGCGTTTAAGCACAAGTGATTAATTTAAGTCACTAATTGGCTAAGAAGTCCACACACCTTGTTCTCAATGCTTTAACTGGGTGCTGATTGAAAGGAAACCACAAATACCTGTAGACACTGCGGCCCTCCAGGACTGGAGTTTGACACCCCTGATTTAGACACTGCGGCCTCTTAGGAATTTAGTTTAACACCCCTGCCATAGGGCGACGCATAATTGGTGGCAGCATCTCCCAGGGTTAGGGAGAGCAGGGATCCTTGTCTCATTGCTCTCCAGTGACCCCTGCTGGTCAACTGGGTGTCAGGAAGTCAGCCTGTTGAGCTGCACATTAAGTTCCCCCGTCTACGACAAGCGAGGTATACAGTAATTCTAACACTCCTGTCCTCTCAGAGCAGCATTATCTCAGGGGAGGCGGATTAAATATTCTCCTGTCAGTAGGCCTAAATTATGGTCTGGCTGCAAACCATTGAGTTAGAGATCAATCCATATTATATTCATAAGGACAAGAAAATAAAAAGTAAAAAACCTGTTCTGAAAGTTACAGCCAGAAATCAATGTATTTTCATATATTTATTGTCAAAAACTTTGGATTTACAGACCTGAGTAAAACTGTATGTGACTATGATGGCACAAATAACGGACAGATATAATATAATAACAAAACACAACTAGGTCTACTACTATACCAAGGTCATTTTTAAAAACAATGGTTTAATTAAATCAAGAATGTATGTAGATTTTTTGTGAGTTGGACGACTTGTAAATGATATGCACAATCATGAGTTGTGCAGTAGTAAAATAGTACAGTTTCATATTAGAGTTTTCATATTCCGGGGAATCTGACACGGAATCATGCTCAATATCTAGCCTCCCATTGCAAGCTTCTAGGACTTTGTTATCGGCCTGCTGGGAAATACACCCTAAGCTGGAAAGACTGCCTACATTTTGGGAGGTAAAAATGCAGATCCAAGAAACAACTTGACTGGACAAGCCTGGTTTGGAAACATCCAATGAAATGACAGTGTTTTAAGCCAAGAAAAGGCATATTTGTTCCACAGGATGTTGACCCAGAGAGGCTCAAGTTCGCAACAGAGCGTCCCAATACTCGAAAAATGCATCATCCTTTCCTCCACTACCACCTCCTGCACGTTCCTGCGTGCCCCAGAAACTGATCTTTGGGTCCTAATCGAAAGTTGCTGATTTAATATTAACCACATATTAATTGTTACATATTAATTAATGTCTCCACGTGAACCACAATGTCAGGTATATTGTATACTGTACATGCAACTACTTGTACTTGAAACACACAGGCTGTTTTTCATACTTCCGGGTGGGAGACGAGTGGAGGAAGGGAGGTTGAGGAGTGAAGCCCCCTGCTGTGTTAGACCAGGGGGCTTCTGAATGTGGCAAAGTCCAATTGGTCAGTTAATTATCAGATTAGCTATCACATTTGAACTAGTCCGGAGGGTTGAGGCCATGCCCATGTGCAGGCCATCCTGCCAATCCAAGAGCTGCCTGAAGGAAAAAAGCCTGAAGATAAAATGCACAAGAATATTCAAAGAAAGGTCAAATCTAACATACACCTAACCTCTGATTAAGGTGGGATCCAAGTGTAATTACAAGCACGGACCAGCAAACTGTACCTCACAAACCAGCGACCACCCATGATCTTATTCCTGGTCAGGGTCGCGGGGGGCTGGAACCTATCCCAGCATGCATTGGGTGAGAGGCAGGAACATACCCTGGACAGTTCACCAATCCATCACAGGGCACACACACCTTTCACTCACACACTCATGCCTATGGGCAATTAAAAGTCTCCAATTAACCTAACTGGCATGTCTGGACTGTGGGAGGAACATGCAATGGCGCGGCCACAACGAGCACAGGAATAATGTTGTGGGTGCCTGTGCCATGGAGGAAGGATTGGAAGACAACTGCAGATGGTTTTCAGCAGACATGGAATTAGCCCAGTTGTGTGGAGGCAAATAGTGGGAAAAAAATCCTAATGCCATTTCAACATTTCAACTACAATGGAATATTCTCTTTTGATGTCTTGGCAGTGTTGGACGCAAGGTACCTTTTCTGGGTGGGTGATGTCAGTGCCAGTGCTAGCTCATTTTCTTTTTTTTTAAGTCTTTTTTTTTAGAGCTTTTTCAGGATTCACTGGATAGCACAGTGCAGAGACAGGAAGAATGGCGAGCAAAAGAAAGGGAGAGACATGAGACAAAGGCCGCTTGGGCCGAACTGCCAACGCCGCAGCCACAACGAGCATGTGGATAGAAAAAAACAAAGCCTGCATGAAAAACAATACAAATCAGCCTTTAAAGTGGGCTGTTAATATATTATTAACTCGCATAAAATACAAAAAGTAATGTACATTTTAAATGGAAATGGATCGTGTTGCAATTCAGTCCTTTGGTTTAAGAACAGAATAAATTCTATGCAATGAACAGCATTCAAAGAAGCTGTCCGTACCACGCAACGATTATTTATTTTCTTTCATTGTATTGAAAGTAGCTTTTGTGTCTCTTTTTCACTTGGAAAAAATCCAAGGATCTTGGAACTGGAGCCTCCTACATCTCAACGCCTCCAGCTACCATGTTGGATTCTTCACTGTGGCTTGTACAGCAGAGGAATAATGTTGTGGGTGCCTGTGCCATGGAGGGAGGAAGACAATTGCAGATGCTTTTCAGCAGACATGGAATTAGTCCAGTTGTGTGGAGGCAAATAGTGGGAAAAAAAATCCTAATGCCATTTCAACATTTCAACTACAATGGAATATTCTCTTTTGATGTCTTGGCAATGTTGGACGCAAGGTACCTATTCTGGGTGGGTGATGTCAATGTCCTTGGTAAGAGCAGTGATGGAGGAACTCTTGCTGCCTCTGTATTTGTAAGAGCTCTCTCAGAGAATAAGGTTATAAGCACTTCAGTCAGCTACCATCTTCCCTCTCTTCTCTGGGAATTCTACTGGACCTTTCACCAACTCTTGCCCATAGACCACAAGCCTGCCTTTCATAAAGCTAAACCTGGCTAAGAATGAGGCGCTCTGCATTCCCCCAAGTCCTCACCATGGCAATACCTCTCCTTCAATCTGGATGTTACAGTAGAGCTCAGAGCAGTTCTACTGTGAGACGCCTAGGTGTACCCCGAGATGGCTAACTCTCCTTCTCTATCCATATACCGGCAGTGAGAAGGGCATGCGGATTCTTTGTATGGTTTTACAGAAATACCCTTCTCACTGGGTATATTCCTCTCATTACATTACATTACAGGCATTTAGCAGACGCTCTTATCTTATACATACTTCTTATTACATTTATCCATTCATACAGCTGGATATATACTGAAGCAATTCAGGTTAAGTACCTTTCTCAAGGGTACAACGGCAGGGTCCTACCTGGGAATCGAACCTGAAACCTTCTGGTTACAAGTTCCTTAACCATTATACTACACTGCCACTGCCAATCTCCGCAGCTCCTAGTCCAGGCCCTAGTACTCTCACACCTGAACAATTGCAATTTCTGCAGGTCTCACTGCTTGCGTCACTAAGCCTCTGCAGGTAATACAGAATGCACAAATAAAAACCGTGACCCACCACAACAAAGAATAAATGGAGAAATAACCCCAAAAATGTTTTCACCACCACTGTAGAGAATTGGGGCCTGGACTGGCTAGGGATAGAGACTGGGACAGATAATATAACATGACACTGCAAAGTCTAACATGTAGTCCCTCTGCCTCGCATTGCTCTGCGGGAGGTTTGCATGTGCAAACAAAGCATGGGAAACCGCTATTTTCAGAGGTCTGCTAACATTTTGGGGTGTGGGCACCACAGCATAGGAGACATACTTTTTTTTATTTTTTTTTAACATTTGAAGTAGGTCTTTATAGCCAACACATGTATGCAAAGACTGAAGGTCATGTGAATTATACTGTAGGATAAAGAGGATGGCAAAAATCAAGGGAAAACACTCATCTTTTTGTTTTGCAAGATGAACGAGGGGGCATGGCTGGCAAATTGTAACTGATACCAGTTGCAATTCCAATAACCCACTACATAAGGTTCAAGCAGGATGTAATTACGAAACTCTGTGATGTGTGCTGCTGGAGGCTTGCTTTTTTAAACACAGTTTGGAGCATGTAATAAGCAAAGTGGTGAAGAGATACGAACAATTGTTTCAAAATTTAAGTAGGCCCATATGTGCAGCATAAGCATGCAACAAATCAAAGCCCTTATGCTGTAGGAAGATTGTGCTTTCAAGCGATGTATATAAAAACCTACATTTTTGGTGGTGCATGGACATTAGGGGACACAACCTCTAAAACAGACATGTGATCCCTTCTTCCTTTGCAATTTGAATACTACCCTTCCAAAAGACTAATCTTGACATAGTGCTAAATCTGTGTCAGTGTTTCCCCAGGATGTTTGTTTTGTTAAATGTGGTATGCAAGGGGAGTTTTTCCGCCATACTGGTCATTACATTACATTCATTTAGCAGACGCTTTTATCCAAAGCGACGTACAGTAAGTGCATACAGAGACATCATCAAGATCACTACAGAACAGACAAGACAAAGCACATCCTTCCCATAATGTAGCAGCTATCCCTAGTAATGAACGTTGACTGTAGTTCACAGTAAGCTGTGGGTAAATCAGCAATACTACACTTCTATTCTAAATACTATTATAAACTATAATAAACAGACAGGAAAACACAGGGAACTAGTAAACACAGGGAACTGATATTCCTAGGTTAGGATATCAGTCAAGGTGGAGTCTGAAGAGGTGTGTCTTCAGGCCTCAACGGAATGCAGGCAGGGTTGGAGTAGAACGTAGGGGAATGGGAAGTTCATTCCACCACTGAGGAGCTAAGGTGGAAAAACTCCGCAGTCGGGACGAGCGAGAGCCTTTGACACGGAGGGGGAAGTGCCAGTCGCCCTGCTGTAGAAGAGCGAAGTGGTCGAGCAGGAACATAGTTCTGGAGTGTTTTGTCTTCTGTAAATGTACCAAATAAATATATTTCATTCATATTTCATTCATTCATTAAGTCCTGCAGGTAGGCGGGGCCTGTCCTATTGGCTGCAGTGTAGGCCAGGGTCAGAACTTTGAACCTGATCCTGGCTGCAACTGGCAGCCAGTGGACTGACCTCAGCAGGGGGGTTACATGTGAAAATTTCGGGAGGTTGAACACAAGCCGGGCAGCTGCATTCTGGATCAGTTGGAGAGGCTTGCGAGCAGAGAGTTGCAGTAGTCCAGACGTGAGGTGACCATGGTCATGACCTTGGGGTGATAATAACATAACACCCGGTTTCAAAAACAAAGTTCCACTTCCAGTGCAGTACTTCAATAGGAATTGGGTGCTACGGTCAGGTGAGACCAAAATGTAGCTTTTTGTACCGCAGCAACACACACAACTATACCTCAAAATCGAAGAAATGGTTAACTGACCAAAATTTTTTGTTTTGTAATGCCCATCCCATCCCAAATCTTATCAAAAATGTGTGGTTCGTATTGAATATGGAAGTTTCCAAGTGCAGAAAAAAGGATCTTATGAGATTCTGTAGTCTCATAAAACACAATAGAAGAAAATTTACAACTGTTATCCTCCTTTTTTGCTCATCTTTATGAAGGGAGCCAGTAAATTTACAGGTGACTGTATGTTATTTTATAGCAATTTGTTGTCTTTATAAAATATATCATTTTCCTATCTACTTATATAATAGCATACAGTATATTTCCAATGTAATTTATTAATTAATCTATTTAATTTGTGGAGGGGTGGGTGCCTACATGATTTTCAATGCAAAAAAGTAACAGTTTCCCTGTCAAACAAAGCCTAATTTACTTTATTTGAAAAATAAAGATTTCAGAGCTAGATGCATTCATGAAGGATCATACTGATTTAAGTTAAAAATAACTCAATGCTCACAGCAGTGCAGCAGAGTGAGTAATTGTTGAAATTCCCAAGAGAAATCCAGACTTATAGTAAATATAATCTGTTACTTGATAAACATTTACAGTTGTATAGTGGATATAGTATGTAGCTTTGTTTTTTATTTTTTATTTTTATATGATTTTAATATTCTTAGATATTACAGTGGGGACGGAAAGTATTCATACCCCTTCACTTTTGCACACTTTATTGTGTTGTAGATTTAATTTGGCCATCAATCCACACTCAATAACCCTTAATGACAAAGTGAAAACATGTTTTTAGAAATTTATGCAAATTTATTAAAAATCAAAAACTGAACTCACTCATTTACATAAGTATTCATACCCTTTGCTTTAACGTATTTTTAAAGTATCATATTTAATATTTGGTCACATATCCTTTGCATGCTGTTACTTCCTGAAGTCTTTGACCCATAAACATCAAAATGCATTTGAATTGATCTTTATGGGAATTGGGGGGTGAGACTAGATTCAGCTGTAAATTATGCTGGTACAGTATGGAACACATGACTGGCTAAATGGCTTTAAGTCATCAAGGGTCTAAGGTATCAAACAAGCCCCAAATCATCACTCTGCGGCCAGATATGGAGTAGATATGGATGGATAACTTCAAAGGGTTTCTTCTCCTGACTTATTTTTCCATAGAGTTCAATAGGAAAATGTGTCAGGAGAAACAGCCCTTAAAGTGATCCATCCATATCTACTGCATATCTGGCAGCAAAGTGATAGTTTGAGGCTTGTTTGATACCTCAGACCCTTGATGACTTACAGCCATTTTACCAATCATGTATTCCATACTGTTCCAGCATAATTTACAGCTAAATCTAGTCCCACCCCTCAATTCCCATAGAGATCCATTCAAATGCAGAAACATTATAGTATCGCTTGTAAGAGTAGCTACCTGAAAATAAGATATCGAGAGTCTTTTGATGTTTATGGGTCACAGACTTCAGGAAGTAACAGCATGCAAAGGATATGCGACCACATATTAAATATGATACTTTAAAAATATGTTAAAGCAAAGGGTATGAGTACTTATGTAAATGAGAGATTTCAGTTTTTGATTTTTAATAAATTTGCAAAGATTTCAAAAAACATGTTTTCACTTTGTCATTATGGGTTATTGAGTGTAGATTGATGGGCAAAAATGGCAATTTTATCCATTTAAAATTAAATCTACAACACAATAAAGTGTGCAAAACATGAAGGGGATTGAATACTTTCTGCCCCCACTGTAAGTCTTATAATGTAGATGTGTAAATGTAAATTCTGCATCAAAAAGACTTTCATTGTCAGCCTTCATATGATTTATGATATGATTTAAGATATTAACTTTCAACCTTCAAAAACAGTGTCAAAGGATGACATTAAATTCCCCCATCATCCGGAAGAATTGTTTCATACAGATCCACAGCATTGTTATTGGAACGTTAAAAATGTTCATTTTCAAACATAGAGTAATCTCAAACTAAAGGTAGGTTTTCATATTGATTAAATTTATGGAACCATAATACAGCTGAAATGTCTGTGGGGCATAAAAGAAAAAGTTAGGTAAGCCTACATGTTGCTGTGGAAATTGGATTAAACATTGTTATTTAATTTTATACTTCTGAATTGCAAGCATTATGAACTAAGGATTGGATTTTAATATTTAAACATTTATATAAGATGATATTGTGCAAAGAAGAGTAGACACAGGGGTGTATCAACTACTAAGGATTGCTGGTGAACGGTGGGTGGAGTTGAAGACAGAGAATATGGAATATGTTTGCATATCTTAGCATGGCAGGATCAGCAGATGATTCTTTATGAGGAGTTGACTTAACATTTTAATAATGTGCAAAAAATGTATGCATATGTATGTCCGTGACAGCAGACTGCACTTCCTGTCCTTTAATGTAGATGCTACACATTGACCACTAGGTGGCAGCAACACTTCAGGTTATTTATATCAAAGGCCTCCTTCTTGATATCTCATAAGCTCAGGCACTGTAAATACAAAGGTCAGTGATACGCACACAAACCAATGAGGAAGCCAAGAGCTCTTTGTTGAGCCCATTTCTATGATAGCAGACATTTTCTATGACAGCAGAGATTAAAAAGTTACTTTTGAGAGAAAAATAATTTTACTCATACACTGGATTAGAAGATACATTTTGGTACCTAGACGTCTCTGTCACTTTTGTCCGGAACACAAACAACTACACTACGAAAATAGGACAGCCTTTTCCCCTCCCCTTTTAGCAGATAGTGATTAAGTGCTACCTGACGCTGATAACTGGGGCATAGGTTGGTCGTACAGAAGGCAGAGAGTTCTGGTGAGACAGAGAGGGTGCAGATACAAGGCTGTTCATCCTGATATAACTCATTGGATGTACATTCATCAGCGGCCATGGACAAGACATTTGAGTACTTCCAGATGCCTGGCCCTGTCGTCACCTTCCAAAACCTCCACTACTGCGTTAAAGAAAGCAGAGGCCCATGCAGAAGGAAAGGACCCAAAAAGGAGATTCTCAAGAATGTCAGGTGGGGTATAATGAGAGTATACAATGAGATATAGTATAGTTACGGTGTATAGACAATTTCAGATCTTTTAGAAATAAAGAATGCCGAAAACTAAAATTTAGGGGGCAGTTCTTGGTCGTACCATGAGGCATATTTGTATTATGTCTGTCTGTCTGCCTGTCTATATCTATTTCATGTATTTTTTTCTTATAGCAGTCAACCATCAGGGATGTTTATTGGTGGCACAGTGATCTGCCTTTTCATTTAATTTCATTTACTTTTCATTTCCTTTCAAAACCATCAAGAGAGAGCACCAGCGTATCCAATTAGAAATGCAGACAGCGAATACTAGCTTGCTACACATTCTGAAACCCAGAATCGCCTTCCTAACGCAGAGCAATACGAGAACCTGATACTAAAGGGAACATCCACCAAAACCATAGCCAGCCAGCTGCAAAGATGCAATTGGAGACAGGGCCAGCTGCACAGAAACCAAAGATTCCATGTCTGTACCAAAACAAGTGAGAAAACGCTACCCACGGATCCCTGCTTTGTATGACTGTGGCACGAATGCTTCTTTAAAAATAAAGAATTCAGGGAAGAGTGCAGTGTGTCCCACCAAGCAGAGGCAAATGTGACACACCATTCTCCACGTCGTTTTGCTGACTGTGAATTACAACCAGCCTATACAAATTGTTGTGGTTATTTGTGTTAAACAACATGGCTCATGCCACTCTCCTCTGACTGTGTATAAAGCCTTAGGGAGCTGAACTCCCCCGCTATAAGGTGTGTAAAACAGAATGCAGCAGGACAGGAGTGACAGACTGACAATCGAAGGATGCAAACTAACCATAATTGAGTACAATTGAGCTGGACAAAATAACTTGAGTCATTTTTTATTGACGGAATGGGCCTACCCATTGGAAGTTCAATGAGTTTTCTGTCAATTTGTATATTTTAGCATTTTCAATACCTGAAAATATATGGAATTCCACACTTAACCTTTCCCAGTTATTTTAATCTTTTACTGCTTTCACCTGGTCACCCTGCCCTCCAAAATGCTTGTATCTCTTAGGCGTACTCAAAGTTATGACCGTTGTTATGGTTATTGCTCCATTTCTTTTTATTATGCTGTGACATGCACCATACGCTGCCTGTAACAGTTGGTTCTGCCCAAGCCAAGTTTCTGTGAGGGGGAGAGGAAAAGAAGAGGGCAGCTAAAATGGTGTCCAGATAGCAAAATAGCCGATCTCCTTGTATTACGTAAAATGAAACTCACACTCATCACTCAGGTCATTTTGCCTTTTGGCTGCATCCCAGTGTTGTAAATTCTGCATATAGCTCTCAGGGTAGCACCATTAATCTTTATTCTCATTAAATAACTTTACAACATGGTAAATGGCTCAGTGTATATATATTCAGTGTATATGGTTAAGAAGAGGGCATAAGATTCATACATTTTGGCATATTTGTCAGTGACAATCCTATATATGTATGTATTGAACTCTAGAGCATCACAAAAGGTGTAGGTGCTGATTAGTGAGAGGAACTAAGAAAAACTAAGAAATAGGAGATCAATGATATAATTGTATAAGTCATGTACATAGCATAAAGGGAGGCTTAGCTGGCTAACTAGCCTGTTAACTTGAACATTACTGTACTCGTCAACATTAGAAGATAGATTGAAACCATGGGACAATGGCAATTGGCAACATTGACACTATTTACTTCTTTGAGTCACTGCTCAGCAGTTAGTAAATTCTCCTCAAAGTATAAAGTGTCCACATTTACATTGGAAGTAACCACTTAACTTTGTTGTACACCCTAAAAAAGTGACACAACTGCTGTCCTTCCATACATCAATTATCCTTTTCTGTTCATGATTCTGGTGCTTCACAAAAAAGCGTTGTCAGGTTGCTACACATATAAGTGCCGTTTTCACAGTCCGTAAGACCCCTTATTATGCCTTCAGTCTGTCATGGTTTTTAACCCTTTTCCCTATGCGGTCGTTTTCCTTGGTGGCCACGCGAGGGCGCTACCCTTTTGGTGGATGCTTGCTCCATCCTGCGTGGATTGCGGAGCTTCTGTTATCGTGCACACCTGTGCGTGGTCACCTTGAGATATTTAACCCTATTTACTTTGGCCCTTTTGAGGCAATGTCCTCCTGGTTTCTACTAGTTTTATTTAAATGTCAGTATCTAAAAAAATATTCCCTGCAAAATCCATGGTTTTAAGTTTGAACTGAAGAAGAAGCTGTATCATTCAGAAATTTGCTACAGAATACATTTATTTCAGAATAGTCACATACAGTATATATATAATAACCATAACATACGTCGCCTAATGTATTTAAATACGTTTAAAAAAGAACGTACGAAAGCGCGTGCGTATTCACACAAGTACAGCAACGAATTTCAGCGCTCAGTGCGAGGGGAGGTCACTGCGGAAATGTCGACTGTATGGGACTTTGGCGAAATATAAAAAGATAAACTCTTCAGGGTTCATGAGAAAACAGCTGTAGCTGAATATACTGCTAAGTACTTGGTTTCTTAAACATATTTATATGAGAGATTTTGGAGCAAAAAATGAGGTGTCTTCTAAACCGAAAGTGGATCAGGTACTGTATATAGTACAGTAAGCAAGGGAAAACGGCGAATACTCATTTGTACAACGTTTTAAAAAAATATTATTGTTTCTATACGTCAACATGATTTTCTTAGCGTGTATAAACGGTGCATTTGATGCATTTTACAGTCTGTGGCTGTAGCCAGAGGAGGGTGTGTGAGTGCTGTGGGCTACTAATAGCACCCTCCTAATTTATTGCACGGCAGTGTAACTGGAGAAGCTGCGGTTTTCGCAAGAAGCTACCCTTTAAAAAAATACTGCGTCAAAATTTTCGGGGTTTTCTTAAAGCTGTAGTTTATAATTTCAGATGAACATGAATACTGTAATTGAGACGGATACGTCTCAAACCACTAGGGGTGAAGTTTATAGAGTTAAGCCTCCCGTTTCCTTCGTTCGGGGCTTCGAGATTGTTTGTTCATTGTTTTGTACTGTGGTGTTTTTGTTGGCTGTGAGTTATTCGTACCATTTGGGCTACTCGCCTATTTTTTATGTCTCCTTGTTGAGGCAGGGCTTATTTCTTGCTGGCTTGGTAGTTACTTATCTCGTAGAAGTATGGGACCGCGGATCTCTGCTCTATTTCACCTTTTTGTGCTTTTTCTCCATGTATGGAGATTTGGGTGATTCTGTTCGGAACTGTAGTTCTGTTCGCCCTTCGGTGCATGTCGTCTCATAGGGAGATCGGGCGTTTCGCTTCTACTTGGTTGCTTAGCTCGTAGAAGTCTAGAGTAGCTGTTCTTTGTTCCATTCTCGCCTGTTAATGGTTCTTACAGAGAGTCCTGGCGTTTGCTTCTACTCATTTCCGTGTTACGGTGAGCCAGTGAGTAGCTTTGGTACGTTTATTCCCTGTTTTGTCTCCTTCTCATGGACTACGTTCCCCTTTGTTGTGAGTCAGGGTTTTTGTTTATATTGAGAGGCTGTCGTGCTATTTTTGCGTTGGTCTTTTGTTGCAGCTGTCCTCTGTCCTTTTTACCTACGGGACGATTTTGTTCGGAACTGTTGTTCTGTTCGGGTTCCGGGTATGTTTCTCCTTGTTTGGAGTTTGGGCGTGGTTTGTGGACATGTTTGTGTGTGACTGCGTGTTTCCGAAAATAGCCTTGGAACGTTAGCTCTCTGTTCCTTCGCCTCGTTACATATTCTTCTACTGAGAGGCTAGGGCGTGTGTTTTCAATTAAGCCTGCGTTAGTCTTTTTGGATAGTAAAGTTATGGGACGACGGTGCTCCGTCGGCTCACCTGTAAAATGTTTCTCTCTCCTGGGAGATCGGGTGTTTACCCCTTTGTTTTCTGCATTTGACTGCGAGCCTATTAAACTAGCCATGGAACATTAAATCTCTGTTCCTGTTCGCCTCATTATATTTCTCTTCATAGAGAGGCAGGGCGTGTATTTTCAACTAATCGCGCTTTGGTCTAGCCGGTAAATGTCCGGTACTGCCTGTCCTGTTCGTTCCTTTCGGTGCCTTTCTCCTTGCATGGAGTTTTTGACGATTTTGTTCGGAACTGCTGTTCTGTTTCGTCTTTTGGTGCATGTCTTCCTATAGGGAAGATTGGGCGATGTTGTGGACACGTTTGTGTGTGACCGCGAGTCTGAGAGTAGCCTGGGAACGTTGGATCTGTTCCTTTCGCCTCCACAAATACTATCGTATTATTTTGCAGTGTTTGTTGACTGTGTTTTATGTTTGTCTTTTTGCTACTCGCCTGTTCTTATGTGTCTCGTTACCGTGACAGGGCGCGTATTATTTCTGGCTATTCAGACCCCTGTCCTTGCGCTCTACTTGGTGTGTGACAGTGAGCCGGTTAGTAGCGCCTGTAGTGGTGTTCGTTGTTCGTTGTCTTGTCTCCTCCCTTATCTGCGGGGTATCCCGCCTTAGAGGCCTTAGGGCTTTAAGAATCCCCTTGCTGCGTTTGGCTCCTCCTTCCTCACACGTCACGCCCCTTTACACAGTCATTGAAATTCATCTGCATGGAGGGGATGGGATCTTTCACTGACAGCCTAAATCTCCCAGAAGTTATGTTAATCCCCCAGATTTAAACCATGACTCCTGCATGCCCATGAACGATATAATCTTGTGGCAATGATAGATATCAGATAATAAAGTGCAATTTGTTTGCCATGGGATTTTCTTGAATTTGCTTCTTCGTTTAAAAAGAACAGGAAAAACATGATTTCAAAATGCTGAAGATTCTAAATGAAGAATACCTGATCATCTCATTTGATTCCCATTCCAATATTGTATATTTCTTTGCTATTCATATTTTTAAAACATGAGCAAACATGAGCGCTATTCAGCAGTTAAAGTGTATTCACTATAACTTCAAATTCTATAACACATTATCCATTTGTCAGACCACTTTATTATTCCACTCTTTATTTCAGTGCTGTTCAGTTTTGGACACCACGCTTTTAAAAGGATGTAAAGCTCACAAAAAGCATTGCACTGGTTCCAGATTATGGAAAAAGTTATGGAAGTTATGAAAAGTCACCATTATTGCTAATGTTTCCACAGCAACCGGGACTTATACAATCCCATTAGTGTTTATTTTCAAGCAATGACAGTAGCAACAGAAATTATATACGTACATTCCGCCGCACTTTTTGCATGCAATAAAAAAAATATATTAATTCCCTGTTGTCTATACCGTACCGTACAATATTATTGCTATTAATCAGTATGAACTGTACTGCTGAAAAGTTGTTTTGATGTTTTTGTATATAGATAAATAGCTGTTTTGTGAGGAAGCAGATGTAAGGAAGGATAGTAGTTGCTGTCTATGTACTGAGAGGCATTATTTATGTGAAAAATCGATTTGCTTCTCATGCTATGTGTATAAATGGTGAAAGATGCATACTGTATATATGCTAAAATATCAGCCCAGCCAAAGAACTGCAGGAGTGAATGAGGAATAGCGACTGATAACACACATGTGGAACGACAGATATTAGCCTGCAACTTCGTAAATTGACAGAGGATGTTGTAGCACTGGTATAGGTTTCCAATAGCAGTTGGATATTCCAGTTTTTTTTAAAGTGCATAAAACTGTTGCACACAATCTTGCAAATGTGTTTATCAAATATGCTTTTCTTGAGCACATTTGTAGGAACTACTGCATTCCGAATACATACACTTCTGAGGAAATATGGGAAATAAATTAAATGAATTCATATTTAAATTTATAATTTTGATGACTTACTACTAATATCCTCTTTTACAATATTATGTACTGCTGTGAAGTATTTCAGCAGTCTTTTATATTCAAATTAATGTATTGCTTAAAAGGAGAGCAGCCAGCCTGCCTTCCTTTCATATGTGTATATACAGTAGCTTTAATATTATTATTTAATTCAGAAAGGAGGGTTACAGCAGAGAGGGTTACAAGTAGAGATGGGATCAACACAGTATAGAAACTGCCATGGCAGGGAATCACATTCACCACACGGGGATTCCAATACGACTTGAGAATTGGCCACCCTACTGTCATGATCTCCTACCTATTTCTCGTTTTCCACGCCTATCCACGTTTCCGATCTATCGGATTTTCCGCATTCCGTTGCGGGATTTTATTTAACCCAGGTAATTATTCTTTTCACCTGGCTTACCTGGCGCCAGGTATTTAATCCCCTGAGTTCCGCTTCCGGGCGCTTCGAGATAATTTTGTTTCCATACGAATGTCAGGGTTAGTTGTTGTTCTCTGTCTACCTAAAAAGATCTGTTCTTTTGTTTTTTGGCAGTAGACCTTAGACTGCCTGAAGCTCAGGGGATTGCTTTTCAGTTCCCTTACTTTTCTTTTGTCTTTTCCTCTCCTACTCTCTTTGTCTCTGAGAGTTTGAGTCTTATTTTATTTTCATTCATTTCAGCAGTTATCGGGCGTTATAGTCACGTTCCGAAGGTGCCTTGTTTTTTCCTGTTCTTGCCTTTTCTACTTTCTTTATTTTCGCCAGTTTCTTGGCTATCCCGTTTCATTAGGGTGTTTATTGTTTGGCTCTGCCGAGGAGTTTTTTCCTCATATTCCTCTGCCCGTGTTTCGTGGCTATCCCGGTTTCCTAGGGTGTTTTTTATTTGGCTACGGCCGGGAGGTTTTCATCCCTTTTTTCTTTGTCGCGTTTGGCTCATTGCAGTAGTGCTTCAAACCCCCTTACACCTCCAGACTGTGCCATACGCATTGCCTGTTATTAATTAGCAACATTAGCAAGGCCAGTTGCAGTCGGTCCTTTCTCACCTCAATAATAACCTTAGAAACTAATGGCAAGTAACTCCTATTGCAATATGCGACTGGAAACTATTATTAATAAACTGGTTAATCTCATCAGGCTTACCAAAAGGAGACCTGAATGTGAGGTAAATGGATTAGTGGACCTACAATATTATATATGAGGATATAGGTAGGAGTTAAATTAAATGAACCAGATAAATTTTATTCTGGTTGTTTTCTTTGCACTGAGAGTTCTTAAAGCATGAAACAGCATTGCCTGGTCATGTAGTGGTAGCAGAACGTCTTGCAGTGTTCAAGAGCAAACTTGAAACATTGCTTGATAGTATTCACTAGACTGTAAGTAAAACGTAGACTGGCTGAATGGCCTGTTATATAATGTTATAATATTTCTTTATCTTCTTGAGTTCTTACATACATGCCTGGAACTCTGTTTCAGTGGGATCATGAAACCTGGAATGAATGCCATCATGGGCCCCACAGGGAGCGGAAAAACCTCGTGAGATTCATACGACAATCATAAATACATAATTAATTAAGAATACTTTAAATAACCTTAGTGATGCTATACTGTATGCTATAAATACTGTTAATTACAAATTGTTATGATCATGATGCTTATGCAATGCCAATATTAAAACAATTTATGATACTTAATTATAATTACATAACATCCTGAAACTACTGTAGGTAACTGACTAATTATGACAATCATAAATATCCAACATTCTCCATATATCATTAATACTATGATCATTTAATGACAATTATAATAATTACCATAATAGCCACACTGAAAATATTTACAGTCGCTCTTAGCATCTTGAAATCCATGCAAACTTTGATGATAAATGTATGTTGTATGCTACTGCTTTGTAAACAGATTTTTTTTACATACCTGGTCCTCCTCTTAAGAGGGTTTACACACACACACACACACACACACACACACACACACACACACACACACACACACACAGTTGAATGTGTTTTACTGCCCCTGCAGGCTGCTTGATGTCATTGCAGGCCGGAAGGACCCTGCAGGCCTGCGTTCTGGCCAGGTGCTGGTGGATGGCAAGGCCGTAACATCTGACCTGAGGCTGAGCTCTGCATATGTGGTTCAGGTGAGTTATGTTGGCTGTGTAACAATCAGTGTCCTTCCATAGTATTAAGTATGTTTGTTGAGTATACCGGATGAGAAAGTTGTTAAGTAGGTGAAATTTTCTCTAAATGTAGTGTACTCAAAATCCCTGGATGACATACTTATTTCCGGGCTTCCTCTGAATATATTCGGGAGCACTTTTCAAGAAGTAAAAAAACATTTTGGTCCCATAAATATGACATGCAGCTTCGCTTTAAAAATGTAAAAAATAAATTAAAATGGAACATTCTGACACATATTGTGCCACAAGGTGTGCCATTTGTCCCTCTCCTAGAATGAGTGGCCATTTCTGTTTATCATCCATTTTTCTTTCTCATCCTCTCTCTCTCTCTCAGGATGATATTCTGATGGGGACTCTGACAGTCAGAGAGAACCTAACTTTCTCAGCAAACCTGCGTCTGTCTCGCCAGCAGTACTCCTCCTCAGACAAGGAACAGAAAGTCAACACTATCATTAAAGAGCTGGGTCTCCAGGACTGCGCAGACACCAAAGTAACACACATACACACACACACACACATACATGCGAGTTCACATACACACACACACACACGCACAGACAGAAGTGGAATAATCTTTGCGACCCTGTGTGTTTCCACATATCGGGACGGAGTTTCTGAGGGGTGTGTCAGGCGGGGAGAGGAAGAGGTGCAGTGTTGGCATGGAGCTCATCACCTCTCCCTCCCTCCTCTTCCTCGACGAGCCAACCACTGGTCTGGATGCCAACACCGCCAACTCTATCATCTCCCTACTGCAGAGGTATGCACAAACACACATACCATTCTGGAAATCTACACAAAAGATGTGTGTTTGATAAAGTCCTGGACAGCTGTCAATTTACATCCTTGTAGGGCTGCACGCAACATCACATATCTGTGTCCTGTACGTGCCTCTTGTAAGAGATATCATGGGGTGATAACCTATCGCCATACACGTACAATGAAGATAACACTGATATGATTCAGCAAGGACCACGTGTGTCTTTATTGTACTTCAGAGTTGCGTTACAGTTTTTCTCAACTGCTTGAAAGTATTTTTGAAAAGTGCTTTTTCAGAACAGTTCATATGACGTGCCTTTACCATAACAGCAAACGCATTGCTAATTGAAAACATTTGATCAAAATAGCAAATACATTAAACAAATTAATGCATGGGCATCAGAAAGGATAATAAAAAAATATATATCTAGATCAACCGTACACCTCAGCCACCTCTCCTACCTTCCATCTCTTCTATACCTATGCTCTCTTCTACCTACCTATATACGTATATATATACGTATATATATATTAGGCTGATTTTTAAAAGATAAATGTCAAAAAGTGTCCAAAAAGCCCAGCACAGCCATATGGCTAAAGTCAGAGGTCAGTCTTGTGTAGTTCAGTTCTTTGGTGTTGTAACTTTCACAAAGAGCACTCTGGGCCTGATTTACAAAGACAGAGATTGGTCGTGTTATTTGTTTTGCACCAATCATTGGCTATGTTATTAGTTTTGCGTCTGCTGAAAGGTTTTGCACACGCTAAAGGTCTTAGTAAATCAGGCTCTCTCTGCATTATGACCTGTAATAAAGCAAAGGGCAGCTGAATCCATGTTCAAGCTCTGTGAGAAAATTATGCATCATCTGAAGAAGATTTTGACATTAGAATTGTTATATTTACTTTGAGTTTCCTGTTAAGTTGCCCCAGAGTGCAGGCCAAGGTTATTATAGTTTTAGGTTTTTAATTTATTTTTAATTTCACTTTCTAATTTTGTTTAGTTTTAGTTCGTTTTCAGAGTGTGTTTATTGTTTTAGTTTTAGTTTTTCAACCGATTTTAGTTTTAGTTTTTATTTTTATTTCAATTAACAGTCAATAGTTGGGTTGGGGGAGAGAAAAATACAAACCCCAATTCCAAAAATGTTGGGACAGTATGTAAAATGCACATAAGCAGAAAACAGTGATTTGTAAATTCTCTTTTACATATAAAGCAGTACAAAGAAAATATATTTAATGTTTTACCTTATCAACTTTATTGATATTTGTAAATATACGCTAATCCGAATTTGATGCCTGCAACACGCTCCAAAAAAGTTGGGACAAGGGCAAAAAAAAAGACTGGGAAGTTCAAACTGTTGGAACATTCCACAGGTAAACAGGTGATGCTATCATGACTGGGTATAAAAGGATATCAAAAGACTCTTCATATCTTATTTTCAGGTACTCTCACAAGCGATACTATAAGCTCTCTGCATTTGAATGGATCTCTATGGGAATTGGGCAGTGGGACTAGAGTAAGCTGTAAATTACATGGGAATAGTATCAAACATTAAATATCTTTTCTTTGTACTGTTTTCAATTAAATATATGTAAAAGAGAATTTACAAATCACTGCTTTCTGCTTTTATGTGCATTTTACACACACTCCCAACTTTTTTGTTTTGAATGTTTCAAATTACCCTATATGCAATCCGGATTATCCAAACAAAAACGTTCTGCGCTATCAACAGTCAGGAGGAGGATCAGAAAAATAATTCATGGTCATTTTTATTTTATTTCAGTTAGTTCTGGAACACTACATTACAGTTTTAGTTTCATTTTAGTATTTAAAGTAATTTCTGTTTTTATTTTTATTTGAGTTAGCTAAAATGTTTTTTTGATTTTAGTTTCAGTTAACTGTAATAACCTTGGTGCAGGCAAGGTTATCCATCTTTCTTAATGTCTAGTGCCCTTGCCCCCTCCTCCCCATTCTCCTGGTACACACCTGTCTGTTTACAGCTCTCACCCATACATATCCTCTTCTGCTCATGCCATAGGCTATCGAGGAATGGGAAGACGGTCATCTTCTCCATCCACCAGCCAAGATACTCCATCTTCCGGCAGTTTGACCACCTCACACTCATGAACAGGGGAGAGATCATCTACGCTGGGGCTGCTGGCCAAGCTATGGATTACTTTGAGGAATTGGGTGAAGTTGTTTTTACACTATAGTTTTAAAGTGTTTCATTCTCATCTTTAGCTTCCTATTTACATTATCTCCAAATGTAGCATAGAGAGATATTTGCAGTGGAAACCCATTTCAGACCTCTTTGGCAACACAAGTAGGGTATGATCTATGAGGGATGTAAAACAATAATTTATTCAATCACATTTACTTTGTAGTTTTTCATTCAATAAAATTAAATAATCCATAATGTGATACAGTGTCTCACACTGTAGTGCTCTCTTTCTTCTCCTCAAATTGTAGAATGTAGATAGCTAAAAGACAAGACTGAGTTAAATTCTGCAAAATCACTTTTATTAGCCCTATTTCAATGTGCTTAAAGGGGACATGAATCACTGGGTAAAGTGGCTCTGGTTTGTTAGCTTTTTACCCTAAATTATATATGACCAGTGGTGTAGTAGTGCCTGGAGAAGTAGGTGTACTCTAGAGAAGTGGGTAGCCTATACTCTAATGTAGCAAATCGATGACTACTAATTGATACGTGCTCCAGCGGAGACTAAGAAGTGAGTATACTCTATGCCCACTAAGAAAGAAGTGGGTATACTGTGTATACCCTCCACTACACTACTGGATATGACCGTGCGTTAAAATCTCAAATCGACCCGTATTTGCTGGAAAAAGAAGTTAAAATTAGCTGTTTTTCCACTAGGGCGCAGCCAACTGCGGTCATGACGTCATTAGGTTGGTTGGTCGTGGCTGCTCAATGTATTACTATGGGAAAATAACTGACTTTCAGTGAGCTCAACGATGTATTGTGAGGAAAAAATAAAACAAAAAACGCACAGACGGTCCTTTTGTGTTGTCCCGAGATGCTCAAATGAGTATTACCGAACAAAACTTAATTTAAGACTCAATTTCCACTAACTGCTTCTGACCATAGGCTTTAATGCTGTGGCCTACATAGCCTCTGACAAGCCGTTTCTGCTGCGCCGCTGCGCCGCTGCATTGCCTTACACGACTTAGCTCCCAAACCGTTTATCAAGAACAAATTTTTACTTCTTTTTCCAGGAAATACGGGTCGGTTTGAGATTTGAACGCACGGTCATGTCTAATTTAACGTAAAAAGTGAACGAGAGCCACTTTACCGAGTGCTTCATGTCCCCTTTGAGAGGTACATTAAAAAACTGTATACTGCTTTCTGTGCTCACAGCTAGTAAACAAACATCAGTGTTCGTGATATGCAGAACACAAAAATGTATTTTTACATTGTTGCATTCAGGAACAGAGAACGAAGAGTAGCATTTTGAGTTCAAATAAATCTTTTGGTATGAAAAATGTTGCACAATTTTGTGATTTATTGTGAATTATTTCACAAAACCATCAATAAATGAATATTTCAGATGTCATTATAGGCACTTTAGCAGTGATAGCAGCAGATAGTCAGAAACAGATCTGTTTCCCTTTGATCTTAAAAGTGATTACCTATCACAGTCATAGATTCTAAGAAAGATTATTTTTTACACTTCTGAACAATGAGGGTGAAAGAGGGGTGTATGAAGAGAGGGAGGGAAAGGGAGGGTTATAGGGAGGGAGGGATAGAGAGGGAGAGAGAAGGGTATAGGGAAGAAAGAACGTTTAGGGAGGGTGGTTATATGGTCTGTGAGGGATAGAGAGAAGAGTGTTATGGGGGGTTTATATCTTTATTTACAGTAGTATTCTTGACTAGCATTAGATAAAAGAGCAATCAAAACAACACATACTCATTAATGTTGGAAATTGAATGCTGGGCTATTGAATTTAATACAGGCTGTAGTCTTTCTTAATGAGAAATCCTGCTGTTCATTTCTAACAATTATTATGTGTAGACCCACACACTTCATTAACCAAAATGATAACCACTGTGTCTGTGTGTGTGTGTGTGTGTGTGTGTGTGTGTGTGTGTGTGTGTTTAGGGTTCGAGCGTGAGCAATTTAACAATCCTGCAGACTTCTTCCTGGACATCACAAATGGAGACATCACCCCCACTTTGGACTCCAGCAATGCAGGTCTGTGCAGGCACTGTGTACCAATAACATTAGTATTTGGATTCAGTCGCATATACTCCATATGTGCCCCATTTCCTGTAGGATTGGTCTCATCTGGGGTGTACCTGCCCTATTACCCGTACAATTAGGCTGTTTCCAAATCAGGGCCCTTCCATACTATTCAGTATGCTTGTTGAGTACACTGGATGAGAAAGTTCTTAAGTAAGCAAAAGTCTCTAAATGTTGTGTACTTGAAATCCCAGGATGATATACAGTGCAGTTTGTAAGTATTTGGTTATGTTTTGGGTCTGTACTCCAGCACATTGGATTTGAAATGGAACAGTGACTATGAGGTTAAACTGCAGACTTTCAGCTTTAATTTGAGGGTTTTTACATCCATATCAGGTGAACCGTGTAGCAATTGTAGCCCTTTTTATAGGTAGCCCCCACATTTTTAGGGAACCAAAAGTAATTGTACAAATTAACATAAACTTAAATAAAGTCATCATATTTAATAATTAGTTGCATATCCTTTGCAAGCCATGACTTCCTGATGTCTGTGACGCAACAACATCAAAAGACTCTTGATATTTTATTTTCAGGTACTCTTACAAGTGATTCTATAACTTCTTTGCATTTGAATGGATCTCTATGGGAATTGGGGGGGACTAGAGTCAGCTGTAAATTACACTTGAACAGTATGGAACACATGATTAGCTAAATGGCTGTAAGTGTCTGAGGTATCAAACGAGCCTCCAACCATCATTCTGCCAGATATGCAGTAGATGTGAAGGGATCATTTTATGGAATTCTTCTCTTCTTATTTTTTCCATAGAGTTCAATAGGAGAAACAACCCTTAAGGTGATCCATCTGTGAGGTGGCTGGGTCGGAAGACCAGACCCGACCATAAGGGGATCACAAAGTACTCCAGGGATGGAGCACCACTAAAGGGAACAGGAATAGAACTCCGCAAACGGAGCAGAGAAAAAATAAACAAAACGGGAAAATAACTCCTGGCGTACAGCCAAAGAATTGCAACCTAGGAAAGTGGGCGAAAAGCTTGCGGACTAGAGCAGGAAATAAGAAAAAGGAAGGGCCTTTAGCTCAATAAACGGATGAGCCAAGATAGAAAAGGTAACAAAGGTTACTGCAAAAGTGCAAACGAGAAAAACAAACTCCTAATTAGAGATATATAAACGCGCACCTACAGTCCCGCGTTACTTTTTAGCAAAGCTTAAAAGCAAAGTGGTCGCCTGAACCTATACCGGTTACCTGGCTTAACGTGGCACAAAAACAAAGAACCAGGAAGTCGCTGTGCTTAAATAACTAGCAGACGCTAGCACAGGTGAAACGAGGGTGAGGGTAGGCGGAAAAATACGGCAGGGGCACCGTCCCGCAGACCCAAAAGGAAATGTCCGCAGAACAGAAACGGTGAGCTGCAAAACCATGACAGGACCCCCCCCCCTCTAAGGATCGGCCCCAGATGGTCCCTCAGAACCACGCCTATGAAGATTTTCTATAAGTCCCGGATCCAAAATGTGCCTGGACGGGACCCAGCAGCGTTCCTCAGGGCCATAGCCCTCCCAATCCACACGGTACTGCTTCCCTCTGCCCACACATCTCTCAGCCAGGATACGCCGTACAGTATAAGCCGGGGCCCCCTCAATAAGCTGAGGAGGAGGCGGCGGTTTCTCGGTAGGGGCTAATGCGCTAACAAGGACCGGCTTAAGTCGGCAGACGTGGAACGTAGGGTGAATCCTCATGGACCGGGGAAACTTAAGGCGCACCGAAACCGGGTTTATCCTGCGGATAATCTTGAACGGTCCCACGAAGCGCGGGGCGAGCTTGAGACTCCACTCGCAACGGAAGGTCCCACGTAGACAGCCAAACCCATTGTCCTACACAGTAGGATAGAGCCGTGCGGCGGCGCCTATCGGCTAATTCCTTCTGCCTAGCCGATGCATGCAGGAGAGATGTGCAAACTTTACAGCCTAACATCTATGGACCCGCGGACGGTACCTCTACGTTCCTTTCCAATTCGGGGAACAGAGGGGGTAGATACCCGAGTGTTATGTGCGTACTCTGCCCAAGTGAGGTGGCGACTCCATGAGGTAGGATTGGCGGTGGCCAGACAACGGAAAGTGCTTTCAAGAGTTTGATTTGTACGTTCGGTTCGTCCGTTTAGTCTCCGGGTGAAACCCTAACGAGAGACTGATGGATGCCCCTAGTAGCAAACAAAAGGAACACCAAAACCGTGCGGCGAACTGGGGTCTGTGATCAGACACCACATCCTGGGGCAGACCCTGCACTCTAGAACACATGGTCACCCACCAACCGTGTTGTTTCAGGAGCTGATGGCAACTTAGGCAGAGCGATAAAATGCGCCACCTTGGAAAATCTGTCCACGACCACCAGAATCACAGTATTGCCATCAGATGCACGCAAACCCGTGACGAAATCCAAGGGGACGTGGCTTCATGGATGGGCTAGGGATGGGTAAGGGGTGCAGAAGCCCCGAGGGTGGGAGTTGAGAACTCTTATTGCGGGCGCAGATCGCACAAGCAGAAACAAACCCCTGAACATCCCTCTCCATGCCAGGCCACCAAAACCGCCTGGACAGAAAATCCATCGTCCGATGGACGCCAGGATGACTCGTAATGCGGGAGGAATATCCCCACTGCAGTACCTGACTCCGTATGTTGAAGGGTACAAACAGGTGATTAGGAGGTCCCCCACGGGTCACAACGCTGGGCTTCTAGCACAAGGGCTTCAATGTCTCATGTGACTGGGGCCAGAATCTGAGCAGTGGGAACGATTGGCCCAGGGGAATGCTCATCCTCTGATTGGTCAAAAATCAGAGAGAGCGCATCAACCTCCACAACAAAAGGGCGGGAGGGGTTGGGAGTGCCAAGAATCGGCTCGGAGCAAAATCTCCTCTTTAACTCGGTAAAGGCTGCCTCAGCCTTAGGATTCCATTGGAACAGCGTAGGTGCCGCTTTCTTAGGAGCAACCACTGTGCTAAAATTGTGACTAAATCGCCAGTAAAAATGAGCAAATCCCAAGAATCGCTGCACCTGTTTTACCAAGTCCGGGGTGGGCCAGTTCCTGACCGCAGAAACCTTCTTTGGGTCCATCCGGAGTTTACCTTCAGAAACAATAAACCCTAGGAAGGAAACAGAGTCGGAATGAAAGACACACTTCTCAGCCTTGATGTAAAGTTGAGCCTTGAGGAGTGCTCTCAGTACCCGCCTGACATGCCCAATGTGTTCAGTGAGATTGGTGGAGAAAATTTAAATATCGTCTAAATAGACGAAAACAAATTTCTCTAACATCTCCCTGAGGACGTCATTAACTAACACCTGAAAGACAGAGGGGGCGCTAGTGAGCCCGAACAGCATCACCAAGTATTCGTAGTGCCTGCTATGAGTGTTAAAAGCGGTCTTCCACTCATCCCCCTCACGCATACGCACTAGATTGTAAGCATTACGGAGGTCAAGCTTAGTGAACACCAGCTGACGAGGTAGAGGGTCTCATGAAGCCATAGGACAGATCTTCCTTGATGTAATAGTGGCACTTTTGGAGGCTGACAAGGAATATAAAAAACCCAGAGGAGATTCTGTGCCAGGGTGTAATTTAATGGCACAGCCAATGGCAAGGTAGTGGCTCGCTGTTTGCTGAATGCCTCAGCGAGATCCCCATATTCGGTAGGCATGTTAGCCGGCAGGGGGAACTCAAGTGCCCCCAAAACTCTAGTGTCATCAGCACTGGAGGCAGAGTGGGGCGTGGACTCCTACAAAATCTCAGATTCAGAGAGCTCGTCCAGGGAGGCATCGTCCCAATTCCCATCCGCCAGTGAATCCCAGGCTAAACTCTCCTCTCCATTCTCAGAGAGAAGAGTGGACCTAACCTGATCGGTGAAGAAATCCTTCATTGTCATCGCCAGAACTAAGCTCCGGATGGTACCAACGCCCACCCGAAGCGGACGATGAAGTCAGCCTACAATGAGATGTGCATTGGGTTCCCCACTGAAGGATGATATCCTTGTTCTCACCCCAATTAACGTGCGGACCATGTAGCGCTAGCCAGGAATGACCCAGGACAAGGGGATAGGCCAGGGAGTTGAACAAGAAAAACCAGATATGCTCAGAATGACCCCCGTAAAACTCGCAGATAAAGATAAGCCCCGTGGATTCGTCAACGGTACCAGTGCCCAACGTGCGCCCGTCGAGAGCCGTAACAAAATGGGGCTGTGCGAGGCAGTGAACTGGCATTCTTTGCTCCCTAGCCCATTTGGTATCGACAAAACTTTCAACTGCTCCAGAATCAATAAATGCATCGACTCTGACCGAGCACTTATTCCAGCGCAGTTGTACCGACAGTAAGGTACAGAGGCCTGGGTTATGTCTCGCTATGGTCCCCCGTTCACCTAGCGAGACCCCACCGTTTCCTGACAATTTAGGGCACTGAGCCTTAGAGTGCCCCCTGCGCTGACAATAGCAACACCACTCCTTGTGCGGCTTAGGTTGTTGGACGTCACAGAGACCGAAAACGTCCACCTGCATAGGCTCATCTCTAAGAAGGGAGCTGCGCACAGAGGGAGAAGCTGAGGGTGTCGACTGAGTTTGGGGAAGGTACCGAGTCAATCTGTCTTTACGTCCCTCTTTCTCTCTCTCTCGCTCCCTAACCTGGTTATTAATGCAGATAGCTGTGGTTACCAGGGCATCAAACGTAGCAGGCGGCTCGAGCACTGCCAGGGCATCTTTGATGGGGTCCGACAGCGCATTAATAAAAAGCACAATAAGAGGACCCTCAGACCACCCTGTTTTTCCTAGCAGTGCTCGGAACGCGATGGATAAATCTGCTACCGTATCGTTACCCTGGCGGAGATGGGTTAGCCTCATGGCGGCCTCCTCACCAGAAACTTTGTGGTCAAAGACTAACGTCATAGCGGAGGGGGAGTTGGAGCTTGGGTTCCCTAACAGTGAGAGCAGGCGGGCTCGCGGGGACTGGTGCTTGTGGGATGGGGGGGAGTGACTACGACCATCAGTCGGCGGAGACTGTCTGCCAACTCAAGCAAACTGCCCTCCTGGCAGCGCATCTGATCAACAAATTGACCCTGTTGGGTGTGCATGGCCTGCTGTTACACCTGAAGGGCTTGAATGCCCTCCTCATGAGCGGACAGAGCTGCGTGCAGCATGGCCAGTACTAGATCTATCCACTAGCGGGTCGCTGGTTCCTCCATAATGGCTTTTGTGTTCTGTGAGGTGGCTGGGTCGGAGGACCAGACGCGACCATAAGGGGATCACAAAGTACTCCAAGGATGGAGTACCACTAAAGGGAACATGAATAGAACTCTGGGAATGGAGCAGAGAAAAAATAAATAAAACGGGAAAATAACTCCCGGCATACAGCTAACAAATAGCAACCCAGGAAAGTGGGCAAAAAGCTCACAGACTAGAGCAGGAAATAAGAGAAAAGGAAGGGCCTCTAGCTCAATGAATGAATGACCAAAAATAAAGAGGCGAGAATGAGAAAAGGTGACTGCCTCAGAGAGGACAGGAGAAAAACCAAGGCTAGGAAAAGCAAAGAACCAGGAAGTCGTTGCGCTTAAATAACTAGCAGACGCTAGCACAGGTGAAACAAATGAGTGAGGGTAGGTGGAAAAACACGGCAGGGGCGCCGTCCTGCAGACCCGAAAGGAAAAGTCCGCAGAACAGAAATGGCGAGCTGCAAAACCATGACACCATCCACATCTACTGCATATCTGGCAGCAGTGTGATGGTTTGAGACCCTCCTCTCTTCCTCTCCCTTTCACCTTCTGTTACTCATGGCCAGAGGTGGAAATCCAGGGGACATCCCAGTATTTTGCTCCAATCACCTGGATTTGCTAATTAACATAATTCTTCAGAGGAGATAGAACTAATTAGTAAAATCAGCTGGCTGAGTCTATGGGTGGAAGAAACACATGGTAGGGCTTTTACTTTATGTCCCCTGGATTTCCACCTCTGCTCATGGCTGTGTCTGTGTCTACACAGTCCAACTGCACAGCAGTACAGAGAAGGCAGACCGGAACCCTCTGGCCCTGCAGTACAGGCAATCGGTGTTCTACGGCCAGATGATGGAGCAGTTGAAGCAACTGACAGAGGTGATGGACCCCTCTGTCTCTGCCATCCAGGAGAAGGCCAGCTATGCCACACCCTTTCACTACCAGGTTTGAACCCTCAATTGCTGTTACTTGACTATCTGTGACAACACTCAGTTTCCTACTCAGGGGTACATTGGACTGCCTGTGACAGTTCACTCTCACTCTGCTACTTGCCATTAGATTGGCCTACCTGCGACAGGACTGGTTGATGAAAGGGTATCACAGTTTTTCATCAAAACCCAGTTTTGTGAGCTGTAGAATCCACCCTGTTCTGTGGATTCTGGGAGTTACTGTAAGACTGGACAAGTCCTCTGTATTTGTTTTTGTTACAGCGAATCTCTTGACTACTAAAGTCAAGTAAAGTTTTTCCTCAAATTTATTTTAATACAAAGCAGGTTTGCTATGGTATGATTTGATTTGATTTTAATTTGTCACAAATGGTTTAGTTTTTGATCCCTACAATGGTAAATAATAATAAGATCCAGATTACCGTGCCCGAAACAGGGTCACCAGGGCCCATCCCTGGAGCCAGGCCTGGGGGTGATGTTCGCATACGGGCACTTGATAGCCAGGTAGCCCATGTAACTCAGCCAGGCTCAGCCTGAAAGGACTACATGGGATAACCATGCAAGGTTCAAGGTAGGAGTCGGTGCAATGCCTGTCAGGCAAGGGGCATGAGCAGAGTGGCCCCAGGTGTTGTTTGCTCTGTGGTGGTGGAAACTGACTCTTGGTATGTGGAACATTACCTTACTGGTAGGGAAGGAGCCAGAGCTGGTGCGTGAGGTTGAGAGGTACCAACTAGATATAGTTGGGCTCGCCTCCACACACAGTGTCAGCTCTGGAACCAAACTCCTTGGTAGTGGGTGGTCTCTCTCTTACTCAGGAGTTGCTCATGGTGAGAGGCACCGGGCGGGAGTGGACATACTCATGTGCCCCCTCTGGCGGCCGCTCAGTTGGAGTTTACTGTGGTGGATGAGAGGGTCGCCTCAACATGACTATGGGTAGTGGAGAGGAAAACTGACTGTTGTCTGCAATTATATTACAGCAGTTCAGAGTATTTGGCCTTCTTGGAGAAGGTGGGAGGAATTCTGGAAAAGGCTCAACCCACTGACTCAATAGTCCTACTGAGGGACTTCAAAGCTCACGTTGGCAATGACTGTGAAGCTTTGAGGATGGCATGTTTTATTTACCTTTATTTATACAGGGTAGGTTGACTGAGCACACATGCTCTTTTGCAGCAACGCCATGTTAACGCCCCCCCCCAATTAGCCTAACCTGCATGTTTTTGGATTGTGGGAGGAAACCGGAGTACCTGGAGGAAACCCACGCGGACACGGGGAGAACATGCAAACTCCACACAGAAAGGTCCTGTCTGGGATATGAACCCGGGACCTTCTTGCTGTGAGGCGACAGTGCTATCCACTGCACCACCATGTTATTGGACTTCTGTGCTGATCACGGTTTGTCCATAACAAACATGAAAACAAGGATAATCATAAGTGTACATGCTACCAGAGCACCTTGATCTCAAAGGCTAATGATTGACTTTGTAGATGAGGCTTTGGGGACATGGGGTTCATTCCATTCACTTATTTTCACTCCTTGCCTCCTTTCCTCACATCCTTTCCTCGCTCCTTAGCTCCACTCAACAGAGGATGGGAGGAAGAGATGCAAGGATGAGATACATAGACGGTGGAATCGAGGCAACATGCATTAGCCAAATGGAACATACTTGCTCAGTCAAGTGTCAGTTGAAGCGACACCAATTACAAATGACATGTTGCATAGCTGTATCACCTGTGACTGTGTTTGTTTTGTACCTTATTGTTGTCTCAGAGCTAGTTTTTGCATAGAACATGGGATACTGTTTAATTGGATGCTGTATTTCAGACATTAAATAAGTATGGTAAATGATGTAACATAGTAATAGCCCAAAACATATGAACTGCATCAAATATAAGACAGTAAATGCACATAAATAGATTTAAATTACATTATTATAATTCAGTCATACAAGAGTGAGGAAAAAAAGGTTTTGAACGCAAGGCAGCTTGCGTGTTTATGTTTAATGCCGTTGCAGTTGAAAACATGTGCCATGATTGTACAGCCAACTATTTTTGAGTTATTTGCTGGATGCATTAAACAGTATGAACAGGCTAAACGTGACATATTGCATAAGCTACATACGGCAAAATTAAATATTGTTTTGAAAGGACAGGGGTTACCGTTAAGCATTGAAGGTTGTGTTTCCTGTGCAGTGACCAAAAAAACTGAAGGCTGTAGCTTCTGTCGTTGCAGAAATAAAATCTAAGGTGCAGAAGGAGTTCGGAGAGGCCTTGCTAAATGACTTTCAAGCGGCCTTTCTGGTTTCTGGAAAACCATTCGGCACCTCAGAAGGGGAAAGAGGGGCATCATCCTGTCAGGCTGTTCTTAGCAAAGGCGGTGAAAATCTGAACTCGACTTGGGATATTTTCGGAAGGTGGAAGGAGCACTTTCAGGAACTCCTGAATCCGACAGACATGCCCTCCTTTTAGGAGGCAGAGTTAGAAAATTCTGGGGGATCAGCACCCATCTCTGCAGCAGAAGTCACTGGGGTGGTTGGAGAGCTCCTCAGTGGCAGAGCACCAGGAGTGGATGAAATCTGTTCCGAAATGTTGAAGGCTCTGGATGTTGTTGGGGTGTCATGGCTTACACAAATCTTTAATGTTGTATGGAGGTCAGGAACAGTGCCTGGTGGTAGTCTGGGGTTGTAGTGCCTATCTTGAAAAAAGGGGACTGGAGGGTGTGTTCCAGTTACCAGGGATTCACACACCTCAGCCTCCCTAGGAGAGCCTATGCTAAGGAGCTGGAAAGGTGGCTCCAAATGTAACTTAAACCTCAGATTCAGGAGGAACAATGAGGGTTCCGTCCTGGCCGTGAATCGCAAACGCATCCCTCTCATGGATATTGAAAGGGTCATGGGAATTTGATAATCAGGTTTTAGGACCATGTTCACCTGAGGTATCTTGTGGGAGGTGCTACAGGAGTATGAGGTGCCGGGGTCGCTATGACTCCAACAAGGGTGTGCATTGTCTCCTCTGTATTGTCTCCTCTCCTGTTTGGGGTATTCATGGATGGAATATCAAGGCTCAGCCGAGGTCTGGAGGGTGTCTGGTTTAGGCACATGAGAGTTTACAGATGATGTCGTCCTTTTGGCCTCATCGTACTGTGACTGCCAATGTGCATTAGAATGGTTTGCATCTGAGTGTGATGCTGGCTTGCCCCCTTCAGGTGAGGGGGAAACAACTGCCCCAGGTGGAGGAGTTCAAGTATCTCGGGGTCTTATTTATGAATAAGGATAAAAGGGATTGATCGCTGTTTAGCTGCACCGGCCGCAGTATCGGATTGTATTGGACGGTGGTGGTGAAGAAGGAGCTGAGCCAAAAGGCGAAACTCTCGATTTGCCAGTCAATCTTTGTTCCTACTCTTACCTATGGTCACAAGCTGTGGGTAGACACCGTAAGAGTGGGATCGCAAATATAAGCGGCCGAAATTGGGTTTTTCCGTAGGGTGGCAGGGCTTATTTTCTTTGATAGGGGAAGGAGCTCAGCCATCTGGGAGGACCTCAGAAAAGAACCACTGCTCCTCTGCATTTAGAGGGGAGCTAATTGAGGTGGTTCGAACATCTGGTAAGGATGCCCCCTTGACCCCTCCCTTTGGTGGTGTACCGGGTACGTCAAGCTGGGAGGAGACCCCGAGCAGACCCATGATACACTGGAGGGATTACATCTCCCAGCTGGCCTGGGATCACCTGGGGATCCCTCAGGAAAAGTCTGAGCTGCTTTGCTTGCCCTGTTGCCACCACAACCCTGACTTGGACTAAACAGTTAGAAAATGGATGGATAGAGGGATGCATAGTTTACTTTGAATGACCAGCTATCTATACTTAATTAGTAAGTATTAGTAACACTGTTTTCACCCATTTTATCAGTAATGTAGCCTCATTCCAAAGGTATCATTTTCCATAGAGCACATTATAGAAAATGAAAGCAGTAGATGTCTGAGAACTCGTCAAACTGATTAAAAGTCCTCAGATGTAAATAAGGGGTATAAATCTTTCATTGCATACTTATTTCTGATATAATGTGTGATTAAGAAAAAGTTCTGCTGGAGATGGGAGCAGACCAGCTGCGCTACGTGTATGACCCGCAGTGGCGACTCTAAAGCCCTCATAAATGCTGGATAAGACAGCTCAAAGTTTAATGCAACTGTAAAGATTCTCTGTTTGTCAGCTATGATTACAGGTGTAAAAGATATATACAGATCCTTTCCAAAAAATTAGAATATCATGGAAAAGTTGTTTTTTTTCCATAATTCCATTCAAAAAGTGAAACTTTCATAGATTATAGATTCATTACACACAAAGTGAAATATTTCTAGCCTTTATTTGTTTCATTTTTCATAATTTTGGCTTACAGCTCCAGAAAACCCCCCAAAACAGTATTTCAAGAAATTAGAATAGTGTGTCGAAAATCAGCATTTACTTCAGTTATTTCAGAGAATGAATATTTTAGACTGAGTGTTACACTATCATCTAATTTACTCAAAACACCTGCAATGTTTATCTCAGTTTGGTTCAGTATGGGGAAGACTGCAGACTTGACAATTGGCCAGAAGACCATCATTGACACCCTCCAGAAGATGGGTAAGCCACAAAAGGTCATCGCTAAGGAGGCTGGCTGTTCACAGAGTGCAGTGTCCAAGCATATCAATAGAAAGTTTAGTGGAAGGGAAAAATGTGGCAGGAGAAGGTGCACAAGCAAAAGAGATGACCGTAGGCTTCAGCGGATTGTCAAGCAAAGACGATTCCAAAATTTGGTGGAGATGCAGAGGGAGTGGACTGAGGCTGGAGTCAGTGCTTCAAAAACCACCACGTACAGACGTATCCGGGACATGGGCTACAACTGTCGGATTCCTCGAGTCAAGCCACTCCACTCATTCTCTGAAATAACTGAGTAAATGCTGATTTTCGACACACTATTCTAATTTCTTGAAATACTGTTTTGGGGGTTTTCTGGAGCTGTAAGCCAAAATTATGAAAAATTAAACAAATAAAGGCTAGAAATATTTCACTTTGTGTGTAATGAATCTATAATCTATGAAAGTTTCACTTTTTGAATGGAATTATCCATGATATTCTAATTTTTTGGAAAGGATCTGTACTTGCATATCTGTGTGTGCATGTTATGTGTAATCTAGGCTGACTAGACGTCCTCTATTTCCAGACATTTCTTCTTTTTGGGACAGAGTATTTTGGGACCGAGATTTCTAAATTCCTAAAAATGTCCGGTTAAGTTTGGCTTGTTTCATAGACTGTATATACAGTAAACATACATGTATAACCTGGTATTATGTTCATAACGCTGACCCGCTCCTGTCCCATCTTTTGAAATCCAAAATTTTCTCATCCTAGAGTAAGTGCACGTGCCTTTCTTGAACGTGTGCATTGTGTATTTGTAACTGTGTGTGTGTTTGTGTGTCTCATTTTCACAGCATGTTGTATTATGACTCACTGTGTGTGCTGAAGGCAGTGCGTGATGTGTTGTGTGTACTTGTGTTGTTCGTGTGACTGCTACAGAGTTATGCATGTGTATGACTGCCATAGTGTATGTTGCTTGTGTATGACTGTCAGCATGTGTTGTTTGTGTGTTGTTTATGTGACTGCGTGAGTGTGTATTTGTAATAGTGTGTGTTTGTGTGTTGTGCATGTGACTGTCAGTGTGTTTTGTGTGTATTTGTAGCAGTGTGTGTTCATGTGTGGTGTGCATGTGACTGTCACAGTGTGTTGAGCTTGCATGTGTGTGACAGCTATATTGTATTGTGCATTTATTTGTGACAGCGTGTGCGTATCTGCACAGAGTGTTGTGCATGTGTACTTGTAACTGTGGGCATATGTATGTGTGACTCTCTGCAGCTCATGGTGTTAGTTGGCCGTACTGTGAAGAACACATTGAGGAACCCACAGACCTCTTATGCACAAATGGCTCTCAACATCATCTTTGCTCTTCTGGTGGGACTGATCTATTACCAGATTCCCAAGACTCTGCCCGAGGGCCTGCAGAACAGGTCACTATCAATACATGTATTAAGCATTAAGTCAGTAAATTCACTCAGTCAAATCTGCCAACCAATCAAACATACAATAAATTACTAGATTTTTCAAGCTATGCTATTGGCTTACGATTTCACCTCCCCATAATAACTATATATAATAATGCTATACCACCACACAGTCTGCGCTATACCCCTGAAGAAAATTGTTGGTATTTCAGTCATGGTAAAGCAATACTGATCAAAGGTAACGTCTCCTTTTTGGCGCTGTCTGTGTGTGTGTGTGTGTGTGTGTGTGTGTGTGTGTGTGTGTGTGTGTGCGCCTAATACTGTTGGGTACTGTTGAATACCACTTCGCTCTGCTGCTGCAGGGCGACTTGCACTTCCCCCCCTCTGTGTTAATGGCTCCCGCTCGTCCCGACTGCGGAGCTTTTCCACCCTAGCTCCCCAGTGGTGGAACGAACTCCCCACTCTGCTGCACTCAGCTGAAACACTGTCTGTTTTTCGTTGTGGTCTGAAAACGCACTTTTTCAGACTCCACCTCGACTAAAATACCTATATAGGGCCATTCTATAGTACTCGCTTCCTGTTTTTTTTTTTGCTTGTTTTCTATTTAACTTGTGTTTTTGGTTATTTTTAGTTCAGAATGTATAGCTGACTGTGTGTACTACTCATGTTCATTACTAGGGATAGCTCCTACGCTGTGAGAAAGTTGTGCTTTGTCGGATTTGCTTTGTAGTCGCGTCAATGACCTTCAATATGCACTTATTGTACGTCGCTTTGGATAAAAGCGTCTGCCAAATGATTGTAATGTAAAAAATGTAATGAGTATTTCAGTCTTCTGTAAGCAATTTTCTGGCTTTTAATCTCATTTTGCTGGGCTAACTGTTACAATAAGGATTCACCAGTCAATATGGTCTATGCTATTCTGTGTCTCTTTTCCAGGATTGGGGCTTTCTTCTTTCTCATCATCAACATGGTGTTTGGCAACTTGTCTGCAGTTGAACTCTTCATCAATGAGAGAGCACTCTTTATGTAAGATCTGTTTGTGCATGTGATTTGCATTGTTAGAGAATGCCTGTAATCGTTCAGGCAGAGCTCATTAGAAACCCCATCATTCAAGTCTGGATTCCTTTTTATTCTTGCAGCCATGAGAACTCCAGTGGTTATTACCGCACATCTGTGTACTTCCTGTCCAAGGTCTTTGCTGACCTCCTGCCCAATCGTATCCTCCCAATCTTCATCTTCTCCAGTATTTCCTACTACATGATGGGTAACTACTGCCAACGATCTTGCAGGAACTAATAAGATATGTAAGCCACTGGATTTTCCATGCAAACTACCACATTATTCAGAGGAAGTAGCATTCTAGTTTGAATGGGAGCCCTGTATGTCCAATTTGGTTACAAGGAGCTATTTCGCTCACAAACTAGACAGTTTGTTTGGAATAATAAAAAAGTAATATGTAGTTAGTCAAAAAAATATTCTGATGAAAATTCAGACGAGATAAATCCAGTTTTGAGAAACTACCCCTGTTTACATGCCACTTTATTTCTTTTTGAAGTATATTTGGAATTTGTCCCGAAAGTTACTTTGCTGGATTGAATAACTTTGTGAATAAATGTAAATATTTATATTTTAAGATTTTTCTGTCCATTAAGTTCCATTTAGTGTCCATTCAATTCCTCAACGGATTATAATCTGACTACAAGTAAATTACTATCTTGTATCATGTTATCGTTAGTTTCTCTTCAATCATTGCTAGCGCTACCCAAACCTCACCCTGTCAGCCCTTCTTTGCTCTCAGACTGCACCCTCTCATCCCCTAACTTCGTCGCCAACAGGATTGAAGCCAAATGCGGCCGCCTTCTTCCTGTTTGCCCTCACCATGAGTCTGGTCAGCTTGGCGGCTGTGGCTCTGGCCTTTCTGGTCAGCGCCAGTGTGGCCTCCTTTGCCATGGCAAACATTCTTATTGCCCTGCCGTATGTCTTCATGATGGTGAGACCACAGCAAACAGTATAACTGGTGGTGATGATGATGATGATGATGATGATGATTAGGGTGACAGTGATGATGATGATGATAATGAAGGTGATGATGGAATAGAAACGGATCCCCTCTGTCTATTGGCCAACGATTGGATTCCTTCTCTCTGTGCCCATAGGTTTTTGGTGGCTTCTTGGTGAACCTGAACTCCATGCTTAGTTGGTTATCTTGGCTGAAGTGGGTTAGCATTTTCCGCTATGGTTTAGAGGTAAGGAAGCGGAGGAAGGCAAAATAGCCATTTTTTTCACTATAAATTCAAGCTTCACAATGGAAAACATCAGGGAACACACACTGATTGCCTTCTGAATAAACACATACAGCTTCACACACACATACAGTATGTATGCACACACACACACACAGTATGTATGCACACACACACACACACACACACACACACACACACACACACACACACACACACAGTTATATGACCACTTTAATGTTTTTAAAAATGAACTGTTACATAATTTCTGGATTAATATTTGTCAAAACCACAGCTACATCAGCTCCAAACTTCCACTGTAGATGTGTTTGAATTTGCTATCTCTGCAGATTCAGTTGGATAAACAGAACAGTACTTAAGTCAGTCTTTATATAAACACATAAACACATGGTCTAAATCACCTTTCTAAAATACCACAGGGTCCAATTCTAAAAGACCATTCTAATACACAAACCTAAGTCTCAAAGTACAGAGCCTGACCTTCAGAAGTTGAAATCACACATGTTACTCAAAACTAAATCAAAACAAAAGATAATTGCATAAATATTTGAGCTGAGGACATTTGAATTGAATTTTGTAGTATGTCCAATATTTTCAATATGTTGGATAGAACAGGATATCACCCGTGATCAATTCACACAAAGTGACTTTTAAAAAATAATATTAATGATAAATTTATCTTCTCAAAAATTAAGTAATATCTCAATATTACAGGATGGCATTTTACAGCCATTATTGCAAGTAATATTTATATAGGTTTCATAACAGTAAGGTAAGGTCACTAAATACTTCTCTCTCCTCACAGGCAGTGACTATAAATGAGATGAAGGAACAAGTGTTCACCATTGATAATGTCACGTAAGTTTCAATCAGTACTGTTCTGCTGCCACCCAGTGGGAGAGCCCGACAATTACAGTTTCTCACAGGGGAGATAATGTAACAGAAGAATGTACTGAAACATAGGCTGTGTCCGAATACGACCCCTACACCCTTTTGAGGGTGCATATTTGAGTTCACTTCATCAAAAAGCTTTTGAGTGGGCGACTTTTTCTCACAAATGGGGGCACTTCAAATACCAGGATGAACCCCTTATTTCTGGGTTTTTATTTTTTGAGAATTCAGGAACACACTCATCTGCAGAACGGTGCACTCATCCGACAATTTAAGTAAGTAACCCAGAAGTAAAAATGTAAAATGCATAGAGCGCATATGTCTATGGTACAAGATAGGTTCATATTACAAACTACTCTACTACTTTTTTTATTTTTCTTCATTCATAATCTACACTTTGTAACAATCGTCATATGTTAACTGATTGATATTCTCAATTTTAAAAAAAAAGTAAATAAATATTGCGAACTACTTCCTTGCTAGTTTGGAAAGAGTTTTGCGGGATTTCTTTCGCACACTGCTTGCAAAGTGAGGGGACAGGACACATAGTATACAGGGGTCTGAGTGGACAGGGAACAGGGGTCCTATTCAGACACAGCCATAGAGTTTGGTAAACACTACTGCTCAGTATATAATCTGGCAGTCTGGTACAATGTGTGTATGGATGGTGCATGTATGCACAAGTGTGCACATTTGTGTGTGTGTGTGTGTGTGTGTGTGTGTGGAGCCTAATATGGTCTCACTCTTCTGCAAGTTTTTTAAATTAATTTTGTTCGGCTGTTACAGTAAAGGAGTCATCAGTCAATAAAGTCAATGCCTTGCATCTCTCTCTCTCTCTCAGTCTGACAGGGGAGATGTACATGATGGCTCAGGGCATTGACTACAGTGCTTGGGGATTCTGGCAGAACCAGGTGGCTCTGTTTGGCATCATGTTCGCGTGCATGGTGCTGGCGTATGTCCAACTGCTCAGGATAAACCGCTGGAAGTGAAGGGGGTCAGGGATTATGAAGTGTGTGTTTGGGGGCAGAAGCCTCACTGACTGCACATTGGATCTGTTACTGCACAGTGTAACACAAAAATAACTTCTGTTTCCACACACATTTCGTTCTCATGGCCAAACACCCTCTGATTTGCACTGAGCACAGATTTTTCAGCTCTGCTTCATCGAGCAACTCAATATACCAGTAATTAACCCAGTACCAGTAATTAATTATTGTCCCCTATAGGTGACATTAATCTCTGGTCTTAATCTCAAGAACCATATATTCGATTATGATAAAACCTAAACGACAAGGGACATTCAATAAAATAAAATTTTTGAAAATGTTTTTTACTGCAACATGTTTTTGTCATCCATCCATCGATCCATTATCTAACCCACTTATTCCTGGTCAGGGTCCCCAGCATGCATTGGGCGAGAGGCAGAAAAACACCCTGGACAGGTTGCCAATCCATCACAGGGCACAATTTAGAGTCTCCAATTAGCCTAACATGTCTTTGGACTGTGGGAGGAAACCAGAGTACCTGGGGGAAACCCACACAGACACAGGGAGAACATGCACAACTCCACACAGAAAGCCTCTGTGGCTGGGGTTTTTGTCATCCAGGACACTTGTATTATGTCAACAAAAAAAAGTGAATACAGAAATTTTTTCCACCGGGTTTCAGGAGGATACAAGCTTTAACTCCAAGAAGAAAATTTATTTTTTGTCATTTTGAAAATGCAATTTTTTGGGATCAAATTAGTTTTTTTATATGAATGTATGTTAAAATGTCACAGCAATAATAAATATATGGGTTTTACACATAATTGAATGAAGGAGTTTGTCAGTATTAAGCATTTCCACTCTATAGTTATTTTTATTTTGCTCCAAGTGACCAGATGCTTCCATGTAAAGGCCTTGTGGGGAGCATGATGTCATTATCTAACCCTATTTTCTTGAAAATGGAGGACAGCACACTTGGAAAGTATGTGAACAACCTTAAAACAGAGTAGACAAGACATTTGCGGCTTGGGCTCCATTTTTTTAAAATAATTTGTCAAATTCTATCAGGACCTCTATCTGGCTCAAATATCATTTAAAACAACAACTTTTTAAACTTGCTTATTTAATTATTTTATGCATGTTTTTTTTGTGTGTAGAGTTGTATGTGCATCATGTAAGAAAAAGACAGCACAAATAAAGTTGTTTCTTTTTGCAAACATAAATGAGAACTGTATTAGTATTATAATTATTATTAATAATAACCCCACCCCAACTCTTACACAGCTATATTAATCATTTCTCCTGTCACACAGAACTACAGCCCCCCTTTTTTTTCTCATACACAGCTGCAATAATCAAACCCCCTCTGTCACATTCAGTTGCAGTAACTAAACACCCTCCCCCCTACACACACACACACACACACACACACACACACTTGGCTGCAGTAACCAAACCCCCTCACTCACGTACAGCTGTACCCCCATTCCCCCTCTCTGTCTCTCTCTCTCACGTAGCTGCAGTACCTGAGGACGAATGTGTTCTGCCAGTCATCCAGTTAATGATTATTACAAAAGCTCGTCCTGAGGCTGGGGCCAGGTCAGTGTAAAAGCATAGCATCAGCCCTCTAGACCCTCTACCCACATCTAGACACGTCAGTAGAATACACAGTGAAATACAAGCAATGTATAGTAATAGAATTAGTTGTATTTACTTTGTACATAATGTATACATCTCACAATTATATAGTAATTACAATTATATTACCAATTATTATATTATGTCATTATGAAATATATATTTTTTTTACACCTAAAATTAATTTCCCATGTGACACACGGAAAGTTCTTATGTGTATGCGTGAGCATGTTAGTGTTGTGCTGCATGTTTTGTTCAGTGCTGTGTTGCATTACACAGTGTTATCGCATTCTGTTATGTTACGTGGCGTTATAGTGTTTTACCTGACCTGAGTTATGTTGTGTTGTGTTGCAATACAGTGTTATGTTGCAATACATTGTGTTATATCTCACTACTCTATGTTACATCTTGTTATGCTGCATTGTGTAGTGTGGTGTGTTCCATTGTTTTATTCAGGGTTGTGTAGTGATTGCGTTTTGTAATGCATTATGCTATGTTGCGTTACATATTGTTGTCTTTTAGTACTGCACGGAAGGTAGATTCTCTAAAGCTCATCTCGCTCCTCTCCTTCACAGATACATGCCCCCCTCTGGCTGTTCATGAAAGACCTGCAGCCCAAAGTCCAAACTGTATTAAACAGGGTGTCAGCCACTGTTTCACATGCTGAAAGAGAGAAAGAGAGAGATAGGGAGAGAGAGAGAGAAAGATCCATCAAAAACTCTTTCACAGACTCATATAGACCCATCAGCCTAAGTAAACACTGGGAGTGTATGAGTGCTGTAATCTGTTCATTGTGCAGGAGAATGACTGACCTTCGACTTTTGACACAAAGCCAAGACTCTTCTTGAGGTCAGAGCAGATTCCATGTAAACACCAGCGAAACTTGGAGTCACAGCGATACTTATTGGAGCCGCACGTGTCATAGCACATGTCCAGCTGGTTACAGCACTTTGTCATGGCCGGGATTCCCAGATCAACCTACACAACATGGGAGACAGGAGTCACTCTGCTGTGTGTATGTGGTGTGTGTGTGTGTGTGTGTGTGTGTGTGTGTGTGTGCACGTGTGTGTGCACATGCGTGAGTGTGTGCGCGCATGCATGTGTGTGTGTGTCACAGGTTGGAAGGTGGTGTGCGATTGGCCTAACCACCTTTGGCAGGGGACACTTCCCACACAAACAATGATCAATGTATCTGTAATTTCAAGAAGGGGGCTGGTTTAGGTTTGAAACTCTCTGAAATGCTGCAGAAGTGCAAATACGCATTCCATATGTGGAAGTGGATCACAAATAATGGGAACTCCACTCCCGAATCCAAGATACAAGGGTAACAAGTCAGCTAACAGCTAGCTCATCTCTTGTGAATGGCGTTATACTAGCCCCGCTCGTACACCATGTTGTGATGCAGTGGAAAATTAATTTGATTAAATTTCTTAGAAAACAGCGATGTTGTTAATCCCACACAAGGCATAATCTTGTATTTTGTCTTCGTCTTAGTTCCTTAGTCTATAAAAGCCATGCTGATTTAATTCTCTGAGGTCACAAACTGTACAAGAGTGTGCCCCCCCGCCTCAATATTAACAAGGTTATGCCCTTGGTGTGTGTAGATTAACAGGTTTGCGTGTGACAGGTACGCACTCCCTCAGGAAGAGGCAATCCCAGGAAGTAGGAGCTGCAGCCATTGGGTTCTGGAGTTTTAAAGTCAGGGCGAGGAAGAGGAGCCTTTCCTGCAAGAGTTAGAAGAGTGAGGGAGAGGAGGTAGAGGAAGAGGAAGAGGGCCATTGTGAGGCATGACTAGAGTGCTTTTACTGAATAATTCAGATACAAATAATTCATATACTTTTTGAGAAGCATGTTTTCACAACAGTTCAGGATGTGTTTATCATTCTGAATTTGCAAACTTTTGTAAATCACAATGTTATGGAAGCATATTTACATTTGTCACAATTGTACAACAGTGCTCTTTCATACATCAACCATTTAAAAAACATCCAATACATACATACATTCAATACATACATCAAGTTTGTAGAAGCAGAACATGGTTGTTTGTTACTGAAATTAATAATAATAATAATAATTATTATTATTGTTATTATTAATACAGAAAGCTGATCCAGGATCAGTAGTTTGGGAGCTGTTCTCTGTGAAATATGAGTTCAATAACAATTCCAATTGAGATGGCAAAAAGGGGTTGTTGCCAACAACCTATTATGTGAACAAACTCTGTTTGTTGGTTTTCAATCAGCGTCTGCTGTGGAGAGCTAGTGCACTAGGAGGAAGGTGTAACACCTCAGGTGTTGCAATTGGGAAACTTGTACACATGTACCCTACACTACGTCTCATGTGGTGTTTGCAAGGGAGTGATCTGTACAAACACTCTGCTAATTATTTTATTCAATCCCATTAGTCCATTTCCACAATAAAGCTGGAGTCATTTCAGATGTCAAAGTGCACACATAAATAACTGTCTGTTCCCACTGGAACAGCGTGTGTGAGAAAAGAATTTACAAGGACAACACATCACACCCAGAGCACAGAGTCCACTTCTGCAGGCTGGGCAGCTTTAAACAGTTTTTTATCATTAATTCTGATAAAAGCAGCAGAACTGCTGGCCGCATGTCCCAAAAAGCCAAATTATGTGCCTTAAAAATGCAAGTATACAGAAAGCCTTAATACTGCACTCCATGTAATACTGCTCATATTCCTCAAAATACTAATGTGACACAAACAGAAATGGAACCATCTCTACGTGCTCTTTAACCAGTATAGACACTACACCATCTATATACACTAACTAGTATACCCACTACACCATCTATATACACTAACTAGTATACCCACTACACCATCTCTACAAACTATTATGATTATTTTGCCCTTCCCGTGGAATCAAGTGTGTGCATGAAGTGTGTGGTGTGTTTAAATGCAGTACATGGTATTACATTTCAAAGCGTTAAGACAATGAATGCAAGTGGATGGCTGGAGGCAACTGGTTTTGGAGGCAACTGGTTTTGGAACACCCATCCAGAAATGTGCCATCGGTGTGGACCATAGATGAGCCATTAGCAGAGGTATGCTACAGACACTACAGTGATGCAAATGTTTGGTTGATTGTTGGAGCAGGCTAGGGCCAATGTGCGGAGACATACAGAAACATACAAAATAGTCTTGCCAGTTACAAGGAACATAATACATAAAACCATCTCTCACACTAACCAGTATACCCATGACACCATCTTTACACACTATTCAACCAGTATAGACACGACACCATCTCTACAGACTAACCAGTATATCCACTACACCATTTTACACACTTTTTAACCAGTACCACCCACTAAACCATCTCTGCACACTAACCAGTATACGTATACCCACTATACCATCTCTATGCACTCTTTAAGCAGTATACAAAGGGGTCGGAGACTTTAGTTACCATAGAGAGAGACAGGTATTGTATCGGGTTGACACATAGAAGAGAATTGTCCCTCCATCAGGACCAGTAATACGTATAGAGACAGAGTAGATATACACTGAAACACAGAGTGGATATACCCTGACACACAGAGTGGACATTTACTGAGACACAGAGTGGATATACACTGAGAGACAGAGTGGATATACACTGAGACAGAGAGGATATACACTGAGAGACAGAGTGGATATTCACTGAGACAGAGAGTGGATATACACTGAGACACCGAGAGGATATAGACTGAGAGACAGAGTGGACATTCACTGATTGACAGAGTGGACATTCAATGAGACAGAGTGAGGATATACACTGAGACACAGAGTGGATATACACTGAGAGACAGAGTGGACATTCACTGAGACAGAGAGTGGACAGTCACTGAGAGACAGAGTGATCATTCAATGAGACAGAGTGGATATTTACTGAGACACAGAGTGGACATTCACTGAGAGACAGAGTGGATATTCACTGAGAGACAGAGAGGATATACACTGAGACAGAGTGGACATTCAATGAGACAGAGAGTGGATATACACTGAGAGACAGAGTGGATATACACTGAGAGACAGAGAGGATATACACTGAGAGACAGAGTGGATATTCACTGAGACACAGAGTGGACATTCACTGAGAGACAGAGTGGATATTCACTGAGAGACAGAGAGGATATACACTGAGAGACAGAGTGGATATACACTGAGAGACAGAGAGGATATACACTGAGAGACAGTGAGTATATACACTGAGAGACAGGGAGGAGAGACAGAGTGATCATTCAATGAGACAGAGTGGATATTCACTGAGACAGAGAGTGGACAGTCACTGAGAGACAGAGTGATCATTCAATGAGACAGAGTGGATATTTACTGAGACACAGAGTGGACATTCACTGAGAGACAGAGTGGATATTCACTGAGAGACAGAGTGGATATAAACAGAGAGACAGAGAGGATATACACTGAGACAGAGTGGACATTCAATGAGACAGTTAGTATATACACTGAGAGACAGGGAGGATATACACTGAGAGACAGGGAGGATATACACTGAGATACAGGGAGGATATACACTGAGAGACAGGGAGGATATACACTGAGAGACAGAGAGGATATACACTGAGAGACAGAGTGGATATACACTGAGGGACAGAGAGGATATACACTGAGACAGAGTGGACATTCAATGAGACAGCGAGTATATACACGGAGAGACAGGGAGGATATACACTGAGAGACAGAGAGGATATACACTGAGGGACAGAGAGGATATACACTGAGACAGAGTGGACATTCAATGAGACAGCGAGTATATACACTGAGAGACAGGGAGGATATACACTGAGAGACAGAGTGGATATACACTGAGGGACAGAGAGGATATACACTGAGACAGAGTGGACATTCAATGAGACAGCGAGTATATACACTGAGGGACAGAGAGGATATACACTGAGACAGAGTGGACATTCAATGAGACAGCGAGTATATACACTGAGAGACAGGGAGGATATACACTGAGACAGAGAGGATATACACTGAGACACCGAGAGGATATAGACTGAGAGACAGAGTGGACATTCAATGAGACAGAGTGAGGATATACACTGACACACAGAGAGGATATAGACTGAGAGACAGAGTGGACATTCACAGACAGAGAGTGGATATACACTGAGAGACAGAGTAGACATTCAATGAGACGGAGTGGATATTCACTGAGGCACAGAGTGGACAGTCACTGAGACAGAGAGTGGACAGTCACTGAGAGACAGAGTGATCATTCAATGAGACAGAGTGGATATTTACTGAGACACAGAGTGGACATTCACTGAGAGACAGAGTGGATATTCACTGAGAGACAGAGAGGATATACACTGAGACAGAGTGGACATTCAATGAGACAGAGAGTGGATATACACTGAGACACAGAGTAGACATTCACTGAGACAGAGAGTGGACAGTCACTGAGAGACAGAGTAGATATTCACTGAGACACAGAGTGGACATTCACTGAGAGACAGAGTGGATATTCACTGAGAGACAGAGAGGATATACACTGAGAGACAGAGTGGATATACACTGAGAGACAGAGAGGATATACACTGAGAGACAGAGTGGATATTCACTGAGACACAGAGTGGACATTCACTGAGAGACAGAGTGGATATTCACTGAGAGACAGAAAGGATATACACTGAGAGACAGAGTGGATATACACTGAGAGACAGAGAGGATATACACTGAGAGACAGAGTGGATATACACTGAGACAGAGTGGACATTCAATGAGACAGTGAGTATATACACTGAGAGACAGGGAGGATATACACTGAGAGACAGAGAGGATATACACTGAGAGACAGAGAGGATATACACTGAGTGGGAGAGAGAGGATATTCACTGAGACAGAGTAGATATACATAGAATGACAGAGTGGATATTCACTGAGGCACAGAGTAGACATTCAATGAGACACAGTGGACATGCAGGACATTCACTGAGACAGAGCCTTGGTGCACTCTTTACATCCTGAACTGTACTGCTATGATGAATGGCACTCACTCATGTTCCCTTCTGATAATGAAGCTGCCTTTCCTTTGGAAGGGACCCCAGCATGTTTATCACATCATTCATTAACATTGTCTTTCATCGTGGTCATTATTGTCTTTCATCGTGGTCATTATTACAATTATTAGGCTTTGTAGAAAAAAAACCTACATAAAATGGATTTATAGAAGGATATAAAAGGAGGTAGTCAGTGTTCTTACCATATTTACAGCGATACTGACATATGCCATTGCGGCCTCCCATCAGCTCCAACATGGAGTCAAAGTAGCTATTGACAGCCTCAAAGCTGCCACGGAGGGAGTTCAAGCCCCAGTCTGAGTCCTCTTCATCATCCTGCGTGGCGTTGGGCACTGGGCTTGGCTCAGGGGCATCTTCACTCACAGGTTCTGGGTCCTGGGCACCAGTTGCCCGCAGGGTGAGGAGAATCAGGAACAAGGCGTGAGGTAACATGTTGCTGGTGTTCCTTCAGGAGCAGCGCGGTGTGAGAATATCACAGAGAAACTGAGCACTGCACAAACACTTACAGAGACTGAGCATCTCTCACTCTCTCTCTCTCTCACACACACACACACACACAAACTCGGACAATCTCAAAAATGCGTGGACTTCAACCTGTGACTGCAGCTGACAGACAGCAGGGCAGCCTTCACTGTGGAGGGTCAAAAGTCATCTCCTATCTCTCTTGGTGCAGCTCAGTTAAACTAAGTCACATTTGATATAAACTCTGTGCTGTTCATGAACTGTAAGACCTGTCATGTGCTATTTTCAAACCTTTAATTATAAAAAAGTTATACAAATGTGGCCCCAAGGAGCAATGCGCCCCTATACCATTAAGGGTTATGACTACGCCACTCCCAATTATAAGGGTGGGAGACCCTGGTAAGGCAAGAGGCAGAAAATACCCCGCACAGATTAAATCAAGGAGACGCAAGATGGAAACTGGTACAAGAAAATATACAATCTCTTTATTTAGATTTTTCACAAAGGGCGTCCTTTAAAATGACACAGAATCTGATCGAGGGCAATGGGCTACCATACACAATATAAGATGGGCTTGACTCAGATATCAGACACGAAATAGTAAAAGTGGTATTCCAATTGTAACATCACATGGACAAATAACCAAGTAGCAGGGGTATAAAACCACGTCAAATCTCCCAACCACCGTGCAATAGTTCAATTGAGGGCTAAATAAATAATCACACTGGCGATCCGCATTACACAATACACTCCACCGCACACCTAATTAAGAATGGCCACACCATTAAAAGTTATACAAAAGGAAGGTTCACCATAGATATGTAAAGTGATCACTGCAATCAGGTAATAAAAGTGATTATTGCACACAAGTCCAAATAGCCTATATATTAAATAAAACTGCTCTCGCCGAGAACTATTGCACATGGCCCGAAGATTTGCTCACACAAGGGAGTTAAGAATTTGGAACTCAGAGGTTACCAAAAGGACAATATTGCACATTACCCATTCCTTAAAATCCTGATAAATTCAGATTGCACACTGCCCACTTATTAAACTACCAATAAGACTAGGATTGCACTTTGCCCTGAGGCTGGAATATTTGTACATTAATATGGCACTTAGCCTATAACATGAGATCTCTACACTATATCCCGATTGCACGTTGCTCATTCACAATGCCTCCATTACTCTAGAGTAAGCATTAAAATACATGAACCAATATAATAAGGCCCTTTAATTAATTGTATATATAATTTATCAAGGAGAAAAACAGTGGTTAGCGATGGAACTAGGCTCGGTTCCTGGGTTACGACCGTCGATAACCACAACGCTAAGGAGCGCTCACACAGGGTGCTGGTGCTTCTACCAATGACCGGGCTTTATAAGTCGTTCCCCTCAGGCTAGGGGCCTCAAGCCAAACACAAACAGCTTAGCAAACATTGACTTTGGGGTGGGTTTAGATACAATTCTCAGCACCAGACGAAACCGCGGCGCCGTTTCACTCCCTCGCTGGATTAAATCACTTCCGTACAAACGCGAGCTACGTCAGAACGGGATTCTCGTACAGCTATATAAGCAAGTGGATGCTGCTTAAAGCAACCAATGATGTCTCCCAGGTCCTATGGTCCTGCCTGTTACATCTGCCCCCCCCTTCAAAGGTCACCGTCCCGGTGGCCCATGTGGAAATAAAGAGAGTAAATACTATTCCCACGGCCTATGGGGAACCTGGACTGAGTTTACTACAAGGTGAGCTGCAACCCCATCTCCGTCCAGTGGAGGCCGTGATATTGAGCATGGCAAATTGAAAGGGTTTGGGTGGTAACCGGCCGTGGCCCGTGCAGAACGTCTGGGGCCTCCCCGCTCTTCTTCGTGCGGCTCTAGTGGGACCAGTGACATCTGCCCTCCTCCACTATCCCGCACAGTGGGAGGCTCGTCTTCTTGTTCCCTTGTCCCAGCTGGTACAGTCAAATTCATGACGGGAGGTTCAGCTGCCCGAGGTACAGGGTTGGATCTCACCAGCACAATGTCCGGGGAATCTTCCTCAGAGCTGAAATCCCCTTCTGCCTCCTCCTCTGTCCTGGTGAAAGTTGAAGGTCCTACTTGGCCATTACGATCTTGCTGCTCTGTCAGCACCTGCTGAGCAGGGGAATCCGGGGCACATAGAAGTGGTCGCAATTCTGCTCGGTTAATGTTTCGTTCTGGGCCGGAGGCGTCCCGAGGTCTGATCTTATATAACGTCCCTACCTCATCCAAACAACTAATGACTTCATAGACCACCCCATCCCACACATCTTGAATTTTCTGTCTGCCCTGGGCGTGTTTCTTTCTATACACCAAGCTACCAGCAGGGAGAATGGGAATGGAAGCTGGATGGTGTCTTCCCCGATAGGCTGCTGCTGCTTCCAATTGCTTCCTAGCACTAACATACACCGTGGCAAGATGCTCTTGATGGTCTCTAACCCAGTCCTCCACTGAGCGTGGGGCAGTCTCCTCTTCCGCTAAACCCAGGAGGGAATCGACTGGGAGTTGGGGCTTCTGGCCAAACATCAACTCATAGGGCGAATGCCCTGTGGACTGGTGTACGGTTGTATTGTAGGCGAACAGTACCTGGGGTAGGTGCAGAGGCCACTTCTTCTTTCTCTCCGGGGGGAGTGTCCGCAATAGATCGTGTAAGGTGCGATTAAATCGCTCACACTGCCCATTCCCCTCTGGGTGGTATGGGCTTGTGCGGCTCTTTTCAATGCCGTATATCTGACACAGGCGCTTAAGTAATTCACCCTCAAAATTCCTCCCTTGGTCAGTGTGAATTCGCTTCGGGACACCATAGATGTAAAACCATCTTTCTGTGAGAATTCGGACGACGGTGCTCGCCTTCTGATCAGGAGTGGGATATGCCTGGGCAAACTTTGAGAACACGTCAGTTACCACCAAAACATTTTCTTTGCCATCGCTAGCTCGATCAAGCAGGGTGAAATCTACTGCTAAGATTTCCAGTGGTCTGGTGGCAAGTACACTTCCCATAAAGGTCCTCACCTTAGGCTGAACGGCTTTGGCTATGAGGCAGCGCTCACACTTCTGGCACCACTGTTCGATGTCCCTACGCATGTACGGCCAGTAACATCGTTGGCGTACAAGTTTAGTTGTTCTTTCGACACCTTGATGTCCATGGTTGTCATGAAGGTTTGTCAGTACTTCAGCCTGAAGGGCCTGTGGCAACACTATATGCCAGATCTCTCGCTCCTCCCCGGGAACGTGTGTGGTTCGGTACAGAATGCCTTCCCTTTCCCACAGCCACCTCCACTGCCGGACCAGCTCTACGACAGCGGAAGTTTCCCTCGCCCTCTCTGCTGCGGTAGGCGCCCGACCCCTCCTCCAATAAAACTGAAAAGCACGGATGACTGGATCCTGGGATTGCAAAACTCGTATATCCGCCTGTTCGCGAATAGGTTGTGCGTCTATGGCTGCCAAGCCGGCCATCACCAAGTGGGGATGGTCTTCTAGTGTCTCGTGCAGATCTGAGGGAACAGTAATGCCTGGTGCCAGCTCTTCCATAGACTGGGGGGTAGGAACAAGTGGCAAGCGAGAAAGGGCATCAGCATTTTTATTCGACGACCCAGGTCGATATTGAAGGTTAAAATCAAACAGGGCCAGCTGAGATGCCCAACGGTGTTCTACAGCACCTAGCTTGGCCGTTTGGAGGTAACAGAGAGGATTGTTATCTCTGAACACCGTAAACTTGCCACCCAGTAGATACTCACGGAATTTCTCGGTTACCGACCACTTAAGTGCCAGTAGTTCAAGCTTCATTGAGCTGTAGTTTGACATATTCCTTTCCGTTGGTTGTAGCCCCCTACTGGCATAGGCAATGGGTCGTCGTCCTCCACCTTGGTCCTGGGACAGGACAGCCCCCAGCCCCAAATGGCTGGCGTTAATTTCCAGAATGAACGGTTTGGAGAAATCGGCATAAGCTAAAACAGGAGCGCTAACTAATTTTTTCTTAAGAGTAAGGAATGCCTGTTCACAGCTCCAATCCCAAACCGTAATTAGGGAGTGATTTGACCTGGACCCTGACTTCTTCCGGCTAGGCTGTAGCTTAGCCACTAACTTATGGAGGGGGGCGGCATACTTCGCAAAACCCTCCACAAACCGCCGATAGTATGAGGCGAAGCCCAGGAAGGAGCGCAGCTCTGTGACAGTAGTTGGGGTTTTCCACTCTACTACAGCCTTGATTTTCTCTGGATCTGTAGCCACCCCTGCTGCTGAAATCACATGGCCAAGGTACTTGACCTCTGTTTGGAAGAAGTGACATTTCGTAAGCTTCAACTTCAGATTATGACGCTGTAGTCGGTCTAGGACCAATTCTAGGCGAACCAGATGTTCTTGGAAGGAGGAGGAAAAGACCACAACATCGTCCAAGTAAAGGAGGAGAGAGTGGAGACTCTGGTCACCAAATATCCGCTCCATTAAGCGCTGGAAGGTTCCGGGAGCATTAGATAGCCCAAAAGGCATTCGATTGAATTCAAAGAGACCAAACGGGGTACAAAAGGCAGTCTTCGCTTTGTCCCGTTCTGCGACCGGCACTTGGTTGTAGCCACTGGCTAAATCTAAGGTCGAAAACCATCGAGCACCGGTAAGAGCGTCCAAGGACTCCTCTATCCGTGGTAGAGGGAATGCGTCTTTCCTCGTCTTGGCGTTCAAATGCCTGTAATCCACACAAAGGCGAATCTCTCCATCCTTCTTCTGAACCACCACAATAGGCGAAGAGTAGGGGCTACAGCTCACCCTAACTATGTCCTTTTCCAGCAAGCCTCGAATGTGCGCCTTAACTAAATCATACTGCGACGGGGGAAGGCGGCGATACCTTTGGCGGACAGGAATGTCGTCTAAAACAGGAATTTCATGCTCAATCAAGTTCGTGCAGCCTAAGTCTCCCTCTCCCTGGCTAAAAACCCCACTATACTTTTCCAGGAGGGTTCTAGCCTCTTGTTGCTGTGAAAGGGTTAAGTTATGCCACGCGACGTCTGCTAGCCCTGGTATGGCCCTGACCTCTAACTCTGCTGACTGAAAAAAAGCCACCTGTTCTTGCCCATGACCCTGCCTCGCAAAGATAACAGGATGGCCAGTAGGGTGCACATCGGCCATGTGCAATCCACCTAGGATGGTTCGTGGTTTAAGCCACAGGTCTTGTACTCCTACGTTCACAACTGGGACCGTAACGAGACCGGGTTTAACCGAAAGTAAAGCACTTGAGACAAGCAGGCCTGGAGGAAGGCAGTTACCCCTCTGTTCAAGAGGCTCAAGTAAGGCCGAAGGCACAAGAGAGGCCAATCCTTGGCGACAGACAGCCGTAACAAGCTTTAGAGAACCCGCAGGAACACAGACTGCAGTGCCAGGAGGGACTGTGACTTTACCTAAAAACCCAGATTCAGAAAGATGGTCCAACATCTGGCACTCTGACAAGGCCCGTCTCCAAATGTCGTCGGCAGTTTGTACGGAAGGGGAATGAAACAAAGCGGTGCCATGCTGGCTAAATAATTCCTGATAGCAGCTGTTAAGGACGTTCATGCCAAGCAGACCCGGGATGGCAACTTTCTGGTGTTTAGTGGCTGGATCAAGGGGGTCCTTCACTACAAGGACACCCATACCCAATAGAACCTTCCCCAGAATCTCCACTTCAAGCTCTAAATAACCCTGATATGGAATATCCAATCCGTTAGCGGCTTTAAGCTGTAGCCAATTACATGACTGTAATTGGTTTTGGACCGACGACTGAAAGTGTAGTTTGAAAAAACTCTCCGTTATGGTGGTCACCATTGACCCGGTGTCCAGTAAACAGGGCACAATAACACCTCCCATAACAATTTCCACCACCGGACACTGACCAATGAGCGTGGGATGTAATTTAGAATGTGTTGTGGTCATTGAGGTTACGTTCTGACTGGAGCCCACAAAACCCCCCCCTGGTGCTTGGCTCATAACACCGGAGGGCGCTAGTTTTCCGGAAGCGCCAATGCACTAGTGTTAGCCCCCTCCATTCTACCCCGCCCGCCAAAATTCCTATTGCCATTTTGTCTCGACCGCCCACCCCACTCAGCCTCACAAAACCTAGCCACATGGCCAGGCTGGTCACAACGTAAGCATATAGGGGTGCCATCTGGCTGGTACCGGTAGGGCCTAGGGCGCGAACCACCACCCCGAACTACGGTGGTTGAGGAGTGTTGGGTACCCAAATGTGTCAGTATAGCCTCCAGTTGTACTTGCTGTTTACGAAGACATTCTTTCAATTCAGCTAATTCGTCATTGGGCTTAACCACTACAGCATTTGACTCCACAATACACTCACCAACCACCTTAACCTGAGTGTCGCAGGAGTATGCTCTGGCTCGAGAATGGCTTGGTCGTTCCCCTTCATCAACCCAACGCAAGGCTTCACTGCGAATGGTTAGGAAAGAAACATCAGAATCAAGTCGTACAAGCCGTTTCAACTCCCTACGAAGCATGTTATCCCTGACATATTCAATAAATTGGTCTCTAATAATACGGTCAGGGTTTAGAATACCCCTGGGCTTTTTATGTTTCACCACTACCATTAGGGCCAGCAAGGCATGTGAGAATTCACGTAATGACTCATTTTCCAGCTGTCGCCGTTGAAAAAACTGTTTTTGCACTTCAATATATGACTGTGAGCACCCATAATTGTCAAGTAAGATTTTAAAAATACTATCAGGGTCATTTCGTTCTGAAACAGGGCGAAACTTAATTTCCGCCTTGGCTTCACCATCAAGGAGGTCATATAAGAACAAGGCCTGTTCAGCTCTTGGCATGTGCCGAGCACCCAAGGACCTACGTGCCTCCTCCACCCAGTCCTCGACACCCAGAGAGTCATGAGAAATATTACCAGAAAATCTAGGGCACTTTCGTTCCCTAGGCACATACACATATCGTTCAGTTGCTGGGCTACTAACTGGCGCATCAGAAGGGCCCTCACCACCACCATTAGGAGCCTGTTGTGGGCCAACCATACCTTGTCGAAGCCTATCATTATCTGCTTGTAGTTGTTGTACTCGTTCAGTTAACAGCCTAAGCTGTTCTTCCACACCTTCATTTGACATGACCCGTTAAACAAAAACAAAGAAAAATTTAAACAAATTAATAAATAAAGTGGGTAATATAGGCCGATTTTGCAGCAGATCTATTTCTCCATTCACAGTACACCACACTTTTTTTCTTTTTTTCACGCACTGGACAGATGGACTTTCCGTCTTGGGTCTTCCGGCGTAACCACTGTTTTTCTCCTATTAACTGCCTTAAATTTTACTACAAATACACAGCTCCCATCCGGTTCAATCCTGCCGACTACGCCAAATGTGGCCCCAAGGAGCAATGCGCCCCTATACCATTAAGGGTTATGACTACGCCACTCCCAATTATAAGGGTGGGAGACCCTGGTAAGGCAAGAGGCAGAAAATACCCCGCACAGATTAAATCAAGGAGACGCAAGATGGAAACTGGTACAAGAAAATATACAATCTCTTTATTTAGATTTTTCACAAAGGGCGTCCTTTAAAATGACACAGAATCTGATCGAGGGCAATGGGCTACCATACACAATATAAGATGGGCTTGACTCAGATATCAGACACGAAATAGTAAAAGTGGTATTCCAATTGTAACATCACATGGACAAATAACCAAGTAGCAGGGGTATAAAACCACGTCAAATCTCCCAACCACCGTGCAATAGTTCAATTGAGGGCTAAATAAATAATCACACTGGCGATCCGCATTACACAATACACTCCACCACACACCTAATTAAGAATGGCCACACCATTAAAAGTTATACAAAAGGAAGGTTCACCATAGATATGTAAAGTGATCACTGCAATCAGGTAATAAAAGTGATTATTGCACACAAGTCCAAATAGCCTATATATTAAATAAAACTGCTCTCGCCGAGAACTATTGCACATGGCCCGAAGATTTGCTCACACAAGGGAGTTAAGAATTTGGAACTCAGAGGTTACCAAAAGGACAATATTGCACATTACCCATTCCTTAAAATCCTGATAAATTCAGATTGCACACTGCCCACTTATTAAACTACCAATAAGACTAGGATTGCACTTTGCCCTGAGGCTGGAATATTTGTACATTAATATGGCACTTAGCCTATAACATGAGATCTCTACACTATATCCCGATTGCACGTTGCTCATTCACAATGCCTCCATTACTCTAGACTCTGTTTGTCTATTATATTGGTTCATGTATTTTAATGCTTACTCTAGAGTCTAGAGTAAGCATTAAAATACATGAACCAATATAATAAGGCCCTTTAATTAATTGTATATATAATTTATCAAGGAGAAAAACAGTGGTTAGCGATGGAACTAGGCTCGGTTCCTGGGTTACGACCGTAGATAACCACAACGCTAAGGAGCGCTCACACAGGGTGCTGGTGCTTCTACCAATGACCGGGCTTTATAACTCGTTCCCCTCAGGCTAGGGGCCTCAAGCCAAACACAAACAGCTTAGCAAACATTGACTTTGGGGTGGGTTTAGATACAATTCTCAGCACCAGACGAAACCGCGGCGCCGTTTCACTCCCTCGCTGGATTAAATCACTTCCGTACAAACGCGAGCTACGTCAGAACGGGATTCTCGTACAGCTATATAAGCAAGTGGATGCTGCTTAAAGCAAGTAAATGCTGATTTTCGACACACTATTCTAATTTCTTGAAATACTGTTTTGGGGGTTTTCTGGAGCTGAAAGCCAAAATTATGAAAAATGAAACAAATAAAAGCTAGAAATATTTCACTTTGTGTGTAATGAATCTATAATCTATGAAAGTTTCACTTTTTGAATGGAATTATGGAGAAAAAAAAAACTTTTCCATGATATTCTAATTTTTTGGAAAGGATCTGTACAGTGGGGACCAAACGTTTGAGGGCAGTGACACAATTTTTGTTGTTTTGGCTCTGTTGTTTTGGTTCCATTTCAAATCCAATGTTCTGGAATACAGAGCCAAAACAACAAAGATTGTGTCACTGCCCTCAAGCTTTTGGTCCCCACTGTATATATATATATATATATATATACAGTTGAAGTTGGAAGTTACATACACTTAGGTTGAAGTCATTAAAACTCATTTTTAACCACTCCACAGATTTCATGTTAGCAAACTATAGTGTTGGCAAGTCAGTTAGGACATCTACTTTGTGCATGATACAAGTAATTTTTCCAACAATTGTTTACAGACAGATTATTTCACTTTTAATTCACTATATCACAATTCCAGTGGGTCTGAAGTTTACATACACCAAGTTGACTGCACCTTTAAATTTTTAATATTTGGTCACATATCCTTTGCATGCCATGACTTCATGTCTGTAACCCAAAAGACTCTTGATATCTTATTTTCTGGTACTCTTACAAGCAATACTATACCTATAACATTTGAATGTATCTCTATGTGAATTGGGGGGTGGGACTAGATTTAGCTGTAAATTACACTGGAACAGTATCGAAACACATGGTTGGCTAAATGGCTCTAAGTCATCAAGGGTCTGACGATTCAAACAAGCCTTAAATCATCACTCTGCTGCCAGAAATACAGTATATATGGATGGATAACTTGAAGGGTTTCTTCTCCTGACTTATTTTTCCAAAGAGTTCAATACGAAAATTTGTCAGGAGAAACAAACCTTAAAGTTCCGTCCATATCTACTGCATATCTGGCAGCAGAGTGATGGTTTGAGGCTTGTTTGATACCTCAGACCTTTGATGACTTACAGCCATTTTATCAATCATGTATTCCAGACTGTTCCAGCATAATTTACAGCTAAATCTAGTCTAGTCCCAGATAGTGTAGCGAAGCACGCATACTCTGCCTATAATCACAGAAAGACCAACAAACCTGTATTTTGCTGTATACAAACCTGTTCACCGCGAGACTTGCTCCGCTAGAGTAAATGCAGTAAATGCGGTGGCACACGTGCCTACCGCAACAGTATCCAAGAGCCCACTATCCGAACAAGATAGCAAAGCTATTCGCGGATGTCGCTCGCAAGTGCTTACCGGCACATTTGGAGGACGATTAGAATCATAAGAATGAAAAAAAACGTAGCCACGACTAAAGTCACAAGGCGATAGGGGATTCGCCCAGGATACAAACAGTCTCACTATGCATTTGCAAGGAAATTGAAGAGGACTTCCGCAGTGACCCTACGCGGAGTGAATTACGTCACTACGCGGGGGTGATGTCCCATGACAATTCTGGTATAAGTCTCGATGTATCTGGCCCCAGAAGGCCATCCATATTGACGACCGTAATGGTTGGAGGAACGAAATAGAACATGTTTTAGGTGGATTCATTGTTTGTTTTTTAACTTTCTTTGCAGGTCAGACAGTGAATGTGTAAGGGGAGTGTCAGGTTCGGAGGACCAGGCGCGACAGAGAAGGAATCTAAAAGTGCTCACCGTAGTGCTAACACCACCAAGCGGAATAATCCGCACAAGGAGTGGGAAAAAATAAAGACTGGGAAAAAAACTCCCGGCGTGAGCCAAATGAAAACAGCCTATAAAAGGTGGGTGAAACTCGAGACTCGAGAAGAGCAAGGGAGAAGAAAAAATACTTCTCGTCCTCAATACGAGAAAGCGCAGTAAACAGAGGTAAATAGGCAAAACAAGAAATTAAAGCGACCCAGGCGAAGGGGCAAAGAAACTTGTAGGCTCGAGTAATACAAAGGAAGGAAAGAAGAAAAAAGAATAAGCAATAATTTTTCTCAATAAAAGAAAGCAGTCAGGAGAGAGGTAGAAAGGAAACGGTAAAGACAAAACTGTCTCAGAGGAACAGGAAAAGGAAAACTAAAACAAAGGACAGAATAGTGCAAAATCCTAAAAGGAACTCTAATGCACTTAAGGCAAGTCCCGTGTTACTCCAAAGCAATGTGATAGGGCAAAGTGGTCTCCTTAAGCACCTAACTCCTATACCGTACTGGCTTATTGTCAAGATGAAAAACAACATAGAAGCGCAGAGACAGGAGCTTAAAAAGGGAGCTTAAATAGCCGGCAGAAGAGCAGAACAGGTGGGTTCAATAAGAGCCGAGACGAAAGCCCGGAACAGACAAAGGAAGATGAAAGAAAGAGCGCCCTCAAGCCGCTCCGAGGGACAACGACTGCAGAAACAAGAGAAGGCTGCCAAACCATGACAGGACACCCCTTTTAGGGAGGACCCCAGACAATCCCTCAGGCTTATCCCTGCGGAAGTCCCTAATGAGTTCTGGGTCCAAGATGTTCCTGGAGGGGACCCAGCAGCGCTCCTCAGGGCCGTAGCCCTCCCAGTCAACAAGAAACTGGGCCCCTCTGCCCACCCGTCTCTCGGCCAGAATGCGCCGAACCATATAAAGTGGACCTCCCACCACTAACCGGGGAGGGGGCGGCAGCTTGTCCGCCGGAGCAAGAGCGCTAACAAGCACTGGCTTCAACCGGGAGACATGAAAAGTTGGGTGGATGCACATGGAGCGCGGGAGCTGCAGGCACACCGTGACTGGGTTAATCCTCAGGATTATTTTAAAAGGGCCCACAAATTGTGGCGCGAGTTTGCAGGACTCCACTCGCAGGGGCAGGTCCAGTGTGGCCAGCCACACTCGTTGCCCAACCCAGCAGGAGGGAGCTGGACGATGACGCCTGTTGGCCGCAACCTTTTGTTTGGCTGTGGCGCTCAGAAGGGAAGCGTGCACACGCCTCCAGATAGATCAGCACCTCCGGACGAAAGACCCAGCGGATGGTACCTCAACATCCCTCTCCAACTGAGGAAACAAGGGGGGTTGGTATCCCAGCTGAGCCTCAAAAGGAGAGAGACCTGTGGAGGCATTGTGCAGCGGGTTATGAGCATACTCCGCCCAGAGACGCAGGCAACCCGGGACGCAGGCAACCCGGTGATAAAATCCAGAGCGACATGGCTACAAGGATGGCTGGGAACGGGTAACAGGCGCAAAAGACCTGAGGGAGGGAGATGCAAACCCTTGCTGCGGGCGCAGACCGAGCAGGCGGAGACAAACTCCCGCACGTCTCTCTCCATATTAGGCCACTAAAAGCGTCGGGACAAAAATTCCCTGGTGCGGTGGACACCTGGATGTGCCGCCAGTTGGGATGAGTGACCCCACTGGAAAACCCGGGACCTAATCCGAGGAGGTACAAAAAGGCAATGAGGCGAGGCCCCGCCGGGACCCGGATCAGAGCGTAAAGCCCTTTGAACAGCTGGCATCTTTCATCTTAACAAAAAAGAAAACCGCCCCCGCCAGTGAGGTAAAAGGTCTAATGAAACCATTAGCTAAGGCTTCATCGATATACTCCCTCATGGCCGTGCTCTCAGGAGCCGATAAAGAATAAAGAAAGCCCCTGGGAGGAACCGTGCCTGGGTACAGTTCTATGGCGCAATTGTAAGACCTATGGAGAGGCAATGTAATTGCGCATTGTTTACTAAATACCTCTAATATACGGCGGGTATATTAGTGGGCAATTGAAATTCGAGCGCCCCTACCACTCTAGTGCTCTCAAAGTCACAAGACGAGTCAAGTGGCGATTCCCACCTGATCTCGGAATCCAAGAGGTCCTCATCCCAAATAGAATCTCCATCCGCCAAAGAATCCCAGACCAAGCTCTCCTCTCTACTCTCAGAGAGAGAAACAGGACTGTCCGAGTCAGCAGGAGGCTCCGCCTCCTCCAGATCACGGTTGGAGCTCAGCTCTGAATGGTAACGAGAACCACCCAAAGAGGGATTTATAAAAGAACGGCAGTGGAGCCTGCACCGGGGCCCCCATTGAAGAATGACAGCCCTGTCACCACCCCAACTAATGTGAGGGCTGTGTAGAACCAGCCACGAATGTAGCATGAGCGGATAGGCCGGAGAGTCAAGTAAAAAAAATTGGATATTCTCTGAATGTCCCTGATAGGCAGAGCACATACGCAGGATACCCCTGATCTCCTTAATGGTCCCAGAGCCCAACGGGGACAGTAACCATATGGCACAGAGTAAGGGAGTGTATGGGAATCTTTAATTCCATGGCCCATTTTGTGTCTATAAAGCACTCAACTGCTCCGGAATCAATAAAAGCATCAACATTAATCGAACGCTTATTCCAGAGCAGTTGAACAGGCAAAAGGGTCCAAGGGAGAATACCACTTTTTCTCGCTAGAGGCGCCTCGTCTCCCTCCAAATTCGGACACTGGTTTTTTATATGACCCCTGCGCCTACAATAATGACACCAGCCCCTCCACGGCTTCGACTCCCTAGGCTCGCGGTGATATGACCCATCCACCTGCATGGGCCCCTCTTGGCTATGGGAGGAGTAGGTGGAAGAACGGACAGGCGGCGCCCCCGAAGGAGAAAAGAGGTGGCGAAGCAAACGGTCTCTACGCTCTCGCTCACGCTCCCGGATGCGGTTGTCGCTGCAAATGGTGGTGGTAACCAGAGCACCGAACGTGGCAGGTGGCTCGAGCACTGCCAGGGCGTCCTTAATGGGATCTGACAAGGCATTAAGGAAAATAGACTTAAGCTGACTAGGAGACGGGTTAGTTTCATGGCGGCCTCCTTACTGGTGACGTCATGATCGAAAACTAACGCCATCTCCCCCATCAGCCTATTTGCGTCTCTCATGACTGGGACATCGGCCCGAATTAGGGGGTAAGCCCAAGCGAGGGCAGTGCCGGTGAGGAGCAACAACCCAAATGCAACCCGGAACTCCTGGGTAGTAAACCGGGAGGCCTGAGCCTTAAAAAAAATGATGCACTGAGTGAGAAAGCCCTGACACTTCCCTGGCTCCCCATTGTAACAGAGCGGAAGTTGGAGTTTGGGCTCCCTAGCAATGAGTGGAGTGGGCAAAGGGATGGGGCTATCAGGTGCTTGTGTGACTGGCAGGGCGGTTGTGATAGCCAGTGCATGGAGACTGTACACCAAATCCCGCAGGCAGTCTCCCTGGTAGCGCAGCTGATCTATCAGCTGATCCTGCTGGGTCTGCTGCCTTGCCTGGAGGGCAGAAATGAGAGGCCCGGGCAGAGGTCTACCAAACCATGGCAGAATGTCGCAGTTCTGCTACTGCTATCAGTTTTCAAGGAGAAGTCCTCCCTACTTTTTGTCATTGATCAGATGAGTTCTTCTTTTGTGTCTCTTGCGCTCACAATAGCCTTCTCACAGTACCATACTCATCAACTGCAGTATCCGAAAAACCAAAAAACAACAACAAATACCTTCCTTGAGGCATTCGTTTTCAAGACAAACACATCTGTACCAATTTCTATGCAAAGGGTGTACAAGTTTTGAATATACTGTAGGTACTTGCTGTTTTGAGCAGAAAAAAATATTTAAAACTGCTTTTTTCAAATCTTCAAAACCAGCGATAAAAATGCGTAGCGGTATGATACTAAGTCTAAATATTCTAAAAATGTACAAGTTATCATGATTTTGCACTTTCAGCACCTTTTGCCATGCATTTTATACAAAAAGGACTTGAAAGGGTCATATGGTGCGATATTGATATACAGTGCTGATCGTAAGTAATTGAGTACAGAGCCAAAACAACAGAACGTGTCACTGTCCAATTACTTACAGTCAGCACTGTAGTCAAATAAATTATAACAATAACATGATACAAATACTTGTATATCCAGATCCATAGCTGTCTCTGCGAAAAGGAAAGCTGAGCAGTAATGACCTCAGGATCACCACATATGATACCTTATTTTAGTGAATTTTCACAAGGTAACACTTGATTGAATATATTTTCCAATGTAAAATAATGGTTTTAATCCATCCCTTTTATATTTTATATGTCAGACCATAGGACACAATTTTCTGGTGATCCAAGTAAAGCAGGATCTACTTAGCAATGTAGTAGTTTATTCTCAAAATGTAATTAGGGTCATACATTTTTACTTCAGAGTGGTCCGCAGTATACATGTGAGTTTTTTTAGGCATAATTGCCTTTACTACAAATTTTCTACAGGTGGAATTTTGTTTTGTTTACAAGGGTTCATGTGATTAACCTCTGTATGGATTTTGAAAATGGATTAAAAGAATGATTTAAAATTAGATTATAAAATTAGAAGTTGTGTGGTTCATATTTTCTGATTCACATTGTGCATTGTATCCCATGATGCACTAAACTTTTGAAAATTATGAAGATTGGTTTCCTTTCACTTTAACTATATTGATAGTCGCTCCATGGATCTCATAATTATTATGCTGATATTACAACCTCCTGTTATGCCCTCACTGCTGCAGTGAGATAATTTATTTTTGATAATCATGAAACTTCAAATAATATGAAAAGACATGCTATTATAGCCATTATAAGGCCGAATATCTGAAGAACCATTTAAAATTTTAAGAACCATGCAACTTTGGTTCCTCATGGAACCAATTCTGGTTCTGTAAAGAACCTATGAAAAAGGGGTTCTTCCAATAACCATTTGTTGATGAGGTTCTTAAAAGAACCAGAAGCCGTTCTTTGAAGAACCACTTGTTAATGGTTCATTGTGTATCCTTTAATGGTTCTTCTGGGAACCATCTGAAAAATGGTTCTTTGAAAAACCCTCCCATTTTTTTCTACCTGTATCAAATGATGCTCGTCAGTCAATTAAAATCCAGATTCTCACTAGGGTAGTTGTTTTTCTTTTTCACTCAGTTGTCACCACTGAATAGCTAACAAGCCGTTCACGTGTGAAACATTGGCAAATAACATTTTATTCAGTAAAGGTAAAGTAGGCTACATATATTAAACCATATCAATAATTTTGCAATTATTTATTTATTTTTTATTATTAGCCTTTTTGGTGAAACACTTCAGGAGCCATATTATTTCAAAGAGCCTCGAGAGACATAGGTGCCGGCCACTGCTATATAGGCTGCCTACGCTCTATGACAAGCCTTTGATAAAATCTGTGAGTGTTGCTTTCCCCCATGTCCACCCTCCTGCGTTCAAAAGGTGTAACGTCAAGTCCTCCAACATCTATTCATTAGACACGGGAGGAAATTAATAAAATAAAAATACTTGTAGTGGCTGATTTGAAAAATATTCGAGAATTCAGGTCCTTGGCCGCCTTTCAACCTATGTGCAACCTTTCGTCCAAATCGCATGAGAACTGAAGGCGCTAAGGCTGTTATGGACAGACAGACACACGGACGGAAGTGATTACAACACCCCGCTTGCAGTGCTATACATGCGCGGGTGTAGGCCTAACCTCAGTATTTTGTAGGATTTATTTGAGACAGCCATATGAAAATAATTATGCATCACCAGCCATGTTGGATGAAAGATGCAAAAAAAGTAACCCTTTTCTATTTTTTTCTAAGAATTGCAGATCTAGTTGTATTAGCATAGAAGACATAGGCTATAGAAAACGCCTCATGCCAGTGTGTGAGAACATTTGATGCTGGCGGGGGCAATCTGTCGCCGTTTTCTATCACCCCTTCCTGGGCCACTTTACCAATGATATCCCCCATGATCCTCTTGTCTGAGATTTCCTTTCCTCCACCTGTTTTTTTGTGACAGGTTATTTTCTTCTTTTAAAAAAAAAAATCTCAGCTAGGCCTATAGATCGCTATTCAGAAGAAGCACTATTTACAGCCCTGATTATCCTCTGCCAAACAGTGGCAATTAAGCTAGCCTGCACAACACTAGCCTACTAACGCTCCCAAAAAGCAAATTTCATATTCATTCAGTGGAAATTAAATATCACCCTCACAGAAAGATTATTTGCTTTCCTGTTGCGCGTCATGGCCAATAATTGTGTGAAAACCGAGTTGGCATGTGCATTTTAATATGGCAATAAGGATTCTGTATGGAGGAATGATCAAAAAAAACCTCCAATCTCATAAAGCACCATAGAAGATGCACAAAAAATTAGGTTACTGAAAACAGCAGTGTGAATGTTTTCATCCGCCAGTGAAACTTTTTTGGAAATACCATAAATGTCTAGCCTAGGCTACTTTGAGAAAAGTTTTATTGTGGTTGATACCATTTACTCATTGTTAAAGTTGTTAAAAATATATTTGCAATGTCTCGTGTTGAAAGTGAAAGGTTTTTTTACCCAGCTAGGATGTAGCCAGGCTATATCCAGGTAAAACCTGGGCTAAATTTAAGCTACATGTATTTCAAAACGTGTGAAAACACCTCTCAATCTGAGGTCTCCACCCCTCTAGACGTCTAGATTCCGGCTTTTGCTCACCTGGTAACGTTAGCCTACAGACCATTGTCACTTTAAGAGACTTCACAAAATCTGTCGTTGTGATATACATGGCTCTCCTTTCATGACTTCCGAAACCAATGAACCCTATTGAACTTTCTGATACACTTTGAATATCAATATTGCATAAGGAATTAAAGATATAAACAGTTAGCCTACTTAGGCTAGGCTACTTAAATGGCTGTGAATTGACTCATTTATCTTGCCTGTGCCTGATTTAGGTTGCTGCTTGTAGGATTGCAAACTGTAACTCCCATAAGTCCATGTAGCCTAAGTTGTCATAAAATTTCATACCGTGAAAATCTGACTTGAACTTTACATTCCTGGACAGATTTTACGTCTGTTACCACGGCGGCACTTTCGCCACAAGTCAGCGGTTACATCGAAAAATACCCTCTTTGAAAACAAAAAAAGAAAGAAAAGGGCTAACGTTATGCTGTTACTGCATAACCTTCCAGTTTTCACTAAATCTGAATCTTAGCCATCGTAGCGCAGAGCTTTCAAAATCATAACAGTGCGGTACCCGTAAAGAACTGTAGGCTACACGTAGCCTATGACTAGGAAAAACTTGGGACTAAACGGGCCACTTTTTAGTTCATCAAAATTCGCTTTGGACTTAAAAATAGGTATGGCTAGGCCAGTCTCTGTGCTGTAGCAATTTAATGAGAGTGTCAGAGACAAAGCAAGTAAAATTAGACTTGGGAGAAATCTCGCATTGCACGAGACTGCATTCAACGATAGTTTGATCTCTCAATTAGCATTCAGTTGCTATCAAATTTATGCCCAAATGTTAAATCAATGGACAATTAATTTCCAGTATCATAGATAGTTATTTAAAAACTGTACAATAAACAGAAATGTGAACCATCAAAAGCATTAGTCCATGTCATGCCTGACCATCACTATGTCTACTAGCGATTATTAGAGTTGTAGAATTTGAGCTAGGTTGTTGGAAAAAGTCTTAATCTTATTGCTAATTTCTTTACATAATTAACAGCTGAACAAATCTTTCCCATATTTATCTTATGACGAGATATTGATGAGATGAGTTGATCTGCCAAGTGGCTTGGTAATTGGTGCCAAAACGTATTGATGGGCAAAAGGTTTTTAGTAGGCCTTGCAACCAAAACCTTACTCATAACCTACAGAAATAAAATCTTTGCAAAAATACTCAATGTATATTATCTTCATCTCAATCCAAAACAATATAATCAATATCCTGTGCATGGTTAATGGTTGATTCAAAGTGTCATTCATTTTTGTGACAAAGATGTGATTTATATTCATCCATTGTAATGAAGGCATGGGGTGCGTAAATCATGATTAGCTGTGAAAAATTTAAATGAAACAGGGTATACATGCAGTAAATTATTTATTGCTTTCAACTGATATTCTTTATCAAATTATATTCAAAGAAACCATACAGGCAAAAGACATAAAGCAAATACAGATGATGAACAACAAAGAAACATAAAACAAGAACCAATTGAGTCTCTGGTCACAAAGTTTAAAACGGGTCAATATGACCCAAACCAAGCACAAGGGTTTAATCAACATGATTATAAATTGACCATGTGCTGTAAAAGATTTTAAAAAACAACAACAACAAAAAAACCCATACACACACAAACGCACAGACACTGAAATAATGGACTCCCCAGATAAACAGTTTATTTGGATGTATACCTTAAAGCATAGCAAAATGTCGGTGTAAATCTAACACTGTTGGTGTACATTTAACACCCTAGGGTTTTTATGAGACCATGGTCTCAAATGTACACCAAGAGTTTTGCTGTGAGGATAACCTTACCCAGAAATGTAATTTTCATATTATTCTTTGTTCCACAACATACAGTATCTAAAAATAATTAAATAGATGGGATCATTTATCACATCACAAGTTTTCACTCCTAAAAAAGTTAAATAGAAACACCATTACCACCCGTAACCACTAAACATTTGCTTTATACCTTCTTTACACTATATTTTCTCTAGTTCACTAAAAGCTTGGTCAGCATTTAACATTTTTCAAAATGTTCATTAAAATGACATTCAACTGAAGATAAATACCACACACACCATGATTTAAACAGTTTATTCAAGTACATTAAATGTATTTTAGGGGGGGTCATTCTATGAAAATGTGCATCCCTCAGACAAATTGCTCTGTAAATATGAATAAACAATGCATAAACTATAGCAAACCTTTTTGTGATTGCACAATGTGTATTTCATAACATAAAACCACAATCAATATTTTTTCCAATGATTCAATAAGTTTCCTACAGAGTTTTGAACACTGTATCACCTGATACGGATGTAAATACCCTCAAATTAAAGCTAACAGTCTGCACTTTAACCTCATATTCAATTTGCTGGAGTACAGAGCCAAAACAACAACAAAACATTGTCACTGTCCCAATAATTTTGCATAATAATTTTGCATTTATCTGTGAAATATAAAAAAAACACACAATTTAGTCATGTCTCCAGGTCATTGTCAACCCTGTTACTTTTAATGAAAACACCCCATTTAAAAAAATCTATCATTCCATAAGTCACATGATTCACAGCAAGTGACAGATCTACCTTTCGTGAAAACAATAGTGGAATGATAAGTAAGAGTCTTAATTGTTTTAGGTACTTTTCTTTGTGTTTTGTAATGTCTGAGAGGGGGACAAACTTGATGTGTCAGCCCTGTGACCATTAATGCATATAGTAAACAATTAATTAAAAATAATATATCAAAATTACCATTAAAATCATCATTAAAGCCCCTTTTAAATGCACTCCATCTGGTCCCACTAACTTCGCCACATGGCGAGTAATGCCAGACATTATCATTTATAAATAATATAAACAATTACATTAAATACTTGCCTATACTTACCATTAACTACATGGAATAAAGTTATTTATAATTTGTGTCATTTAAAAATCTTTTATGATGCCTCTTTCTGCTGCTGAGAAGAAGCGGCAATACCGACAGCACTGGGATGTAGATCCAGCCAGATGAGAGTTGGAATTTAATCACTGGAATTGAAATTAAAATATATTCTGCTTTATACTCTTTGAACTTGCAGAATTGACCTACCGTACTTACCTATTCGGCGCACATGAAAATGTATTGTTTCCAGGGGTGTGTGGCTCACCTTTGTAAGCTAACATGGAAAGTTCTAATCGAAAACCTGTTGCTGATTATTCATCAGACTATTATGAGGATGTTGAGTCTCTTCACATTGATGATCACACATATTTACTTGAACCAGAAAATACACGTGAAGAGCTACATCAAATTCAAGAGGACTGAAGGAGAACAGACGCTGAGAGAGAAAGGCAAGACCGTAGACCGTAAAAGAGCAAGATGTAGAGTATTCTGTGTATTCCGGTAGGTCAATCCTGAAGTCCATAGAGCATGCAACTATATATATATATTTTAGTTTTAATACTGGAAAATAAATTTCAACTTTCACACTCGCTTTCACCTCCAAATAAGAGGTTTAGATAAACTGGACTTTTCTCGAAAAAAAAAGATGAAACAACACTATTATTATTATTACTGAACAGCATGGTGGAAATAGTTTGTAAAAACAAATCCTAACTATTTATAGAAAAATAGGAGGTTGGGAATGCTACTTGGTGCAGCACCTGAATTAGGCTCTTCCATTCAATTAGGCTAATAAATCATTCAAGAATTTGTTTCTCAGCCTTGCATAACATTGCAACAGGTAGCAATTGCAAAAAGGGACTCCAAGACACTCTGCCTTGCCTTTATTCTGATAGAACAATATTTCAGATCATAACCCAGTATACGTATATGACCCTGAACCTGAGGTATAGAGCGCAAACTACCCTTCGGAGACTGAATTCAAGTATTTAGAATGGTCCAGTGAAAGAACAATTGAAAATAGAACTACATTATTATTTGGCAGAAAAAGTGTGGTGCTCTGGGATGCCTGTAAGGCCGTATTTGTCATGGTTTTCAACCCTGTTTCCCCATGCGGTCGTTTTCCTCGGTGGCCACGCGAGGGCGCTGCCCTTTTGGTAGATGCTTGCTCCGCCCTGCTGAGTTGGCGGAGCTTCTGTTAAAGCATTTACACCTGTTCATAGTCACCTGAGAGTTATATAAGCCTTCCGTCTCCTTCGTTCGGGGCTTCGACATTAATTGTTTATTGTTATGTACTGTGGTGTATTGTTGGCTGTGAGTTCTCGTACCGTTTTGGCTACTCGCCTATTTTTAGCGTCTCTGTTTAGAGGCAGGGCTTTTTTCTTACTGGCTTAGTAGTTGTTTATCTCGTAGAAGTTTGGGACCGTAAATCTCTGCTCTATTTCGCCATAGTGTGCTTTTTCTCCGTGTATGGAGATTTGGCCGTTTCTGTTGGGAACTTTAGTCCAGTTCGCCCCTAGGTGCATGTCGTCTCATGTGAGATTGGGCGTTTGCGCTTCTGCTGGGCTGCTTAGCTTGTGGAAGTGTAGAGTAGTTGTTCTTTGTCCCCCTTCGCCTGTTATTTGGTTTTCTTACTGAGAGACCTGGCGTTTTGCTTCTACTCAATTCCGTGTTACTGTGAGCCAGTAAGTAGCCTTGGTACGTTTTTCCCTGTTGTCTCCTTCTCGTGGACTACGTTCCCCTTTGTTGTGAGTCAGGGTTTTTATTTATATTGAGGCTGTCGTGCTATTTTGCGTAGGTCTTTCGTTGCAGCCGTCCTGTACGCCCTTTCTACCGGCGGGACGATTTTGTTTGGAACTGTTGTTCTGTTTCGTTCTCCGGGTGTGTCTCTTTATATGGAGCTTGGGCGTTGTTGTGGACGTGTTTGTGTGTGACTGCGTGTTTTCTAATTATAGCATCGGAACGTTAGCTCTCTGTTCCATTTCGCCTCGTTACTTATTTATTTACTGAGAGGCTAGGGCGTTTGTTCCATTTAAAGCTTGCGTTAGTCTATGGATAGTAAAGTTATGGGACGACGATGTTCTGTCGGCTCACCTGTAAAATGTTTCTCTCTCTTGGGAGATCAGGTGTTTACCCCTTTGCTTTATACATTTGACTGCGAGCCTATTTATCTCGCCATGGGAACGTTAAATCTCTGTTCCTGTTCGCCTCGTTACATTTCCTCATCATAGAGGGGCAGGGCGCTTATTTTCTATTATTCTCGCGTTGGTCTAGCCGGTAAATGTCTGGTTCTGCCTGTCCTGTTCGTTCCTTTCGGTGCCTTTCTCCTTGCATGGAGTTTTGACGATTTTGTACGGAACTGCTGTTCTGTTTAGTTTTTTAGGTGCATGTCTTCCTATAGGGAAGCTTGGGCGATGCTGTGGACACGGTTGTGTTTGACCGCAAGTTTGAGAGTAGCCTGGGAACGTTGGATCTGTTCCTTTCGCCCCCTCTCTTACCATCGTATTATTTTGCGGTGTTTGTTTATTGTTTTATGTTTGTCTTTACGCTACTCGCCCGTTTTGATTTGTCTCATTACCGAGACAGGGCGCATATTTATTTCTGGCTGTTCAGATCCCTGTCCTTGTGCTCTACTTAGCGTTTGACAGTTAGCCGGTTAGTAGCGTCTGTAATGGTGTTCGTTTGTTCGTTGTCTTGTCTCCTCCCTTATCTGCGGGTATCCCGCCTTAGTGGCCTAAGGGCTTAATGATTCCCCTTGCTCCTCCCACCTCACACATCACGCCCCATTACAGTATTGAGAGGGAAAATAATTGTATTCATTATTTATTAATCGTTTATTAAAGAAGGCCAGGCAAACACATGTGAGAAAATCTCACAGAACATCTACGCTAACATAGCGCCAAAAGTCACATGATCCACAAATGGAAGACATTTTGGTTTTTCAACATTTTGCACTTGTAAAACATGTTTTATGTTTTTGTGAAGATTGATGTATAAGAAAACTGTTTAGTATTTGCAAAACAAATTGTATTTGTTTGATAATCATGTTTTGCATTTGCAAAACAGTATTTCTATTTTTGCATTTGTAAAATGTGTTCTGTTTGTTTCATGTTTCTGTTCTGAATTTGTTTGATAGGTACGCATTGTATTTGCAAAACATGCTGTGTTTGTTTGATCATCATATTTTGCATTTGCAAAACACTGTTTGATAATTGTGTTTTTCATTTGCAAAACACACTGTGCTTGTTTGCGAATCATAGGGCATTTGTAAAACTTGTTCTGTTGTAAAACTTGTTCTTCAAGTTTTGCCACTAAATTAGTTCCATAGAAATTTAAGGGAAAAGCTATCCCATACTAATTAATTATTGCATTAATTAATTTTCCATTGTTTTTGTTGCCCTTGAATCTATTATTAGATAATAGCAGAAAAACAAGACTAGGTCAACCTAGTGCATGCCGGGCGCAATATGTAGGCTAGGCTATTGTGTTAGTGGTGCCGCGTGTGACGACGGTTTCTGCCTGGGAAGTGCTTGTGTGGAAATATTACGTTGGCTATGCACTGGAGGGTGCACACGTGTTAACAATGCAGTCAGGGACAATGTTTGTGTTCCTTTGGTAAGTTAGCCAATCAGAATAAAGTGTCCTAACTTTAGGATAACCCTGTTGATGTCATAACTTTGTTGTTAGCTGTTGGAATAAAAAATATAACGTTCGCTAACAGTAGCTAGCTGGCTAACTACATAACGTTGATGATGGCTGCTCTTTTATTACTTTTGGAGAACAAGGGAAATGTCAATAAGTGGCATTTAATTGTTGAAAGGCTTATGGCAGACCCAAACAATGTGTTGTGATTTAGTGACAAAACACAGGCTATAGCACCCATCACACTTCTAATTCGTCAGGCATGAAATTGAAAGCTTGTTGTTTTTACGCCATTTTCAGGATAGCCTCGGACTCGCAGCACTTGTTGACGTCTCTGCTAGAACGTTAATGAACTGAACCTTTGGTGAGCGGTAGCCAATCAGAAAAAATTATGTTTGCGATGACCGGTGATGTTTTACGTGCTTACACACAAACACCGCAAGATCAGCATACCACCATTTACTGCATTTACATGTATTTGTGCAACTTCCAACAAGGGGGACTAACTCACTCAAGTTAGCTACTTTCACTGTTCTAGGCCGGCCTGGCGCCTGACAAAAAACATTTACATTTTGCTTGGCGCATTTCTATAAAAAATTTTTGCCCAGGAGTGTACACGGGTCAACTAACCCATTTGCCAGATGTTATGACAGGAATATAGACGACCTGGCCTTTTGCTTCTCATAGAACAATAGAACAAGAACTTCTGGATTTCCACAATTATCTCAATTCCAGAAATGTAAACCTGAGGTTCAGCCACAAAATACGGCAAAACAGCAACAAACTTTCTTTACCTAAAAATGACAAAGGATGCCAATGGAGATCTACACACTTCTATTTTCATAAAGAGCACAGACCGCAATACAGTTCTAAGGGCAGATAACAGCATCCCCCTCGCCTGATTAGGCTTATTCCTTTCAGACATCATGTTGAGACTGTGGAGGATCAACATGATTTCCTTAAAGGGGTAGTCCACCTCAATAAAACTAATCAAAATATATTTAGTGCATGCATTTTACTATGACATATCACTGCAATTTTCCTTCTGGAGGATTTCAACATTTCAAAATATCACTTTGTATGGATATCACATTTTGGAAGCTTGATCTTCATTTGCTTTGTTATAAGACCACAATTCACACAATGCTTCACTTTAACTGGACCACTTAAATGGATTAGCTACCTAGCAAACTACTTTGCTTTTTTGTGGATTACTTGTGCATTCATTTACTTGGATGTAATGTAAAGAAGAAACCTAAGGTAGGCAAGTTTACCATTTAGCGAAGTTAGCTGTCTGATGGTGGTAAGCTTAGGTAATCTATCTCACTGGTTCAGGTTGTGTTTTTGCTTTCTGAACATTAAAGAGTTAGTTTGGAATCTTGGACATAATGTCTCATTTACGACCCAAAGCAAATAAAATACGACGACAGTCTATCGGGGTTAATTTGAGTGTTTATACCATCATTTTTGAAGTCAAACTATCGTTGAAACCTTCACTTTGTGCTGACCTATATTCTCTGTGATAGAACGGCGGCGGGCATGTTTTATATCTTCTAAAACATTAACTCACTGACAGGGGTGGGAAGATGCAGAAATAATACAATCAAATGATATCCCTTACGGAAATTCACTATGGTTTTTATATAGTAACCATGGCTTTACCATGGTACTTTATGGTAACCATGATTACTACGCACCTAACCATGGTACGACCATGGTTTATCCATGGCACTTTATGGTAGCCATGTCACTACCATGGTTGATATATGGCACTTTATGGCAACCATGTCACTACCATGGTTTATCTATGACACTTTATGGTGACTATGTTTATTGTACTCTTATCCATGATACTACCATGGTTTGCTATGGCTAAGAGAGAGAAACCATAGTTTTTGTTTATTTATTTACCATGGTATTATCACGGCTTACTATAATCCAAATACAATGCTCTTTGATCATTCATTGATACATAGGATGTGATATTACTACGTATAACCCAGAGTTAAAATAGAAAAAAAACATTATCAGCTTTCAAATGATGGACAGAAGCTCAAAAGTTTAATCAAAGTTTTAATATTCAATTATACATTGTACAATACGTAGCCCAATATGTATGACTGTTCAGAATTTACAAATTCACATTCAGCTTCGTCATCCTCATTGTCATCATCTGAGGGATAGTTGACGTCTCCCTGGACGACAAAAAATAAATAACATTGTACTGTTCTCCCTCAATGTCCTCCCAATGAGCCTATACTGAGTTCAACAGTCAGCTAAACTCTTATCTGCACCAGACCTCCAAGGAACAAGCAAGTGTGTATTTGGCAGGTTTAATACAAAGAAGTGTGAAACTGTAAAAACAGATATGCATGACATCAGTCACAGGTACAATATACAGATAAGTATAACATGTTAACCTACTATTCCATTCCAGGTAAGTATAAACGGTTCCAGGTAAGTATAAACGGTAAGTAAATTAACATACGTTTTCCTTTACAGGGTACTTCAGGTAAGTATTTAGATAGGATTTATGTATAAACATTACTTAGAAGCATTACATCTAAGTGTAAACATTACTACTAACAAATATTTCCTTTAACAGATGGTATGTATTCACTACAATTCAGAGCCATTGCATTGTATTGAGATGCTACCTATGCTAAAACTAACAACATTGCATCCAGCAATAAGATATAAAAATATATCCATTTATATCCATATCAGACAAATTACGTTACAAAACAAAGGTAAGCTGTTTAGTAACTATATTGCTTACTGATGGTTCCATAAAAAGGGAAATAAACAAAGGGATGGCATTAGATTGATGCAGGATTGCAACACTGGACCACCTTGCTGCTATGTATAAGTGAAAAGACAAGCTATTTCCTGATATTCTTCTTCTATTAACTTAACAGGAAGTAAACATAAAGGACAGGAAATACAGATAAAGGTCAATAGGCTGCAGTACTCAAAACTGACACTAGGTGGGAGCGAATCTATTAAGAGTTCCAACACACTCCCCGCCTGGCGTCTTTTAAAAGATGCCACTACAAGTCCTTATCTTCAGAAGACAAGAGGAGTACAACCTCTGAGGTAGGTCTTGAGAAGGTTTTTGTGGTTTGATGACGGGTCACTTTAATTTCTACTTTCCTGACCAAGCCGTCCTTGCTGGGAAGAGCCTTCAGGATGATGCCCATCGGCCATTCGTTCCGTCTTGCCTGGTTGTCTTTCATTAGAACAACGTCTCCGACTTCGAGGTTTGGCTTCTTCCTGTGCCATTTCTGCCGACTTTGCAGTGTGTTGAGATACTCCTTGCGCCATCTCGCCCAGAACGTGTCTGCCAGCACTTGGACTCTCTTCCACTGGTGTTTGAACATGTCTCCCTTTGTGAAATCTCCAGGAGGAGGCGGAGACACACCGATCTTCTGCGTCAGAAGTGTGGAGGGCGTTAAGATGAGAGGAGCCTCTGGGTCGGAGGAAACAGGAACCAATGGTCTTGCGTTTATAATCGCAGTGACCTCTGCCATTAGTGTGGTCAAGACTTCATGAGTCAGCTTTGAATAACCCAGTTGCAGGAACATGGATTCTAGGATGCGTCTGGCGATTCCTATCATACGTTCCCACGCACCTCCCATGTGTGACGCATGTGGCGGGTTGAACACCCATGTGCATTTCTTGTCAAGGAGGTAGTCTTCGACACTTGTCTCACCAAGACTTGGAGGATCCAGCTTCAGTTCCTTGGATGCGCCGACGAAGTTGGTCCCGCAGTCTGATCTCAACTGCTTGGCGGGCCCTCTGATGGAGAAGAATCTACGGAGAGCGTTGATGAAACTGGAGGAACTCATCGATTCTATCACCTCGATATGGACGGCCCTCGTGCACATACATGTGAACATGACAGCCCATCTCTTACTTCTGGCTTGACCACCTCTAGTGCGGCGTGTAGTGATCTCCCATGGACCAAAAACATCAAGTCCCACGTAGGAGAATGGGGGATCTGTCTGCAGACGCTCAGCAGGTAAGTCTGCCATCTGTTGATGTTCTATTTTTCTTCTCAGCTTCCTACAGGTTACACATCTATGAATGAGGCTGTTGATGGATCTCTTTGCACCAATTATCCACAAGCCACTTGCTCGGATGGCGCCTTCGGTAAGGTGTCTTCCTTGATGTTTCACACTTTCATGGTGGTGGTGGATGAGCAGTGTAGCGATGTGATGCTGGCCTGGGATAAGGATTGGATTTGCTTCATCTTCCTGCAGTTTCGACTGACTGATCCGTCCTCCTACTCGCAGTAAACCTTCACTGTCCATGATGGGATGAAGTTTACAAAGGGGGCTGTTGTTAGGAAGATCTTGTTTGCCTTGGATACATTTCATTTCTTCAGAGTAGATTTCGTGTTGTACACATCTGATCACAATCTGCTCTGCTTGTGTCAGTTCTTTCTCTGTGAGGCCTTTCTTGCAGATGTGCCAGCCGCCACAACTGTTGTCATCTGTAGGCATGCTGTAGTTCTCCTTGACTCGGACAAGGCTCTCGCATGGCGTTAGGTAGCTTGGACGTCCGTTTCCCAAGACGCATGTTTTTAGCGTGCTCACTTCATTTGGCTTATGAGCAGAGCCGAGGCACACATCGCCTATGATTACCCATCCCAGGTCTAGCTTCTGTGCATAGGGTGTGTAGGGACAATGGACTACATTTCCATTCATTCCACAGGTAACACAAGCCACATGGTCAAAATGGACCCCAGCGTGATTTCCGTAGCCAATCCTGTAGCTCGGAAATACGAGTAAGGGTCATAAAACCATAAAGCAGAGAAGACTGAAGAATTCCAGTCTCTCTCCCCCTATCCCCTTTTTTTATATACTTACTTCTTCTTCTCTCGCGCGGTCCTGCGGCACGCAACTGCACAAGAGGCAGCATTGCAATTTCTAAGGTGGATGTCCATTGCACCAGCAATACAGCGGCAACAGCATCAAAGGCCACGGAGAGCAACGCAAACGGGTTAGCTTGCCTACGGCATCTAACCATAGAACTGAATAAACGCAACTCCGACCGAGGTGTGTTCCAGCCACGGACAAAGACGACCAGACGACCCGCATCCCTACCAGGAGACGCCCTTACCATCCACATCACGGACAAGCCAGCTATAATCAACTTACTGCGGACTTCAGTAAGACTGATCAAACATCCCAGGCATAGCTTAGGATTTTAGTCTGAACTGTTTATCGGTAATTTGATTGCATCTCGATTTTGTACGATAGGAGCTGTATAAACGTGTTGCGCCGGTTAGCAAGCTAGCCGGCTGGCCTACCTTTTATTGCTAATGTGGTGCTGCAACTAACTAACCCGAGCAGGCCTCACTGGTTTGTCCCTCTATCCTAACACGTACTAACATTCGTGTGATATGATCTCATTTTAGCTTACTGTAGATGATAAATACGTTATTTCCTGACCGAAGTGCGTGAACTGATTTATAGTAGGTTAATATCAGATTTGAGATCAATACACAGTTAGCTTGCTCCACGTGATTCCTTTGTTCCCTGAACGCACACGTGGCATAGGCCTACACACCGACACATACACGCACATATGTGCATACACACACAAATGCTACAATACGCACACCACACGATATGTCCATTTAGTAGAACGTAATATTCATGTTTTTTTCCCTTGTTTAATAAATCTTTTTGTTAAACCTGGTGTCTGTTTTGATGTCGTATGAACACGAGAACTGAGTCAAACCTAATCATTAGAACGTAATACCTTCAACGCTTATGAATTATTAGTTATTAGTGCTTTGATGGTAAATTGAAGTAGTAGTAATTATAATCCATAATAATCAAATGAGACTGATTTAATTTTAACCTAACTTAAGAATAATAAGGGTAAACCTCATTATTCCTTAGTTATTGCCTATATTTCTGGCATCCCATGTAAGAGTTTATATATATATATAGAGGCATATTCCTTACATTTATGGCGCCCCGTCAAGGATATTCTCTACATTTATGGTGCCCAGGTGAAGACTGGTAAAACGAACATGTTTTAATTGTCTATCACCATTACTGCTAAATGTATATGTAAACACCTTGCATGAGTAATACTCCACATGTAGGAATATAGAGGCATGTTCCCTACAGGTGCGTTGTGTGGGCCATTAAACTGTCTGCGCACCTTGTGGACCTGCAAGATGTCTCGTCCCAGCAGGAGCAGTATCTGTGCGTCGGGATCAACACGTGGTATTTGGTCTGTAATAGACCTCAGGTGGCTGTGGTTAAGTGCAGCTTCAGGTGTAGGGATTTCTGAGCGGTTATTTGGTACCTGGTTGCACTCAATCAGCGTAGGAAGTGGAATACTGGTTTTCCCATCTACAGACTCGATGATATAGCCATAGGCTCTTCTCCCTGCTGTTTCTGTTGTTCCTGCACAGGTCTTTAATGTATACGGAGTTGTGATGCCTTGAATGCCAAACATCTCGAAGAACTCGGTCTTGGCTAGGGACAGATTGCTTTGGTCGTCCAAGATGGCGTAGATCTTCTTAGTCTCTTGCCGCTGACCATCAGGATAGATGTTTACGAGGCATATCTTGGAACATGATTTGCCACTGAATCCAGTTCCGCAGACTTTTGTGCATCGGGATGTTACATCAGGACTTGTAGCAGCTTCCTGCTCCCCGCCGTGCTCTTTGGATGGAGAGAAAGGTTTTGGAAATGGGGGTGCTGGTCCTGGATGAAGAGCAGCTAAGTGTCTTTCGCTTTCACACTCTGTGCATTTCACGACCATGTCACAATTCTTCGCTTGGTGGGTGGTCGAGGCACAGCAACGAAAGCAGATGGAGTTGTCCTTGAGGAACTTCTTCCTATCATCCAGAAGCATTACCCTGAAACCTCTGCACTTTCGTAGGGGGTGAGGTTTGTGGTGGATGGGACACTGCTTACTTAGGTCTTCAACTGTGTTGTCCACTTCAGTAGAAGCTTCTGTAGATATGTTGGTTTTGTGTACTGAGACTGGTGGTCTCCTACTGTTGCCTATGTACCTTTCCTCCTTTGCAGTGGATGAGGAGAGATGTGTTGTATTGAAACTGGGGTCATTTCGGGCTTTGGCCTCTCTTTGTACAAAGTCAGCGAAGAAGTTAAAAGGTGGGAAAGACACCTTGTATTGTTCTTTATATCTCGACCCTGTGGTCATCCACTTCTCTTGGAGGTGAAAGGGCAGCTTGTCCACAATGGGACCCACACCTCTGGCTGTGTCCAAGTATGACAATCCAGGCAGGTGTCCATCTTGCTTTGCGTACTCCAATTCCAGAAGTACATCACCGAGCTCACGTAGTTTGTGATGGTCTTTACCTGAAAGCTTGGGAAAGTTCTCGATCTTTGAGAACAAGGCTCTCTCCATGGCTTCCGGTGAACCGTAACATTCTTCGATTCTTGACCAAATCATTTTCAGGCCTTGAGAGGGATGGTAAACATTCACTGCTTTGATCCTACGAGCATGCTCACTGGACTCGGGGCCCAGCCACTTTATCATCAGATCAATTTCCTCATTTACTGTAAGGCCTAGTCCCTCGATGGTGCCCAGGAAGGTGGATTTCCAGCTGAGATAGTTCTCCGGACGATCGTCAAATTTATTCATCCCTCCAGTCACCAGCTGGCTTCTGGCAAGGAACCTGGCGAGCTCTGTTGTGGTGTTATGTGCTTCGTATGCAGGATAGCTGTGTTGCTGTACACCTATTCTCATGCTGTCTGATCTGTTGCCTTGTGGTGGGGAGACATACTGTTGTGAGTTACTCCTGAGGTATGATGGGGTTGACGTGTGTGGCAGTGGAATACCTCTCACTGAGTTAGGTTGAGGTGTGACGTGTGCTCCTGGGGTGTATTTGTTTTTCTCTCTCTCTCTGTGTTCAGTGAACTCGATGTTTGAATGTTTAGCCACATAGTCACTGACTCTCTGTTGTGAAGTTGGTTCCAGGGGAACAAACTCATTTTCTCTGAAATGTTCCTGAGCTTCTAATTCTACAGCGGCTGCTTCCAGGACCTCTTCTTTAACGAGTGCTGCATCAGCTTCTTTTTCTTGTTGTAGTATGTCTAATCTTGCCTCAAGGCGAGCTTTCTCCACTTTCAGGTCCATCTCTCTTTGAGCATAAGCTATTCTAGCATGGGCTGCTTGTGCTTCAGCGCGTGCTTTGGTTGCAGCTATGCTGGCTCTTGAGGAGGCTGACGAGCGTGACGAGCATGATGAGCGCAATGAGCGCAATGAGCGTAATGACTTGAAAGAGTGGCCTGAGATAGACCCACTCTCTAGATCTTCATGTGACCTGGTTTGGTGTGCATGATTCTCTTCTGCTTTAGTGTGAGGTCTGTCTTCGTCCATGACGACAGTTTAGTGTGCACAGTGGTGAGTTAAGTGTTCAATGGCTGACTAACCTGACTTTAATGTTGATGCTCAAGTCAGAATCCGGCATCCAGTTTACATCCCTCATCGAGTGGTCATCATTTCACTGTACTGTTCTCCCTCAATGTCCTCCCAATGAGCCTATACTGAGTTCAACAGTCAGCTAAACTCTTATCTGCACCAGACCTCCAAGGAACAAGCAAGTGTGTATTTGGCAGGTTTAATACAAAGACGTGTGAAACTGTAAAAACAGATATGCATGACATCAGTCACAGGTACAATATACAGATAAGTATAACATGTTAACCTACTATTCCATTCCAGGTAAGTATAAACGGTTCCAGGTAAGTATAAACGGTAAGTAAATTAACATACGTTTTCCTTTACAGGGTACTTCAGGTAAGTATTTAGATAGGATTTATGTATAAACATTACTTAGAAGCATTACATCTAAGTGTAAACATTACTACTAACAAATATTTCCTTTAACAGATGGTATGTATTCACTACAATTCAGAGCCATTGCATTGTATTGAGATGCTACCTATGCTAAAACTAACAACATTGCATCCAGCAATAAGATATAAAAATATATCCATTTATTGTAACGTTCCGTTCCCTTCCTGTCCTTTTTCCGTGTTTTCCCCTTTTCCTTCCGTGTCATGTTGGATTCCCTTGTCCGTGTTTTCCCCTCTGCTGCAGGCTGGGCGTTTCCCCTCTGTTTCGCTCTCTTTGTTTCCCACTTTAGTTTCCGCCTATCGCTTTCCCCTCTCGTTGCATGCATTCCTCACCTGTGTAATTAGCAATCACTGCCGGTTACATTCCTCACGTGTGCTTTATTGGTTCCAATTTCACTGCCCTATTTAAACCCCCGTCTGGTTGCTAGTCGGGGCCAGTTCGTTAACTTACCTCGTTCGTTGTATGGTCTCCTCGTTTCTGGTCCCGTGTTACTGAGCGCTTGGTTGTGGGTTAATTCCTTACAGCTTTCAGTATACCCGTCCTCCAGTTTGGTATCTATCCAGCCCTAACGTTTTGCTGTTTGCATGCCTCTAACCTGTCTCCCTCTAATCACCAGCTGTTCCAGCTTCTACCAGTCTGTAGCTGTTGTATTCCCTGTGTGTGTTACGGTACCTCCAACTCCAGCTCGAGTTGCGTCCGCAGTTGGGTGTTCAGCTTCGCAATCCTGCAGTGGTTCCTGTCCGGCCGTGGCTACCTCCATTGCTGCGGTTACGGTCCCAGGTTCCTCAGTAATCCAGCTACCCCAACCGGACCTACCTGAGCTCCGCCACACAGCTCTACCCAGCCGGGTTCTGCCGGCTACCTACCATTGTGTTCAGTCCAGTACCCGTGGGACCTCCTGGTCCAGCTCCGGTCCAGTTCCGGTTCTAACTCACCTTCTGTTTTCTGTCCAGTTCCTGAGTGGACCTCCCGGTCCAGTTCCAGTCCAGTCCCGGTGTGAAGTTCACCGCCAGTGAAAGTCCAGTTCCGGCTTGGAACAAGTTTGCCGTTCCAGTAATCCAGTTCCTGAGTGGACCTCCCGGTCCAGTTCCAGTCCAGTCCCGGTGTGAAGTTCACCGCCAGTAAAAGTCCAGTTCCGGCTTGGAACAAGTTTGCCGTTCCAGTTATCCAGTTCCTGAGTGGACCTCCCGGTCCAGTTCCAGTCCAGTCCCGGTGTGAAGTTCACCGCCAGTAAGAGTCCAGTTCCGGCTTGGAACAAGTTTGCCGTTCCAGTTATCCAGTTCCTGAGTGGACCTCCCGGTCCAGTTCCAGTCCAGTCCCGGTGTGAAGTTCACCGCCAGTAAAAGTCCAGTTCCGGCTTGGAACAAGTTTGCCGTTCCAGAGACTCTGTCCCAGAGTGGACCTCCCGGTCCAGTACAGTCCAGTTCCGGCTTGGAACTCGTTCCTGTGTTAAAGTCCAGCTCCGGCTTGGAGCAGTCCGTATCGGACTTCCTGTGTTCCTGTGTTATACTGTGTTTTCCCTTCTGTACAGCTTTGGGACTACCCCAACGCTTAATAAATATCCTTTCCATTTAATCTGCCTCCTGGTCGTTGCACTTGGGTTCGTCCCGTATTTGGATCGTAACAGAACGAACTGGCCAAAAATATGGACCCAGCCGACCTAGAGCAGATTCGCCACGCCTTCTCCTGCCAAACCGCGGTCAGTGACGAACATGGCCGCCGTTTGGACGATGTGTTGGAGGTGCTGAGGGGGCTTTCGGAGCAGGTCGCCCAGCTATCGCTCCTCCTGCCTCTTCCTCGGATCCCTGTGGGTCCGACCCCCCCAACGCTCGAACAGCCTCCCGAGGTTTCGGCTCCTTCTTCGAGCCAGGAACCCAGAGTTCAACACCCCGAGTTATACCACGGAGGTTTGGGGAGGTGCCGTGAATTCCTTATGAAGTGCGACATCGTCTTCCGCATGCAGCCCACCTCCTTCGCCTCTGACCCTTGCAAGATCGCTTTTGTGATGAGCAGCCTGGGAGGCAGTGCCCTGGAGTGGGCCACATCCGTGTGGGAGAGTCAATCTCCAGCCTGCTTCAACTTCGCCATCTTCACCTCCGAGATGCGACGCGTCTTCGACCACCCAGTCTGTGGTCGAGACGCAACCCAGCGCCTTCTTCAGGTTCGGCAGGGCAGACGCAGTGTGGCGGAGATGGCAATACAGTTCCGTACCCTCGCTGCTGAGGCGGGATGGAACGACACCGCACTTCAGGGGGCCTTTCGTCAGGCCCTTAGTGAAGAATTAAAGGACCAGCTAGCTACCCGAGAGGAGTCCGACTCTCTTGACAGCCTCATTAGCCTTGCCATTGCCTTGGATAACCGTCTCAGAACCCGGGTCCGAGAGAGAGGGAGGAATCCTTCACGAGTTCCATCCGCCACGTTTCGTGATGGTCGTCAACCCTCCCCCGTCGAGGGGTTGAGGGTTCCATCCATTCCCTCCGAGGAGGAACCCATGCAGTTGGGTAAAATCACTGTGGACGCCGAGGAGCGTCAACGACGGTTCCAGACCAGATCCTGTTTTTATTGTGGCAAACCAGGCCACCAAATTTCTGCTTGTCCTGTTCGCCCAAGAAAGGGTGGCTCGCCAGTAAGACTGGGCGTACTGACGAGTCCTATTATCCCCAACCATGCAGCCCAGAACCGCGTCGGATTCAAGGCCACTCTTCGTTGGAAGAGCAACACCGTGTCAACATATGCCCTTATCGACTCCGGGGCCGATGCCAATTTCATCGACATATCGTTTGTTGAGAGGTTCGGGATTCCCACCGAACCCTTATCTACCCCTATTACGGCTCTCGCACTGGACGGTAGGAGTCTGGGGTTAGTCACCCACTCCACCGTTCCCCTCCAACTAGGTGTATCAGATAATCATCGGGAAACAATCCAAGCAATCCCCCATGGTTCTAGGTCAGACCTGGCTACGTCTCCATAACCCTCACATTGATTGGCGTTCCGGTCAAATCCTGGCTTGGAGCAGTCACTGTCTTGCCAACTGTCTCCGTTCTGCTCTACCCCCCTCGGGGGGCAATCTTAATGTTTCTACTCAATGTATACCTGATCTAACCAATGTTCCCTGTCAGTATCACGACCCGTCGCAGGTGTTTTGTGGATCATGTGCTGTGTCCGGCCCCCCCGTCCCGCCTCGTTCCAGCCCCCCCGTCCCGCCACGTTCCAGCCCCCCCGTCCCGCCACGTTCCAGCCCCCCCGTCCCGCCACGTTCCAGCCCCCCCGTCCCGCCACGTTCCAGCCCCCCCGTCCCGCCACGTTCCAGCCCTCCCGTCCTGTCCCGCCACGTTCCAGCCCTCCCGTCCTGTCCCGCCACGTTCCAGCCCTCCCGTCCTGTCCCGCCACGTTCCAGCCCTCCCGTCCTGTCCCGCCACGTTCCAGCCCTCCCGTCCTGTCCCGCCACGTTCCAGCCCTCCCGTCCTGTCCCGCCACGTTCCAGCCCTCCCGTCCTGTCCCGCCACGTTCCAGCCCTCCCGTCCTGTCCCGCCACGTTCCAGCCCTCCCGTCCTGTCCCGCCACGTTCCTGCCCTCCCGTCCTGTCCCGCCACGTTCCAGCCCTCCCGTCCTGTCCCGCCACGTTCCAGCCCTCCCGTCCTGTCCCGCCACGTTCCAGCCCTCCCGTCCTGTCTCACCACGGTCCAGCCCTGTCCTGTCTCGCCACGTTCCAGCCCTCCTGTTCTGTCCCGCCATGTTCCAGCTCTCCTCCACCTGTTATGTCCTGGGTGTACGCCAAGAGGCGTTCATTAAGGGGGGGGGGTACTGTAACGTTCCGTTCCCTTCCTGTCCTTTTTCCGTGTTTTCCCCTTTTCCTTCCGTGTCATGTTGGATTCCCTTGTCCGTGTTTTCCCCTCTGCTGCAGGCTGGGTGTTTCCCCTCTGTTTCGCTCTCTTTGTTTCCCACTTTAGTTTCCGCCTATCGCTTTCCCCTCTCGTTGCATGCATTCCTCACCTGTGTAATTAGCAATCACTCCCGGTTACATTCCTCACGTGTGCTTTATTGGTTCCAATTTCACTGCCCTATTTAAACCCCCGTCTGGTTGCTAGTCGGGGCCAGTTCGTTAACTTACCTCGTTCGTTGTATGGTCTCCTCGTTTCTGGTCCCGTGTTACTGAGCGCTTGGTTGTGGGTTAATTCCTTACAGCTTTCAGTATACCCGTCCTCCAGTTTGGTATCTATCCAGCCCTAACGTTTTGCTGTTTGCATGCCTCTAACCTGTCTCCCTCTAATCACCAGCTGTTCCAGCTTCTACCAGTCTGTAGCTGTTGTATTCCCTGTGTGTGTTACGGTACCTCCAACTCCAGCTCGAGTTGCGTCCGCAGTTGGGTGTTCAGCTTCGCAATCCTGCAGTGGTTCCTGTCCGGCTGTGGCTACCTCCATTGCTGCGGTTACGGTCCCAGGTTCCTCAGTAATCCAGCTACCCCAACCGGACCTACCTGAGCTCCGCCACACAGCTCTACCCAGCCGGGTTCTGCTGGCTACCTACCATTGTGTTCAGTCCAGTACCCGTGGGACCTCCCGGTCCAGCTCCGGTCCAGTTCCGGTTCTAACTCACCTTCTGTTTTCTGTCCAGTTCCTGAGTGGACCTCCCGGTCCAGTTCCAGTCCAGTCCCGGTGTGAAGTTCACCGCCAGTGAAAGTCCAGTTCCGGCTTGGAACAAGTTTGCCGTTCCAGTAATCCAGTTCCTGAGTGGACCTCCCGGTCCAGTTCCAGTCCAGTCCCGGTGTGAAGTTCACCGCCAGTAAAAGTCCAGTTCCGGTTTGGAACAAGTTTGCCGTTCCAGAGACTCTGACCCAGAGTGGACCTCCCAGTCCAGTACAGTCCAGTTCCGGCTTGGAACTCGTTCCTGTGTTAAAGTCCAGCTCCGGCTTGGAGCAGTCCGTATCGGACTTCCTGTGTTCTTGTGTTATACTGTGTTTTCCCTTCTGTACAGCTTTGGGACTACCCCAACGCTTAATAAATATCCTTTCCATTTAATCTGCCTCCTGGTCGTTGCACTTGGGTTCGTCCCGTATTTGGATCGTAACATTTATATCCATATCAGACAAATTACGTTACAAAACAAAGGTAAGCTGTTTAGTAACTATATTGCTTACTGATGGTTCCATAAAAAGGGAAATAAACAAAGGGATGGCATTAGATTGATGCAGGATTGCAACACTGGACCACCTTGCTGCTATGTATAAGTGAAAAGACAAGCTATTTCCTGATATTCTTCTTCTATTAACTTAACAGGAAGTAAACATAAAGGACAGGAAATACAGATAAAGGTCAATAGGCTGCAGTACTCAAAACTGACACTAGGTGGGAGCGAATCTATTAAGAGTTCCAACACAAACATAATTAATACAAAATATGCATGAAAAGTTTCCCAAAAGGCTTCCATCACGACATCACAGGACTCACCGACATGTCCTGGTGAGTAAAGTAAAAGTTAACTAATTGACTTGATTTCCTCTCAGCTGCAGCGTCGCAGATTCACTAACAGCTCAAGGAGAGTGTTCATTTGTTATGATTGGCACATTGAGTTGCCCGTTGCATGCAGGGAGTAGTAGTTTTTAGCATGCCTAAAAGCAACGATACAAAATGACACAGCTTCCTCAAATAACTACGAACGTATGGCTAACAGTTAAGTTAGCTAGTTAACTTAACCACCTAGCTAGCTAGCTAGCTAGTCAAGGATCACAAAAAAAAAAGTTGTCACTTGCTTTTTCTAACCGTCTTCGAGAGGTTTCGGGAATCTCAGTGTCCAAGTGGTACAAAAATGTTTTATATGGAGCTCTTTTATGTGCCATATTTTATTTTTTCCCTTACATGCCCGTGGTTGACTGTGATCGAAACAGTTGGCTAGCGGCGGCTTTTGGCTTTCATGTTTGGCTCATATGACAGTTTGCGCGCTTTCTCACTTGGCAGTGGCACTCTGTTGCTCTGTTGCGCGAGCAGATCGATTTGAATTTTGGTCAGTTGGAAACTTGGAGCAGGCGGCAGGCGCGCAAACATTACAAGTTGCATCTGAATTCGTCCTCCCACTGCTAACGTTAAAAATAGCAGTGCCATGCATGTATGGTTTGTTTGATTTTTTTGAAGAGGGTTCGCTGGCTGTTGGACCCTTAACTCGGGTCAACTTAAGCGGCACTGGAGTTTCGCCTAAAACCCTCAACCCAACAGACTGGAACGGAGACACAGAGGTGCTGGTCAGATGGGGAACCCCTGGTCAACTATATCCTGCTAAAATATTGGAAATATCAGGTAAGATATTATTTTTTTAAATCCTTCTATTTCCTTTATCATCCTACATTTAAAATTAGACTAACTGGCCATTTTAACAGTGCAAATTATTGTGCTTATAATAACGTTTCACATGATATAGCTAGCTAGCTAGCTAACGTTAGCTTAGCCTACGTTAGAACCTTTATTTGGTTAAGGGCCGTTGACATTACCACGATAACTATAAAACTGTAACGTTAACTATAAACTGCCAGCATCCATACTAGAGGACGTTTCATCGTTTATGACAAGTCTATCAAGCAGCTATTAGCCTATGTAAACTGCAGGAAACAGATCTGTAAAACAAGATCTCTCTCTTCTGCAACGTTACCATCACTTTTCAAGTAACGTTAGGCTAACGTTAACGAAACGTTATCTCTATCTTACAACACATTTAACGACATGCAAGTCCACTGCGAGATATGAATCCATAAAATCTAGACTAACCACGGTTATTTCTCTCAATAAACGGACTTGACACGCACCGTATTTCTGAAAGGTGTTAAATTTTTTATTGGTGGATAAAATTGGAAGAAATCGCTCTGCGAGTGATCCAAACGATAGCCACGATAGATCCAAACGATGTTGTTGTAGTGTGGACATCCATTCACTAGCAAGCACGATTTAGTTATTGTTATTGTTATGGTGTAACGTTACAGCTATATTTAACACAACCAGGCTTTTTGTAACGCGGTTAACCTAAATTAAGGTTAACACGATCGTGGCACATGGAAAACTTACAGCTTGGTGTTCTTAATTTTGCAGCAGATAACCTACAATAGCATAGTGCAGTTGCAGTATTAGCGGGTCAACGTTGTTAGTTGACCGGGCCACTAGATGGCGCTCTATGGTTGTGTTGTATGTGCAAAATTACCTAGCAAGCAACATTCAATTTTGTTTAAAGGTTGTATCAGCGATTTTGGGTGACGTCACTTCTGAAGCGAAATCCCAAACAAACATGTCCATGATTTGGCCTGTTTGCTAATGATAAGAACAAAGTTTGTTAATGTTAATTTAAATCAAGCCAAGTCACAATTATCTATATCAAATAAGTAATTTGATCGTTTTTATATCATCCTCTACTAGAAAATGAGTACAGTCTCACTCAGAAAAGAGAGAGGCTCATCAAAGGGACTGAGCTGAGTGATGATGAAATGTGTGGCAGAGGGAAATGGAAGACATTAACTCAGTTTTCTTCCTCAGAAGATGAAGGCAAGGCCATTTTTAACAACAAAAAAATTACCGTAAGTTTTCGAAATCAATGTAATATAAATTATATTTGCACCAGTTGTTTTTACCCTGAAGTATGCCACAGTGGAGCGGTGGGATGGTGCTATTATCTAATCATAGTGACCATTTTCTGCCTCTCCCCTAAGACTAAAAAGAAAGGTGTGTCTGCAGTCCAAGCTGGACTAATTGATAAATTACTCCAGCAGAGGAGGCAAAAACTCACTAAGTTATCTCACGGCTATTTTGATGGTCAATTTAATACAAATGATCTAGGCCAGTGGTTCTCAACCCTGGTCCTGGAGTACCACTGTGTATGCTGGTTTTCGTTCCAACCACAATTGCAATACTTGAATTTTAACAAGCTGTTAATTTTTCTTAATTAGGTGTTTTTAATGTTTAGAGGGATTATTTACATTCTGAAGCCACATTATGTTAGTAATAGCTATGCATGCCATGAAGAATAAAAGTCCAATATTCACATTGTGCTGTATTGTAAACAATTAAAAGGAGGTAAAAAAAAATTAAACTGATCAAATCAAAGACTGAGGTGAATCAATTGGCTCATAATTGGTGAAATTGTGGACACATGGCCACTAAAACTAACCGTTTGGTAAATAATGAAGAATTCAAAGACAAAGCAAATGATAACGAGCCAAACCTGCATTGTGTTAACAAGTTTAAGGAAAAAATTATGAAGGAACTTAAACTTGTGTTCAATTACCTAATTAGGAGCCTATTCACCTGAGTTCTTACCTCTTCTTTGTAATTGTTTGCAATATAACACAATAAGCATAACGAACATTGGATTTTCTTTCTTCAAAGCATGCATAGCTATTGCTAACATAACGTGGCTTAAGAGAGTAAAGAGTTTAAAGTGTTCTCTCTATACAATAAAAACACCTAATTAAGAACAAATAACAGCTTGTTAAAATTCTGGTATTGTAATTGTGGTTGGAACGAAAACCAGCATACACAGTGGTACTCCAGGACCATGGTTGAGAACCACTGATCTAGGCTACTCTCTCTGTCCAGTCAGATGGTCTGCCATACGGCAAATTGAGCCTCTATCCCCACTACCTTCTAGCTATACTTGTAAACAAAACAAATAAGGATCCATTTATTGCTGTCTACATTTATTTAAATTATTTGCCTATTGTGCATGTACAATGTACATGTCAGCGCAGGTCACAATCAGTCCTTATAAACCCTATGATGTTGTTGTTGTTGTATCTATCACGTAGATTAGCAGCCTCTGTCTGCAGAGGTGTGACTTGCACGTAGTACCGCATCTCAAGACACATTTGAGATTTCACGACTAGTCCAATGTTGTCTTGAACTCGCGACACATTTCACGGTCTCTTTGAGTTACGAGCACTTTCGGGAAAGCATCGTGAATGGCAAGTATATCTTCACAACACGTTTCACGACATACTTTTCACTACGACATGCTTTGGGAAAGCCACCCCTGTACAGTATCACAGATGTAGGACTTCAAATATCAAATGTATGCACCAGATCATAATTTTTGTAAAGTTACCTTGTGTTTTATAGTTTATGTTTTAACATTTGGGATTTGTTTCTCACACTGCTTTACAGACTACACTTTGAAAAAATTTCCCACGGCGAACCTTAAAGACTTAAGGGCAGCAGTGAGAAATAAGCTGAACAACGAGAGCAAAATCTACAAGAGAACCCTGTAAGTTTAAAAGCACAACAACATTTCACTTTCCTACAACTTTTTTAATCATTTGTATAATGATCTCTCTCTCTCTCTCTCTCACTCTCTCACTCTCTCTCTCTCTCTCTCACTCTCACACAGAGGTAGAGCCAGTGTTGCAGCCAGTGATGCCAATGATGCCTAGGGTGCATGTTTCTTTATGTGTGTGTTGGGGGCGGGGGGGATAGGGGGTTCAGCTCAACTGTTTTGCCAATGTTCTCATCTTTGTTTATGTTTTGGATTGCTAATTAAATACATTTTGAATAATTGTGCCTCTGCCTCATTTTATGGCATTAACTGACTGACTGCCACGGGTCATATGTTCACTGTGAAACCATGGTTGAGATACTATAGTAAACTATATGAAAACTATGGTTGAACCATGATTCACAAACCATGGTCTTTTGTTTCACTGTGAAACCATGGTTGAGATACTATAGTAAACTATATGAAAACTATGGTTGAACCATGATTCACAAACCATGGTTTTTTGTTTCACTGTGAAACCATGGTTGAGATACTATAGTAAACTATATGAAAACTATGGTTGAACCATGATTCATAAACCATGGTTTTTCGCTCCGCCAAAAAACTATGGCCTGCTTACCATGGTAAAACTATGGTAAATTTTCGTAAGGGATAGGATGAAAGAGAAAAACTCTTTCCATCATACAGTTTGAATGAACTGACTGTCATTCTTACCCAAGTACGGTGTGATCAATTATGTTCCTCCCAGTCTTGTCCTGGCTGATGTGTTCCCCCTGGATCTTCCTAGAGCTTTGGAACAGAAGTGGAGTAAAGGATAAACATTCTCAATTTGTGCTCAGAAATTGAGATCCCTAGTAGCAAACAGAAGTGACAAAATTAAATTAAGTGAAAAACACTACCTTTGTTCTGTGCAGTCAATAGACAGAGCAGGCTTCTCGGCGCAGCCAATGGGAAGAGCCGCTGTCTGTTCTGTGCAGTTGATGGTCAACACCGGTGTCTGCTCTGCGCAGTTGATGTTACGGGCTGGTGTCTGCTCTGCGCAGTTGATGTTACGGGCTGGTGTCCGCTCTGAGCAGTTGATGTTACGGGCTGGTGTCCACTCTGCGCAGTTGATGTTACGGGCTGGTGTCCGCTCTGCCCAGTTGATGTTACGGGCTGGTGTCCGCTCTGCGCAGTTGATGTTACGGGCTGGTGTCTGCTCTGCGCAGTTGATGGTCAGGACTGGCTCAGTCAGGGACTCTGACTTTGCCCTCGTCCCTTTCTTTGCTTTCTTTGCCCTAGACCAGGGGTGGGCAATTCCAGTCCTGGAGGGCCGGTGTGTATGCAGGTTTTTGTTCCCACCAATTACCCCAGCTAAATGAGCTAATTGGCTGTTTACACCAACACTGGTAGATTAGATCACATTAAAATGTTTCATATAGGGACACAAGAAGTCTTCGGCTGTCATTCATGCGCTTATTAAGAATTGTAACTAAAATGTCAGATGGCGTAAATATTAGGGCTAATTAGGTAATTAAGGCCAGAAGTTGGCATGAAAACCAGAAACGGATACGGCCCTCGTTGCCCACCTCTGCCCTAGACCATTTCTTTTTCTTCTTTTTTTCTTCTTCATGGTCAGTATGACCCATAGTCAGGGACGGCAGCTCTGCGCAATCAATGGTAAGAGCTGGCTCTGCAAAGTTGATGGTAACAGCAGGCTGTTCTGCGCAGTGGATGATAACAGCAGGCTGGTCTGCGCAGTCGAAGGGAACAGCAGGCTGGTCTGCGCAGTCGAAGGGAACAGCAGTCTGGTCTGCACAGTCGAAGGGAACAGCAGGCTGGTCTGCGCAGTCGAAGGGAACAGCAGGCTGGTCTGCGCAGTCGAAGGGAACAGCAGGCTGGTCTGCGCAGTCAATGTTCATGGCTAAATCCTGCTCTGCTGAATTGTCTGCACAGTCAGTGGACAGGACCATCTTCTCTGCAGACACTGACATTGACTTTGTTCCTTTCTTTCCTTTCTTCAAAGACCATTTCTTCTTCTTTTTCTTCTTTATTTGTTCTTCCTGGTCTGTACAGTCAATTGTAAGGGACAGCTGCTCAATGCAGTACATGGTAAGAGGTGGGTTTACAGCGCAGTTGATAGTAAGAGCTGCTTCCTCTCCACAGTGGATGGCAACCGCTGGCTCCTCTGCGCAGTCGATGGCAACCGCTGGCTCCTCTGCGCAGTCGATAGCAACCCCTGGCTCCTCTGCGCAGTCGATGGCAACCGCTGGCTCCTCTGTGCAGTCGATGGCAACCGCTGGCTCCTCGGAGAGGTCGATGGCCACCGCTGGCTCCTCTGAGCGGTCGATGGTAACCGCTGGCTCCTCTGAGCACTCGATGGTAACTGCTGGCTCCTCTGAGCAGTCGATGGTAACTGCTGGCTCCTCTGAGCAGTCGATGGTAACTGCTGGCTCCTCTGAGCAGTCGATGGTAACTGCTGGCTCCTCTGAGCAGTCGATGGTAACTGCTGGCTCCTCTGCGCAGTCGATAGTAACTGTTGGCTCCTCTGAGCAGTTGATGGTATCAGCTGGCTCCTCTGTGCAGTTGATGGTAACAGCTGGTTCCTCCGTGTAGTTAATGGTAACTGCTGGCTCTTCTGCGCATTTGACAGGAACAACTGGCTCCTCTGCGCAGTGAATGGTAACTGGCTCTGAGCAGTTGATGGTATTAGCTGGCTCCTCTGGAGTCATTAGTAACTGCTGGCTCCTCTGCGCAGTTGATGGTAACTGCTGGCTCCACTGGGCAGTCCACTATTATTTTGTTAACTGGCTGTGCGCAGTCCCTGGTAACGGGATCTGCGCAGTCGATGTTAATGGGCTCTGCGCAGTCAATGGTAACGGGCACTGCGCAGTCGATAGTAACTGTTGGTTCATCTTCGCAGTCGATGCTAATTGCTCGTTCCTCTGCGCAGTCGATGGTAACTGCTGGCTCCTCTGTGCAGTCAATGGTAACTGCTGGCTCCGCTGGGCAGTCCATTGTAACTGGCTCTGCGCAGTCGATGGTAATGGGCTCTGCGCAGTCGATAGTGACTGCTGGCTCCTCAGCGCAGTCGATGCTAACTGCTGGTTTCTCTGCGCAGTTGATGGTAACTGCTGGCTCCTCTGCGCAGTCCATGGTAACTCCAGGCTCCTCTGCACAGTTGACGGTAACTGCTGGCTCCTCTGCACAGTCCTTGGTAACTTGCTCTGTGCAGTCGATGGTAATGGGCTCTGCACAGTGGATGCTAACTGCTGGGTCCTCTGCACAGTCAATGGTAACTGCTGGCTCCTTTGCGCAGTCCATGGTAACTCCAGGCTCCTCTGCACAGTTGACGGTAACTGCTGGCTCCTCTGCACAGTCAATGGTAACTTGCTCTGTGCAGTCGATGGTAATGGGCTCTGCACAGTGGATGCTAACTGCTGGTTCCTCTGCGCAGTCAATGCTAACTGCTGGCTCCTCTGCGCAGTCGATAGTAACTGCTGGTTCCTCTGCGCAGTCGATGGTAACTGGCTCTGTGCAGTTGATAGTAATGGGCTCTGCGCAGTTGATGGTAACAAGCTCTGCGCAGTCAATGGTAACTCCTGGCTCCTCTGCGCAGTTGATGGTAACTTGCTCTGTGCAGTCGATGGTAACTGCTGGCTGCTCTACGCAGTCAATGGTAACTTGCTCTGTGCCGTCGACGGTGACTGCTGGCTCCTCTGAGCAGTCGATGGTAACTGGCTCTGCGCAGCCAATGGTAGCAGCTGGCTCCTCTGTGCAGTTGATAGTAACAGCTGGCTGCTCTGGGCAGTCAATGGTAACTGGCTCTGTGCAGTTGATGGTAACTGGCTCTGTGCAGTCAATGATAACTGGCTCTGCGCAGTTGATAGTAACTGGCTCTGTGCAATAGATGGTAACTGCTGGCTCCTCTACACAGTCAATGGTAACTCCAGGCTCCTCTGCACAGTCAATGGTAACTGCTGGCTCCTCTGCGCAGTCGATAGTAACTGCTGGTTCCTCTGCGCAGTCGATGGTAACTGGCTCTGTGCAGTTGATAGTAATGGGCTCTGCGCAGTCGAGGGTAACGAGCTCTGCGCAGTCAATGGTAACTCCTGGCTCCTATGCGCAGTTGATGATAACTTGCTGTGTGCAGTCGATGGTAACTGCTGGCTCCTCTACGCAGTCAATGGTAACTTGCTCTGTGCAGTCGACGGTAACTGCTGGCTCCTCTGAGCAGTCAATGGTAACTGCTGGCTCCTCTGCGCAGTCTATTGTAACTGGCTCTGCGCAGCCAATGGTAGCAGCTGGGTCCTCTGTGCAGTCGATGGTAACAGCTGGCTGCTCTGGGCAGTTAATGGTAACTGCTGGCTCCTCTGCGTAGTCGATGGTAACTGCTGCCTCCTCTGCGCAGTCGATGGTAACTGCTGGCTCCTCTGCGCAGTCGATGGTAACTGCTGGCTCCTCTGCGCAGTCGATGGTACCTGCTGGCTCCTCTGCGCAGTCGATGGTAACTGCTGGCTCCTCTGCGCAGTCGATAGTAACTGCTGGCTCCTCTGCGCAGTCTATTGTAACTGGCTCTGCGCAGTTGATGGTAACAGCTAGCTTCTCTGCGCAGTTGATGGTAACAGTTAGCTTCTCTGCGCAGTTGATGGCAATTGCTGACTCCTCTGCGCAGTCGATGGTAACTGCTGGCTCCTCTGCGCAGTCGATGGTAACTGCTGGCTCCTCTGCGCAGTTGATGGTAACAGCTAGCTTCTCTGCGCAGTTGATGGTAACAGCTAGCTTCTCTGTGCAGTCAATAGTATCTGCTGGCCACTCTGCGCAGTCAATGGTAACAGCTGGCTTCTCTGGGCAAGCGATGGTAACAGCTGGCTGCTCTGGGCAGGCGATGGTAACAGCTGGCTTCTCTACGCTGTCAATAGTAACAGCTAGGTTCTCTGTGTTATCGATAGTAACTGCTGGCCCCTCTGCGCAGTCAATGGTAACAGCTGGCGTCTCTGCACAGTCGATGGTAACTGGCTCTGCACAGTCGGTGGTAACAGCTGGCTTCTCTGCATAGCCAATGGTAACAGCTGGCTTCTCTGGGCAAGCGATGGTAACTGCTGCCTCCTCTGCGCAGTCGATGGTAACTGCTGGCTCCTCTGCGCAGTCGATGGTAACTGCTGGCTCCTCTGCGCAGTCGATGGTACCTGCTGGCTCCTCTGCACAGTCAATGGCAACTACTGACTCCTCTGCGCAGTCGATGGTAACTGCTGGCTCCTCTGCGCAGTCGATAGTAACTGCTGGCTCCTCTGCGCAGTCTATTGTAACTGGCTCTGCGCAGTTGATGGTAACAGCTAGCTTCTCTGCGCAGTTGATGGTAACAGTTAGCTTCTCTGCGCAGTTGATGGCAATTGCTGACTCCTCTGCGCAGTCGATGGTAACTGCTGGCTCCTCTGCGCAGTCGATGGTAACTGCTGGCTCCTCTGCGCAGTTGATGGTAACAGCTAGCTTCTCTGCACAGTTGATGGTAACAGCTAGCTTCTCTGCGCAGTTGATGGTAACAGCCAGCTTCTCTGCGCAGTTGATGGTAACAGCTAGCTTCTCTGTGCAGTCAATAGTATCTGCTGGCCACTCTGCGCAGTCAATGGTAACAGCTGGCTTCTCTGCATAGCCAATGGTAACAGCTGGCTTCTCTGGGCAAGCGATGGTAACAGCTGGCTGCTCTGGGCAGGCGATGGTAACAGCTGGCTTCTCTACGCTGTCAATAGTAACAGCTAGCTTCTCTGTGTTGTCGATAGTAACTGCTGGCCCCTCTGTGCAGTCAATGGTAACAGCTGGCTTCTCTGGGCAAGTGATGGTAACAGCTGGCTGCTTGTAGGCAAAACAAACAAGTATCGTTAATAGGCTGTTTAGTTACCGAATTACTACTAGCTCGTCCGTTTCTATAGTAACTGGCGTTATGACCGGAAGGCCGTTAGCTAAAACCACAGAACTATATACGTATAGTTCTGTGGCTAAAACTGATGGGCAAATAAAAATCATTTGACCCTTCCCTAAGCCCCGCCCCCCTTAGTAACTGTTGCTATATCCGTCAAGCTTTGTGTCCGTCAAAGCATACATGGCGTTCTCAACCATGAAAGTAGGCTACTGACCTTTTGGAAAAATTGATCTTCAATTTCATATTTGTAGTGTAGTTTAAATACTAGCTGAAATGATTCAATGTAGATTTTATGATGCTAGGCAGCATTATTTCCATCACAGCGTGCTGTCTTATTTGCTAGATAGCTAGGACCACAGTGACAGTGGAAACCTAACGTAGCTAACAGACCCCAGCTAGCAAAAATGACTCGGCCCACATCTGGCCTGATTCCGGCGTGCCGGAACAAAAAGACTCGGCCCGATTTCGGCGTGCGGACTCGGCGGAGTGTCGGTCGTGAGGTACGGCCCGAGTCCGCGCCGAGTGTCCTGGCCCGAGTCCGGGCAACCGTAATTAGACCGGAATTTGCGGAATCGGCCCAGATTTCAGCCATAAGTAATCCACAATCGGCCCAAATTTGGGCCAGATTACTATTATTTTGTTAATTTACCACTGCTCTTTACCCATCCCATCCTCCCTGCCACCCCTTCCTTCACATGCAAATAACAGGAGAAAACGGAACACATGTACAAATGATTGCTCTTTATTTTTAAATTACCTTTAATTGACACAACAATAATGTGGTGCTTAATCAAAGTCCAATACAATGCAGCAACTACATTAATAATAATAATGAATTAATCAAAGGCGGGCTAGCCACATCCCTTTGTTCTCACTATGGCCCATTACCTCCATCCCTCATAGTGCACAAAGCGATAATGGCCGAAGCCCAGGTAGGCAGGCTACCTTATCAGAATAATGCCTAGATGAGTGGCTCATTTAATTACATGGCTCCCTTTTGAAAATAAATAATGAATTCTTATGCGGAATGTAACTTCGCTATACCCGATGTTATTCGGAGTTGTAAACCGCATAGGCTAAAACCATAGCCTATTGCCGCGAATGCCTAAAATGATTTCCTTCTTGAAAAATAAAACAAACTGATTGTAATCAATTCAAACATTTTTATTTGGATAAATCACATAATTACAAAGGATAAACAAGCAAAGGAATTAGGTTAGGGTACGTCATTTGCAATACACTACATTATTAGGCTACAAAGGAATTAGGCTACATCATTTGCAACAGACTTTTTTCAGACGCTATCTATTTTCAGAAAAAAAAAACTTTCGAAAGTCGCGCTGCAGTGGTTCAAACACAATCAGGTACCTTATCAGAATAAAACCTAGATGAGTGGCTCTTTTGATAAATTACTCTTTATTCATTTCACTCTTTACTCATTTTAATTCATTTAAATATTTTTTATTATGGGTATATAAAATAAAGTTTTTATAACGTTACATGATCACTGTCTCGGGACGCTAATGCGGTCATTATGCAAACGCAGTCAATACACTCCTGGAGGAGAGAAGCAGCGATTCACACTTGGGTACCAACGCCAAATGTCGTTGAACGTGGCGGTTGTAGGGGGTCTTTGAGGTTTAAAAACATTTTTTTTTTTTAAATCAAGAAAAACTCATCTAACTCATAATTTTAGAATTACAACAGCGTAGGTAGGCTATTTACAGTATAACTATTTAGGAAAAGTCAGGGCAGGACAGAAACATTCCATAAACACGGATTAAATCATTCTAAATTTAAAATCACTACGCCAATTGGCATCGGCCTTGAAAAATTAAGAAAGAAATATCTTCAAACATATAGTAGGCTAATTGCAATCTATGACATGGAGTAGACAAAACCAGAGTACACAAATGTTTGTGAGTAAATAACTAGGGATTATTAGCAGGTAAGTTATTTTACACAACATTCATAAATAAGTACATTAATTTGAAAAGAAATAGGCGTATACATAAATGTTGGTGGAGCAGAATGTCTAGTAGGCCTGAAACTCGGCTGATGTACCTTAGCCACCATGGAAGAATAGGCTGCCCAGAGGTCCTAGTGAGAAAAGAGTGGAATAAGAGAATAAGTATTCATTTAGTAGAAAAGCCATTATCCTATTGTCATTATCACAAAATAATAAACTAATAATAATACTAATAAATTATAAACTAGGTTGAACCAAAAGAGAAAGCAAATACTAACAGGGGTGTCAATATTAACATGATAATTCTGGTGATTGACTTCAAAAGCAAGGCAATGGTGCACAGTGTGTGTTGCATTTCTGTCTCTCTTCTTACTGTGCAGACGTTGTGGAGCTAGCAGTCTACCCTGAAAGACAGTTTTATTTAAATTAACCTTACAAGTAAAATAACAACAAAAAGAACATCCAAAATATTTGTTCAGCATATGAACAGATAGCCTAGTTATAGGCTACATGCAATGAAAATGAAAGGATTGAAACGAGCTAGTTTAAACTATTGTTGCTTAAACAGCATGTAGTGTTGTTTAACTGCTAATACATTCATGCACACTAACATGGAAGACAGTCAGATTGTTAGACTAAAAAGATATCAATCAACAACCTTAATGTGGTAAAGTGAGTTATTACACGTTATGGCCAGTAGGTGTCAGTAGGGCCATATAAGACAACCCTATACCAAAGCAAAGGCGAAGGGAGGTGTTGATAGTTGTCCGTTCTAAATTACTAACATTATAAAAATTATTCTTGTTCTCTCATGCGCCAGATAAAGAGTAGGCTATGTATGTTGTTCGCTGCCTTGCAACATATTTCTTATTAAAGAGCTAAAAGTAGATCATATACTTCTTGCCTCATTTATTTTGGTTTGTAAGATAGGCCTATCAGATCTGAACAGAGATCATAATACACATTCAATCTAACTGCACTTGGTTACCCCTAGCTTGGCGCATATTATCCACCACCAATGAAAGCATTCGATTCCAAGTGTATTTTGATTAGTAGCTAGTTCTTGTTCCAACATTAACACAGAGACATGTAGCAATCAAAGGAGGTGCGGTACAATTGTAAGAACGAAAAATAACTGCATATACCGTTAATATCTGCAATATTTTCCAGGACAGAACACTGTTGGTTCAAAAAAGCACAGGCTACCCTACCCGCATTGATGTTTACACCAGCAACCAATTAAAATTTTTTAGTTTATTGCCAAAAATAGTAGGCTACATAGGCTTATCCTAATTGACATTCAGAAGCTACATTTTGCGGTATTTTGAATTTACGGACGCAGTAGGCTACGCGTGGTCCTGAGCAGGTGTACATTTTGTTCGTACGGTACGAACGTACAATGTCTATTAGATCACCTAAGGAGCCGCTAAATCAGATCTAAGCATCTGGTAAGATCTCTTTTAGGTCTTTTTTTAGCCCGGCTAAAATGCGTCTACAACATAGGCCTAGACATGCCATAGGCTATAACACAATTTATTTAACCATTTTCATACGTGATTCATTTGAAAGTTCAAAGAGAAACGATTTCCACAGGGGACGAGGGGGACGCCCCTATATCTGAGAGAGCCCTATCTGTCTCCCCCAATGTTACATCGACACAAATGCAGAAACGCGCCTGTTTTATTGCCCATGTATGAGGTTGTATATGGTAATCAGTGGGAGGGGCAACAATGTTACTGCATTTAGCTACATTATAGAGCTCCGTAGTCCCGCCCGCTTTGGTGACGATCGTCTGGTGCCACTTTTCAGAAAAAATATAATGGGAGTCAATGGACTGAAAATGTATTTTTTCTATATTCAGGCAGATAAATGTACAAAACACCCAAGAGAGGGGTTGTCACATTTTAAAATAATTAATAAAATTGGGTCATTTGAAATTATGTCCAACAAATAAACAACAAACACTGCTGGCTCAAGATAGCAATACGCCAAAAATTATCCTGGCCACACCTCATCTTAAAGGGATAGTTCGGAATTTTGGACATAATGGCTGTATCCCAAACCGCATACTTCCATGCTCCGCACTACCGTGCTCCCGAGTGCGCACTCAAGGTTTGGGAGTTCGCACTCTGGAGCATGGAAGTACGGTTGCAGTTTTCCACAGTCGTGGAACGCACTTCGTGGCGACCTATAACCTTTAACCTTTCCCGTAGCTATCGGGAAATGCGGACGAGTAAGTAGGGTAAACCTGAGGCATAACGTCGTTCGCTGGCATTGTACTGTATCGGCTGTTATTATATTATATATTTGTGATATAACCATCAATATCCGCAACAGTTGAATTATCCTTTTTGCTAGCGTTCTTATTCCAGAAAAGTCAGTGGAAAGCAACGATGGCTAGGAAGACAGCCTATTCATTACATCATTGGATACCTTTAAGTAAACAATCAACCCCACAATAAAATAGTCTTCGCATTGTAAGCAATCGTCTGTGTTTTGATTATTTTCGCGCTGTTTACCAGAGCGTGAACAACTGGGTAGGCTACGCAGTTAGTAGAAATGCAGCCATGTTTGTGGCGGTGGTGTTGCTTCTGGGGTGGTTTTCCATTGAAACGGAGAAAAGACGGGCTGCTGCCAGAATAAGACGGCGGATCATTATTTAAAACGGCATCCGACGAAAGCAAGCCATCCGGAGAGCTGTGGTGAAGAGGAGGGCTTCTCTTCGTAGAACAATTGCGCTTGTCAGCACCGACGTAGGTTGTCTTATACAGCCGACTAGCTAGCTACACTGGTTAACATTACATATCATTAAACTTAAATGTAGGCTATATGAAAAAAATGATTATTTTACATCGCATATTGTGCTGTTCATTCACATTGTAGCACTTTATTCATTTACAAACTCCTAATGTAGTTTTCCCCGTTTAAGTTTCCAATCTGAACCACTGTCAATACTACACAAATAGACAGACGCACTGAAGTTAGGCAGAGTATATTTATTAACTTGGGAAATTTGTCTCTAGGGAGAGAGAGCCTTGCAACCTATGGCAGGATCATTGTCAATGTCCCCATCCTTGCCAAATATTTTGATGACGACCAGGATCTCCAGCCAGTCTTCCGCTTATCCCGACGGGCAATCCGTGCACTCGTTGGGATGCTCCCCAACAAGAGGGACCATGGCTGGGGCTACACACGTAACGTTATGTCCCTAGTGTCACAAATGGAAAACCAGAAAATATAATGCATCAATACCAAATATTAACATGAGCTAGCATTAAACACAAGTGATGTTAGAGTTATAGCGAAGTTAACTAACGGTAACTAGTGCGACGCTAACTAGTCAGTGGGTTGATATCCAGCTAGCTAGCAAGTCAGTTATAGCATATGGGAATAAATTCGTATACGAATATTAAATAATGCTTCGTGCTTCGGAATAGCTATATCTACGACTAACGCCATTATCTGGCTAATATAGATATTACGTTAGTACTGTCATTTAATGTTAGCGAACGTTACCTAGCTAGCTAGCTGTTACCGAGCAAATTGCATTGCAATTTACATAACGAAAGCTAGCTAGCTGGAAATAGAAGTTATCTTAATTATTGAGCTAGCTCAGTATTAAAACACTAACAGAAATAGTGCTGTGCCAGATGTTTTCAAACTTGTGAAAATGTTCATATAAAAATGTTGAAATGAGAAAGCCTCGGGAGAGGCACCGTCAATATTCTCATCCTCCATTACGATAATAAATTTTTGGTCTTGAGTCTCTTGACCTTTTTCTCGAAAGGAATGATGGGATGTTTTTCTGGTCGGAGCACGCATACTTCGAATTTTGACCAAACGGAGCACGCATCCGGGTATTTTATCCGTGCTCCGTACTCCGACACTTTTTGGACTCACACTCCAAGATGGATGCGTGCTCGCTATGCGTGCTCGGAGCATGGAAGTATGCGGTTTGGGATACAGCCAATGTCTCAATTACGACTTACCCATGATGTAGTTGATTGTCCCTGCTGTCCCTGCTTTTGGACATACACACGTTGCTAATGCTAGCGCAACTCTATGGCAACGAATACGACGACAGTCTATCGGGGTTATTTTGAGTGTTTATACCATAATTTTTTAAGTCAAACTATCATTGAATCCTTTACTTTGTGCTGACCTAATATTCTCTGTGGTAGTACGGCGGCGGAGCGAACGTGGCCATTGCAACTTGTTACTCTTCTTTGCTGTTGTAGTCGACCAGTGCCGGAACTACATTCGTAGGTAACGTAAAGTATCGCTCCCCAGGGCCGGATCTAGGGGGGGGGGCAGAGGGGGCCGTGCCCCCCCAAATTTTTGCTGTGCCCCCCCAAAACTTTGACCATTGACCATCGATCCCTAGAAAAAATCCAAGTTATTATTTATTTTTTTTAACCGATATTTTGCATTCTTTCTCAGTTCAGGAGACTTAGCCAATCATAATGTTCTATTCAAAATATCAAAAAACAACAACTTGGCAATGTATTTCTGATTGGTTGGTTTGGCAGTTTAAAACTGGGAGACGGACCGATCTGCTGTCACTCTCTACATTTGTCTGTGTTTGTCTGTCACTTGAAGAGGTTAACGTTTGCCCACAGCAATAATAAATAAAAATAATATAGGTCTAAAAGTTATTCTGTTTAAAAGTTTATAATTAAGCCTGTGTATTTTGAGTCTTGTCTTGTTGTTTCATTTTAGTGGTTTAGTGTTATTACTGTCTGAGGGGCTTAGTGGTCGTTTTATGCAACGTTAGCTAGCTAGCTACAGTACTAGTTTACGTTAGACTAGCTAACCTAGCTAGGTAACGTTAACTGTTAGCTAGCTAATTGTCACCGTTATAGCTAAAGCTAACTAACGGTTAGGTCGCTAATGTGTTTTTCTTTCTTTTCTTATTCTCTGTGCTCCATGGTTCTTCTTTCCTTTTGGTACAGTCCACTGTGTTGCGGCCGATAACCTTGCTGCACATGGGCTAGCTGGTTTCAAGGAGAGTTTTAGAGGTTTATACTGTTGTCGGTTTTGCCTCACTTCCAAGGAAGACATGCAGATATCAGATGCAACCACTGGTAGTTGTGAGATGAGAACTAAAAATCAACATGATCGCCTTGTTCAAGAAATACAAAATGATGGTTGTGAAAATGATTACGGTGTTAAAAACAGTTGTGTCCTCTCTGATCATCTCTCATATTTCCACCCGATCACAGGATTTCCACCTGACATACTGCATGACCTGTTTGAAGGTGTGGTTCCTGTGGAGCTTGCCCTGTGTTTGAAAGGTATGTTGAAAAAGAAATATTTCTCTTTGGAGGAACTAAATAAAGAAATATTGTCTTTTCCCTACCAACATTGGGACAAGATTGACCGCCCACACCCAATTCCATTAACATTTGCCAATCGAGGAACAATAGGGGGAAATGGGCATGAGAACCATGCTCTGCTTAGACTGCTGCCTGTTCTTATTGGCTCAAGAGTTCCAGAAGGGGATAGATTTTGGGAGGTCATAATGGAGTTAAAAGATATAGTCGAGCTTGCTGTGTCTCATACTTTCACAGATGATACTATTCAGTACATGGCTTGCAAGATTGCAGATCACAGGCAGCTTCTTCAGGAGGTCTTCCCTAACTTACAGTTACGGCCGAAGCATCATTTCATCGAGCACTACCCTCACCTCATAAAGTGTTTTGGACCTTTGGTGCATCTTTGGACAATGAGGTTCGAGGGAAAACACAAAGTTTTTAAGAAAATTGTTCGCCTCGCGCAGAACTTTAAAAACGTTTATAAAACTATGGCAGAGAAACACCAAAAAATGATGGCATTCTACATGTCATCACCAAGATTTTTCAAGCCACCAGTCCAGACTTCAAAAGTGGAATCTGTCTTTGTTGAGTCTTTGCCCACAGATACACATGCACTCATTTTGAGCATCACAGACAGCAATAGTGTATATGCTACAAAACGGGTAACCATTGATGGCATGCTTTTTGTGGCCGGCATGTTTGTATGCACTGGGGTGCACGCAGCCTTGCCTGAGTTTAAGGAGATCAAAAACATCTTACTGATTGGCAGTGAGATCTTCTTTGTACTGAAAGACTTTGATACTTGGTATGTTGAACATTTGCGCTCATATGAGCTGGCCATTAACGAAAGAAAGGGCCATACAGTGAAACCTCTGTATCAGCTGACTGACCAAGTGCCGTTGTTGGCCTACAAAGTGTCAAGCAAACTAATCCTCACACCTAAACATTTCATCCAGTTCCAGAGTAAACGAGCAGCTCCACATTCAGCAGCAGCCTGTCATATCTGCATGCACAGCTGGAGTACCTGGACAAAGCAATACAATTACATTGAGTACTATTTTCCACTGATTAAATAATATGGGGGCACCAGATATTAATGTTGCTGTGCAGGCACAGTAGCTGCTAGAACATAGGCTAACCTTTGCTGTATCTTTTGTTTGTTTGTTACAGGCTTCCCATGCACAGCTGTACAAATGGCAATGCCTGATGTCCTCAAGTTAAGGGTCATTCTTGATGAAGTCAATGCTGAAAGGCTTATCTTGTACTCTCGCCCTGAGACAGTGAATGCCCTCATATTGGAGCTGAAAAATAAGCTTAACCTGAACTATGAATTTCGCCTGCAATTCCAAGACCCTGAATTTGACAATGCCTTATGCAATTTAGTTAATATAGAGGACCTGCCATCTATCGCAACTGTCAAGGTAGTACAAGTTATTGAATCAGATCTGAGTTCAGCCAGCACAGATGACACAGTGATCTTGTCAGATAATACGGAGTCACCTGAGCGCCTCTGTAGATGGCCTGAAGTTTTTGTTGTTCCGACATTCTCATACGAGGTAGAGTTTGCATTAAGAGAGGGCAACTGTGCGTTTGAGAAGGAAGCAAAAACCTTGAGGTTGACCAGGGATCAAAAACACAACATACTGGATGTGATGGCTGCGGAAATATATATCGACATAAAGCATATCCAAGTAGCAAACAGATAGGCAAGGCTGCAGATTCCCTTGTGAAGAAACACCCCTGCCTGACAGAGAGAGGTTCCCAAACAGGATGTGAAGCATGGAAGAACAGCCTTCGCTTCAAGATGGGCAACTACAGGACTAAGCTGAGCAGAGCTGGCATAAAAGATGTGGCCGTGAATGCAGGAAAGCGCAGCAGCAGCAACCCGGAGGGTGCATCACCCCGGGCCAACATTAAACGACCCAGAAGAGGGGAAGTCCAGTTCCTTCCTAACTATCCCCGTGGTGAGAACAAGGAAACCCTGGAGACCAGAAGGATGGAGATGCTGGAGGAGTTCAAGAAGACGCCAGCTGACAGAGACATGGTTCTCGTCCATCAGCACATGCAGCGCACCTTTCCACTCCGACGTGAAGAGATTGTGACGTTAGCTCCTCCCATCGCAGAATTGAAAGAGAGATGGCCTGCCCTCTTCTCTGAGGCTCAAGTGAGTAAAAACATACTGGGACACTACACACAAATCAAAGATGACATTGTCTTACACACACAAACAGCCAACATTGATTATTGCTTGATTTGATTTAAAAATTCAGTATTGTGACATTGTCCTCAGGATCATTTCATCAAGGGAACACAGCTCATGGTTTATGTGAAAAATAAATGATTTCAAATAAACTTTGAAAAAAACAGCTTCATTGCAATTTGCTTGTCCTTTACAGATATGCTCAGAAAATTGAACAACTGTTCTCCAACATTTTAAAACTAATCGCATGAATCAGACCACTTTATAAATCCAAATTGTCATGATTTAGGCTAATTATGGAATGTCTCTTTATGCTTTTGTGTTTGGTACAGCTCTATGGTGAATTCCATAGGATCACCAATCAAAGCCTTCAATATTCCTTCTTCGCTGCGCTCGATAAAAACACACCACAGCTGCTCGAACTCTACAAAGAGAGGAAGACTGGAGCTTTTGGTAAGAAGATGGCAGATCTGATGATGGCATATGACGAGCAGGTAAGAGTGTTATTAATACATTTATTGAAGGGTGGAAGTAACTGCAATAATAAAGATAAATTAATAAATAATTTAATTAAATGGTCAATTGAATAACATTAAATGTTGCATCAAATAAAATTAATGAAATAAAATGGTTAAGTCCTATATTAAATATTATAGTTAAAAACCTCTCTCTCTCTCTGTCTCTGTGTGTGTAAAAGGACAAGAATGACATCAGTGCAACTAGAACAGCAGCCCTGGCTGGACTGCCACTGTACCTAAAAGAAGACTCATCAGTGATCTTCAAGAGTTGCAAGGTAACGTTAACTTCTCATTCTCCCTCAGCCTTCATTGCTCATCATCTCTTGTTTGCACTGATGAGCCACTGATTTATACAAACCTTGTGATGCAGCCTTGTAGAGTTGGTTCAATGTGAATTAAGTGCCAGTTCTCTACACTAAATGTTTTTTTTTTAATTGATAAGCTCCAAGGCATATGAAGCAGATTTATCAGTTCTCAACTGGAACCAGTTCTCAATTTCCATCCTTTCTAACCAATCCAGTGTCTTCCCTCTACCATACCATTATTCACTGTCTTATCCTACACCTGTGAATATTTGTAAGCACACTAATTTCGTATATTTCCTAAGAGTACCATCCAAGGTTTATTTCTTCTTTATTAGCTTATCATAGTTGAGGCGTTTGGTACACACGTTCTGGACCTCATGTGTACTCCATCTTTCAGGAGGAGGAGTTCGAAGCATTCCAGGAGGGTGCAGTGGCGCTGGTGGCCGTGGTGGCTGAAGAGAACATGGCTGCAGGGATTCGCTTTCAACCTCTCCATGAGTCCGTCATCATGGAGGATCAGGTTGTAATGTCTCTCAGATCTTGGACTGATGCACTGATGGTGTTGTTTGGCTTGATCTACGCTCTCAATTTGAACTATCCGGCAAAGCTGAGTGGCTTCTTTGAGTTCATCCAGGTTGTCCTCTTAAATCTTGATGATGGAAGAAAGCAGCTCAAACCTAAGTTGCAGGCCTTGAAAAATTACCTAGAGTAAAGTTGCCTTGAAAAATGAGCGAGAGTCAGACGGGATGTGTTCGGAATTATAATTTTAATTTGCCATGTGGAAATGTAAGTTGTTGGCATATAACACAAATGCAGAGAATTTCAGAATGCCTTTTAGTAACATAAAAATAACTTTTAAAAGGCTGTAGTTTTTCCACCACCTTTTTAAGTGGCCATTTTAATTCGCCTTCGCCCCCCCTTTGCTTTTTATTTTATTTTTTACAGTTTCAGCAAATAGACGATTTAGTCCGCAGAGAAGTTGAACTTTACTTATGTAGTCAAGAAAAAGATGTTAACCTGTTCAGTACAGAGCTAGTATTTTTACTTGGATGTGTTTTACTTAGATTTGAGTGTCTCAGTTGGTTTGTATGGTAGTCAGCAGAGCCAAAGTTTCACAATGGGCCACAGCCATGAGTGTTTCCAATTATATTGTTCCAAATGGTAGGTGATCCATATGGATTTGTCTGCAGTATACAGACTGTATTTTATCTGTTTGATAATCTGGGAATCTATAATCAATGGCTATAGCTAATAGACTCAGGTACAGAACTTGGTTTCTGCTGTAGAGGGGACATCCTGTGCCAAGACGTCCGCCAGTCATGGTTTACAGCCCAACAAAGTCTCATATGCAGAAATCAGTTCATATAAATTATCTGTTCATATAAAAATCGGGACTCAATTACTCTTCAGTTTCCTTAGATGGCAGGACCTTTGTATTGACTAAATTCCCTTCAGACACTCTTTGATTTCCTCTGGAACAGAATGGGACTTAACTAGTTAAACCAGTCGTGCTTAATCTCAGCAGCCAACAACGAGCAAGCACACCTGGTTTAATTAGTTAAGTCCAATCCTGTATCAGAGGAAATATGTGAGATTCAGGAAGAATTGGAGCCGGGCATATAGCCTATTATTGCATAGGCATTGTCAACTCTTGCGTCCCGTCAATCAGGCTGTAAACGATGACCGCAATGCTCTGGAAGCTGACGTACTGGCTCAGATGTCTGCTGTACAGAAGAAGGGAATATCACCGTTCTGTCAAAGAGTCTATTAAAAATAGTCCATAGGTTATTGATAGTCAGTCTATTGGCGATAGCATAGACTCTGGCTTCCCAGATTGTGTGTTTGGTGCTTATCCACTGTCAATTTCAAACCGCAGCTGGCCAGTTGTTAAGCAAGCCCAAAATTTTGTTAAGAGAAAATACAAAAACTTTTCATGACTCCTTTCAGTTTATACTTTTTGAAAAATCTTTGTTGTGAGCACCAAGTATTTTATCAGTGATTTATTTTTCTGTTGGCAGCTGTGTGGATAAATTTAGGCATAATTTGTAATGTTGTGGTCAATAAATCACATTGGTTAAAATAAATTCATTGCATCTAAGTATTTGTATTGAGTTAATGCAACTTTAAAGGTTCAAGGCAATCGGTTTCCTTAAATGAATTGAGTAGCTGCTATACCATTTTGAGTTGTTGTAACACAAGCTATTTAAGTTAGTCAGACTTAATTCATATACTTGCTTTTTACATCATTTTAATGAGTTTGTACAAACATTACAAATAAGTTTAAATAATGAATGTGTTTTAAGTTCAATTCAAAGAATAGAATTAGTAATAGTCATTTATTTACTTAAGTATACCTAACAATAAATACTTGAGTTAGTAATACTCAATTTAAGCACTTTTTTTCCCACTAAAAGGATTTGAGTTATTAAACTTAAATGGTTCAAGGCAATCGGTTTCCTCAAACTATTTGAGTTGACTTTACTCATCAGGTTTTACAGTGCACTGCTAGGTGCAGCTGATGGTTGTAGCAATGTACATAAGGAATGAGCCTGCCAAGCTTCTGTTGCAACAATGCTTGAACCCCACCCCTGATCTTTTGATGTGTACTTTGCATTCTGAGGGATGTTTTTTGCTATTTAAGCAAGTTTGGAATCCTTAGCCAGAGTGTACTCAAACAATTTCAGGAACAGCCCAGCAGAGATATCACTGTCATCGTTTATTTCGGACTGACTTTCAGTGCTTCCACGAAAAGCAAGTTCGTTCACAGCCAGAAACTGCACCACTTCCCCTATGCTTCTGATGTAGTATCGGTTTTTCTCAACCTGTGTTTTTCCCAAGAGACATGATATAGTGTCACCAGTTTCCACTCTCGTGTTCAGTTCTGTCCATGATCGTGCAGCATTCAAATGGCTATGGCTAGATGCATGCCTGTATAATCCCCTGTCCTTTTCTAATGCCGTTTTCCAGTTAATAAACCCTCTGTCTGATCTCTGTCATTTGTGCTTGAAAACTTGCGACAGGGGAAGCAGAAACATGCATCTAGTTTCACTGAATATTCTAGCCATGATCGTGACTGATACCAGCTTGGGTTGAAAGAATGAGCCTTTTTGCCAAACTCCCATTTGGGAAATACTTTTAGAACTGGCTGAGATGGTGTGTTATCATTTAAATCGTGGCCGAGATCCACGGAAGCACCCCCGACTGCCTTTTCTTCTGAACTGGGACCGGGCACAGGATCCTATACTGAGCCTGAAGATTCTGAACTACCGGTATGTAAAACTAGAGCTGCATTTGTGTTAACATTACTGTGCTTTGGTTTAGTAATCAAAAATCGATGCATAATGATTTAGGCTAATACCGTATAACCACTGCAAGCTTTAAAAGATATCCGAGAAGATGATTCATGGGATAATTTCGAGATATTAGACAGCCCCACTGTTACAAAAAGAAGGAGAACAATGAGCAAACAGCTCATAGACAGTTTTGTTCTCTCCACCGTTGGTCATACTGAGTCCGATTCCTCCAACACTCCCAGCCAGTCTTTGAGAAGAGCCCTCCTAAACCTCTTGGACAGAGCTATTGCAGAGATTGAGGACAGGTTTTCGAGGAGAAATATTGACCTGATGAGGGCAGTAAGCTGTCTTGTTCCCCAGTCTACGTCTTTTCTAGAGTTGGCCCTATTGAAACCGCTGCAGCTACTTGCCGGTACTGATGCAACAACCAATAGTCTGAAAAATGAAATTGATGTGGCAAAATCCATGTTGCTCAAGAAGTTCTCCACTGACGCGGACCTGTCAACAGTGTGTCGACATATACAGGGCTATAAGGAAGCCTTTCCAGAGCTACATGCAGTGTATGCAACTGCACTGGTGATTGGAGTATCCTCAGCATCATGTGAGAGTTCTTTCTCCACTCTGACACGTGTCCTAACACCCTTCCACCGCACAATGCTGCATGAGAGAAAAAGGAATTTGGTGATTCTGGCACATGAAAAATGAATAACCAAGAGTATTGATTTGGATGAGTTTGTTAGGGCTTTTATGAAAACAAACAGAAGACTCATGCTTTGAGGCAATTACTTTGTGTTTTGCAGTGGGAATAGCTAGGCCTTCTTTTTTCTTTTAACCATATTGTTAGAAATCTCCAACAGTTTTAAGAGAAACCATAGCCTACAAATCTTCTTTTTTTTTTTTTGACATTACCTTTGTTTGTAAAGTGCTTGCTGCTTTATTTTTTGAAAACAGTCCTGAGATTCGGTGTAGTGGTAGTTCAGCGTAATCACTGAATGGGTGATGTAGGCAACTGTAAGCTCCATGTTTGGGACAAAGACTTTTTTTTTCTTGATTTAGCTACAGAGCACACTCAGCTTTTATTTAAAGGGATAACCTTATTTCACTTTGGTACAACATAATTAATTTTGTGGAGCTTATCCCATTTTATTTGCATAAAGCAACTGTTAATTTCCAGGGTGGTATACAATAGTTAGCTCTGCTGTTAGCCTTCTACTTTTGCATAACATGTAAGACTGTTGTTATACTTCAAATATTATGTTGGGCTATTATAGAAAAGTGAGTTAAATTATTTAATATTCCAACAATAGGAATGTCAGTGCCAAAAAACAGTATTGTCTGCCAAGTTTCCTTCTTTTTTTGTTGCAGAGCTGCAAACTGTGCTAACTTCATTTTTATCTGAATACAAACACGCATAATTAGGCCTCAAGAAATACAAATAGTGGCCTCTCTGAACACCCCTACATACATAACATAACATAACAAGGAAAGACGAGAACAGGCCATTCAGCCCAACAATGCTTGTCTATTCTTACCTCTAAACTGTACTAATAGTGTCTAACACTGAATCAAGCCGGTCCTTGAACACCCCCAGTGTTTCTGCCTCCACCACATGTTCAGGCAAGCTATTCCACGTATTGACCACTCTCTGTGTGAAAAAATATTTCCTAGTGTCTGTGAGAAATGTATTCTTTGCCAGTTTCCATTTATGCCCCCTCGTTCTGCTAACCGAGCTCAACTTGAATAATTTCCTGTAGTTCACTTTGTTGATCCTTTAATACATTTAAACGCCTCAATCAAATCCCCCCTAAGTCTCCTTTTACTACGCTTGAAACGTCCTAGCATTTCAAGCCTTTCCTCATAAAACTTATCTTTTATACCCGGGATCAATCTGGTTGCCCTTCTTTGGACCTTTTCCAGCACCTCTATATCTTTCTTGTAGTAAGGTCCCCAGAACTGCAGACAGTACTCTTAAGTGTGGTCTGACAAGGGCATTGTATAGTGTGAGTATGATCTCCTTAGATTTATACTCAATACTCCTGGCTATGTATCCCAGCATCCTGTTAGCTTTTTTTTTTACCGCTACAGCACATTGACCAGACCCTGATAGGCTTTGATCGACTATTACTCCCAAGTCTTTTTCTGCATGTGCACATTCTAGTTTTGTACCCCGCATAAAGTAATCCTGCCCTATGTTTTTATTCCCCACATGTAGAACTTTACATATAGTTATATTGAATTTCATTTGCCAGGTTTCTGCCCACTTCTGGAATTTGTTTAAATCTTCTTGGATTACCTTAGTAGCTTCCAGACAGTTGGCTAAACCTCCCAGTTTTGTATCATCCGCAAATTTAACTAATGTACTTTCAATATCCGTATCTAGGTCATTTATGTAAATGAGGAAGAGCAGTGGACCCAGAACCGAACCCTGCGGAACTCCACTTCCCACTTTACCCTGCTCAGATAAGATCCCTCCTACTACTACCCTTTGTGTTCTATCCCGTAGCCAGTTCCGAACCCACTCTGAAATGCATTTGGAAGTCTAAGTATATAATATCATAGGCCTTGCTCCCATCTAGACACACGTGCGTGTGGTTGCAAGGATACACACACACACGCACACACACAAATATATGCAAACGAGGGGGAAAAGCCTGGGAACTGTATGGCACACACAGTGCCCTAAATAAAAAGGTGTCCCCCCTAAATTTCTGTCTGCCCCCCGAATCACAGCAGTCTAGAACCGGGGCTGATGTAAAGTATACTTTTCTAAAACGTCGTTAATGTTCATCCGTGTCTTCTTAGATAGTGTTTCATTTGGCACAGATAGGCTATAATAGCAAGACAAGTATACTGTACCATTTATTTTGCACTCTGGTCTTCCTCACTTTCCATTGGAAGTAGCCATAGATACTCCTAGCCAAAGGAGATAGCCAAGGTCATCCTCTCTATAATCTTTTGGGTAAAATAAAATCTAATTGTATTTTTAGGGGAATTATGAGGAAGGTTTGTAAAAATATCAAGGAAATGAGGCAGACAAATCACCCACCCAAAACAGCACAGCATACAAAGATGTCTATCCTTTAATCAAAATGTTTAGCATCCCATTATACTGTTTATATATGACCTAATTCATGGTTATCCAAAAATACATGATAAAGTAATTGCTACATCTTACCTGCAAGTAATGTATTCTTTGTAGCTAGAAAAATCTTGTACCTTATGAGGACTAGTGTGGCAGCTGGCAAAATTTAACGGACAGGTATCACTATTTAATGGCAGATATAGATGCCAGTTAAACGGATAGACAATATTCTAATAAAACGTTAGCTATCGACAAATCGGCTGGCTGTCGTGTTAAGTTAGCTAATGTTAATAATTCTAAGGGGCCGTTTTATTCTTGTGTTGCATGTCATTGTGTTGACTGGCGTTAGCTAGGTAGCTACAGTAACATTAGGCCTAACTACAGCAGGTGAGAAGGGGTTGAAACTTGAAATGGAATGGCAGGCTATAGCCCCCACCTAGCTACTATTATATGCCACGGGAGCTACTGCTATAGCCCCGCCCACTTTTACATGCCACAGCTGCTGCCAGAATTTAATGGCAGGTGTCAGGGTAGCTGCCATTCGCTGCTTTCAAAGTGGCAGGTAGCTGCCAGAATATAATGGCACAGGCAGCTAGCAAAATTTAATGGCAGATTGGTGCCAGATAAACTGATATTTTTGTGTTTTAAATAAAGCATTAGCTATCGACAAGTAGCTGTCGTGTTACGTTAGCTAATGTTAGTTAATAATTCTAGGGCCCGTTTTATTCTTGTGTTGCATTACCTGTTGATGTCTAACTAGGGGGCTATTCTGTCCAGTAATCTGGACATTTGGAATTAAGAACATAAAATCTGTGACATCCTGAGCAACCTGGACCATCCCAGAAGACAAGTGGGCCCCTTTTTAAGAACAAATAATTCTAGTCTGCTGATGTGCCAGATTGAATATGTTCAGGATAGTGAGCACTTTGCTATTGCCAAAAGGAATATCATGAAAATGTAGGGGAGTTTCTGGTGTTTTCAAAGGGCCAGAAGCAAAAGAGTATGGGTGAGGGGGTTCTACTTCCTCAAAAAGGTCAGCTCAACCCTTATGTAACAGAGAAGTTAGGCAGGGTGGGGCAGAACATCTCCTAGTGGTGGGGAGTGAAAGCTCAAATTTTCAGAGGTGCTGAAAATCTGGCTGCAACGAAACGTCCAGGGTTAAATGCATAAAATGTTATGGGCCTTTTCCCTTTTTTATTTTTTTGAAACTGTAAAAAAATTAAATAAAAAGTAATCTTGCTTTAAAATTTGAAGAAATGTGTCATGTTTAACTTTGTACCATTTAGAGGTCAGGTTAGCGTCTGTTCACTTAGATATCAATTGTAAAAGGCATTTTGACCAGGGGCGCCCTAATTTTTGCACCCCACTGTATAAACCATTTTATTTGTTTATAATTAAGTCTGCATTCTGAAAGACACAGCAGAATATGATGCAGCACATTAATAACCTGTTTATAGCTGACAACTTATAATAGAGAAATAAAAATAATAGAAATCAAGAAATAAAAATGCTCCACTTCTTGATTTCACAAAAACATTGCAAACTGTAATATTAGTATTGTTAATAATGACAATAATAAGACTTTATTTATATAGCACCTTTCATGCAAGATACTTGTAGCCCAGAGTGCTTCACAGAAAACATGAGATACAAAGATATTATAAAACATAAATTGTTCCAAGAAAACAACAACAGTTAAATAAAAAGGAAGAACGCTTAAAGTACTCAAACTTAAATTCTAGAATATCAGAACTATTTTTCTGATCATAAATAAAAATAAAGCAGGATCAAACTAATAAAACCAAGATTAAAGATAAAATAAGAATAAAAGCAACCCAAATCAACTATCAGCTAATGTAAAGACGTGTTTTCAATTGACTTTTTAAACTAGGTAATGTTTATGACTCCGTTCTAAAGAGGCAGGTTGTTTCACTGTATGGGAGCATAAAAGAAAAAGCATCCTTCTGCTCAATTCCCTGAATTCTCTATGCTTTTATAGTTTAGATGTTTTACTGTGCACAATTACTTAACAAATGCTTATCTTAGACAATTTAGCATGTGGAGTAGAGACCGTCTCTCACCATCCATTAAACAGTCTTGTGATCGCATGTGTGTTCCATGCGCTACCGTTGTCACAAAAAAATCATGCCTAGCTGAGACACTCCCTATTGCACTTATGTTGGGAACCTTTACTGACTGTGCCAATAAATAAGGCAAAGCCTGTATTTGCAGTGAGCCCATTAACTGAGCCACTCCATTGGGAACAGCCTGCCCTTGTTGCTGAAGTCTATACTGACTTTAACCACTTGATTGGGAGTGGGACCATCCAGTGCTTATCATTGGGACATTCATGTGGGTGCGCACATGACAATAATTGTGAAGTGATGATTATAATTATTATATAACACAGACGATTTTGCTTAGTTTTCAATTTCACAAGCAGATTGTGGCAGTTACCAAACCTTTAAAAATAAAATTCACACACACATTGGACAGTAATGGCACTATTACATTCTATGAAAAGGCACATTAATAGTCTTAAATACTTTATCTATTCCAAACCAACCATCTCTCCCCTAATGAAAATATTCACTTAAAACTAAACATGTCCACTCAATAAATTATGAATTACAAACATATGCAATTTAAAAATATTTTTGGAAATAATATGTACAGTTACTTATACATTCAAGCACAAAATATAAACAAAATTCCCTTGCCAGATGTCCCATTTGTTTGCATAAGGTTTCATGCCAAAAAAGAGCTGGCTCAAATAGACTGAGTTCAGCACAGAGAGGAGGTAGAGCTGTGCACTGAGAAGTGGGAGTCAAATTGTCTATACTCTAACCATATGATAAGCTCCATATTTGAAACATTGAAAACATTCTGTCTTCGCTATTCTTGAAGTGTTCAAAGTTGCTTGCTCATTATGCCTTATGGCACTGAAGACAGAGCGTGAATAGCTAGCATAGCAGCACAGTCAACATTGAAACCTCCTAAAATAAGTCTGCACAGAGGAAAAAAATTAAAACAGGAGAAAATAATTTTGTTAGCCTAAAAACATTGGTGATGGAATTAATCTCAGACAGGAAGTGGGGTTCAAGTCAGGCAGCATGAGGAGTTCAACTCAGGCAAGTTGTGAAGCACTTCATCACTGCATCCCTGGCAGAAAGAGAGAAGACATTTAACAACAAACATATAACACAATATAAAACAACATTGTTGTACTAAGATTAGAGATCGATCGATATATCGGATTGACCGATATTTGCATTTCATACAATATCGGAATCGTGAGCTCTCCGATAGCTCACTCCTATTGTCTGCGCCTGATGTTCCCATTAGCATCAATATTATGCTCCTTCATTCGGGCAGTGACACAATTTTTGTTGTTTTGGCTCTGTACTCTAGAACATTGGATTTGAAATGGAACAGTGACTATGAGGTTGAAGACTTTCAGCTTTAATTTAAGGGTTTTTACATCCATATCGGGTGAACCGTGTAGCAATTGTAGCCCTTTTTATACACAGCCCCCCCCCCCCCCCCCCCATTTTAGGGGACGGAAAGTAATTGTACAAATTAACAAACTTAAATAAAGTCATCATATAAAATACTCCTGATATCTAGATTAAGCTGTAAATTACGCTAGAACAGTATGGATCAGATGGTTGGCTAAAAGGCTGTAAGTCATCAAGGTTCTGAGGTATCAAACGAGCCTCAAATCATCACTCTGCTGCCAGATATGCAGTAGATATGGATGGATCACTTTAAGGGTTGTTTCTCCAGACTTATTTTTCCATAGAGTTCAATAGGAAAATGAGTTAGGAGAAACAACCCTTAAAGTGATCCATCCATATCTACTGCATATCTGGCAGCAGAGTGATGGTTTGAGGCTCGTTTCATACCTCAGACCCTTGAGGACTTAGCTAACTATGTGATCCATATTTTTCCAGCATAATTTACAGTTTAATCTAGCCCCCCGCCCAATTCCCATAGAGATCCATTCAAATGCAGAGAGGTTACAGTATCGCTTGTAAGAGTACCAGAAAATAAGATATCAAGAGTCTTTTGATGTTGTTGTGGCACAGACATGGTATGCAAAGGATATGCAACATTAAATATGATGACTTTATTTAAGTTTATGTTAATTTGTCCAATGACTTTTCATCCCGTAAAATGGGGGGGGGGGGGCTGTGTATAAAAGGGCTACAATTGCTACACGGTTCACTCGATATGGATGTAAAAACCCTCAAATTAAAGCTGAAAGTGTGTACTTTAACCTCATAGTCATAGTTCCATTTTAAATCCAATGTTCTGGAGTACAGAGCCAAAACAACTAAAATTGTGTCACTGCCCGAATACTTTCCGTCCATACTGTACAGACAGACCAATATTAGATGTTTTAGGATTAATTGATAGACAGTGTCTGGATTGAGATTTGCATTGTATGCGAGAAGTTGTCATGAAGAATAGAAAGTGCGTGAAGTCTTACCTTGCAAATGGGATGTAGGAGATGCTGTACCTGCAGAATAACAACACAAGAGACATTAGTTTGTCCTGTAACTGCCCTAAATGAGGTGAATTATTCTCCTGTTACAGTCATTCAACTGCCCTGAGTGAGGGACATTAGTCTCCTGTTATAGTCCTGTAACTGTCCTGAGTGAGGGACATTAAGTCTCATGTTATAGTCCAGCACCCTGCATGAGAGAAATTTGTCTCCTGTTGCAGTCTTTAATCTGCCCTGCATGACGGACGCTCAGTTTTGGCCTTGAGTGATATGAGTCTCCTGTTAAATTCTGGAAAACTGACATTCATTTGAACTGAAGCCAGGTGTTCACAGGTAAGCTGAAGTTTAAATTGGGTAATGATGCACATCACAAGACCCCAGAGATCTTCTAGACGGGTGAGATCTAATAATACTGACAAAATTGAAAATAAGAACATAGAATAAATGTAGTGTAGAACAGAGTAACACAGGCAGGAGGAGTTGGCTGTAAACAGAACTGAACACATATCCTATCAACAGGACCCCACATGCTTACTTCACTGGTGCATTAGCCAATTAAAGGATCAGAATCAAAATATAACCTGCCAATCACCCCCCCTCACCCCAAGAGAACTCACCAGGACATTGCCAAGAACTGTAGTATACAGAAGAGGATTGCCAAGCCTTTTTTATTCCACTAGGGGGGAAAAACAGCAAGAAAAGCATGTTGGGTAAATATTGAGTCCCCACAGTATTCCATGTAGGGGAGCATTAAAGGCAAGTTATCACATAAAGCTATAGTTAAAAGGCCTTTATGGCCAGATTCACATCTTACAGTTTATTAGGTGAAAATCTGTAGAGAAAAACAGGAAAAGCCCTGTTGGTTGTCACTTACAATAAACAGGGGCTACCTCAGTGTGCTTTAGCTTGTGCAGTTTCACACCGTAAAAATGTGAGTGTCATGGTTTGGCTGTCTTCCTTCCATCTCTGGTCGTTTCCGCTCAGCCACGTGTGGGCGCTCTTGTCCTATTTTGTCCACCTCCAGGTACTTATCTGGCGCACCTGTGTTGAGTTCCCCACTGGCTATATACTTCCTGCTTCCGGTGCTTTTGTGTTTTCGTTGCCTCTACACAGAGCCAGGTATTGACGGTATAGGAATTGGCGACCACTTGTTCTTTTGCTTCTACTAAAAGTACACGTGGGGTCTGCCTTGGTGAGATAGTTATCTTTTCTTTTAGAGTTTTCGTTTCCCTTCTCGCTCATTTCCTTCCTTGGTTTTCCTCTCCTGTCTGTTTCTAGACAGTAACTTGGTTTCTTCCCATCTCTTTTTGCCTCTCTGTTTTGTTTTTTTTCTTCTCTCTCAGTTCTCTGAGCTTGAGGCTTCCTACCCGTTTTGTTTTCCCTCTGCTCGAGTCTGTGAGCTATTGCCCATTTTTCTGGGTTGTTATTATTTGGCTTTCGCCGAGTTTATTTTCCCTAACTATCTATTTCTCTGCTGGAGTCTGCGAGCTTCGCCCTATTTTCTTGGGTCGATATTATTTTCGGCTTATGTCGGTATTGTTTCCCTATCTGTTTTATTTCTGCTCGAGTCTGCGAGCCTCGCCCTATTTTAGGTTCGTTATTATTTCAGGCTTTTAGTCGGGAGTTTTTTTTCCCGTTACCTTTCTCGATTTTCCTCTAGTGGATATCCACGTTTCGTGGATATCTTTTTGATACAGTTGTGAAGCAACTCCTTACAGTGAGAACGTCATGTTTTGACAAAATGTGTTTCCTGCGAACAGTTTTTAATAATTTCAGTATTCCTGAACTGTAATGGATTTAAAAGAAAGAACAAGAACAGTCCTACAGTATATTCCAGACTGTATTCCATATGAATTCACATAAGCTCTGACAGAAACACAGGTACTGGCATTGACTCTTCCTGCTTTTATGGCTATCTGATACAGTTGTGAGAGCATTCTTACCCAGAAGACCGAACACAGCGTCAGAATCAGGCAAAGCTGAGGACGAAAGAGAAGAATTTAGATTTGTTATTAGACCAAGCAACACGTTGCACATGCCGTCAGGTGAATTTCAAAATGAATCAGCAACTCAGGGCTAATCCTTCAGTGCTGCTGGAGTTAGAGATCAGATAATTGACATTCAGGTCATACATGCCTTCCTTACACGTCTACCTGGTGTTTAAACTGATCAGATACACGTGTGCACATGAGTGTGTGCGTGTGTCTGTGTCTGTATGTGCATACGTTTGTGCATGCGTGTGCTGGAAGCGGCTTATCTTACTTAAGGAGTGATCCCAGCACAGTGCTTCTTAGGTCTACTCCGTAAACACAACGGATCACTGATTTCATAAATGATGGACATAAATTAGACTGTTACTTTATCTCTGTAAAACTCCCAGGTCAATCTATTGAGAAGCCATAATCGAGACGTGAAAAGGTCAAAGAGTGTTAACATATACTTTATGCCAGGGGTGTCCAATCTTATCTGAAACGGGCCGCCGAAGTGGGTGCGGGTTTCTGTTTTAACCCAGCGCTAAGATGCCTGGCTGTACTTATCAATGTCTTGATTGAAACCATGATTAGTTAATTAGTTGAATCTGGTGTCGTAGTGCTTGGCTGACACAAAGACCTGCACCCATATTGGCCCTTTTGGGATAGGAATGGACACCGTTGCTTTTTACAGTATCCTCCAAAAATGAATCCTTGGTAAAGATGAGCAAAGAAGGTTGTATTAAAGAACAAATGCAGGTCGTGGGATTAATATGCTTATATACTAAATACAATTGCTCAGAGAAAAAAGATTTTGTTTAACAAGTAATCAAGTTCAAGATCCTCTGGATCTTTTGTTCTGTCCTTGCAGGACGTCTTGGTACACTTCCACAGTGGAAAATGGTATGGCGGATATTTTTAGCGTACTGCACATTGTGTGCTAAACAGTGCACACTTCTGCACACGCAGGTGACAGGGCCCAGTAGATGGGGCTCTGATTCAGACACAGCCCAACAGATTTTGTCAAAGGCTTACTGAACGGTAGAGGTGGGAGGAGCCAGGAGTTGCAGCAACCAATGGCGTCCATTGCACCGCAACTCAATTTTCCCATTGGCTATAACTCAGAAACTCCTGCTACCAAACTAAGGGGTTTACAGTGATATTTCCAACTTAGTTATACCCACAATACATATAAGAATAAGAATCAACGCATGATTTTACTTGACACGATTCGAAAAAAAATAAAATAAATAAATGAGTGACTCTCCGATGAGTAAAGCAATATGACTATACCTTTGTTATTGAATCGTGTCAAGTAAAATCACGCGTTGATTTTTATTCTTATATGTATTGTGGGTATAACTGGGTTTAAAATATGACCGTAAACCCCTTATGGTGGGTTGCACCAGCAAGGCTTAAATTAATCTAAGATTAGAGATAATCAGAGTTTAGTAAATTCAGGTTTAAAATGAATTAATCTAAGTTTAAAACTAACAAAAGATTTAAAACTAACAAAATACTTAAATGTAATCATAGATTAGTAAATCTAAGATTAATGACTTAAACCTAGATTTGAATGTAATTGCTTGGCAACTGTGAAAGGTTAACAACAGAAAATAGTGGGGAATCAACACGTAGGCTACATGTGTAGCTAGCTAGCCTATCTGGGCGGTTTGTATTTATCAAACAATATAACAAACTGTTTGGCTAACAAAGTAACCAATTATTGGAAATGCTGGCAACAATTATAAATTATAACTTTTTAATAAAAGAAACTGCAAGTAGAAAATGCAAAAGAATGCTAAGGGGAAATTGAGAGTTGTGTTGGACTGGACCCCAGATTGGCTGCTGTAACTTCGGCAATAGAAGCAAGCAGTTAAGTCCATTCAACATCATACAGTTCAGTGCTTTGTCCACTCCCGCGGGTGCCTGCATTTCTCTGCGTGTCATTCTAGTTACCTGTATTATTTATTTTATACAGGCTTCCTTGCTCATTTTTATCATGACGTGAATCATACCATGCAATAAATAGCATACCAGCATCACAAACGTCGCCAGCAACCGGGTGGGTTCAAACATTCTTTTCAGCTGTTTCAGCGGCCCCATCAGAAAACAGGTACTGGAAGGAGGAAGACAGCGAGCAAGGGAGAGACTTAAGAGATAAAAGACTTTGAAGAATGTGCACAATCATGCAAAAATATAAAGTAAAAAATCTGCACTAATGTTGAACTCAACAGGGCAGTTGTGCATGTTAACTTTCAATAGATATTACAGAAAGCGAAGAAGTGTTACCTAAGTAAGGCTGCAACGTTTCCAAGTGTGTAAAAAACTGCAAAAAGATGAGTGCCTTTTGGTAAGAAGAGCAATGCAGTCCCCTGTGTAAAACAACATCAGTAAAATACAGTATTATAGCCCTTTGTTAAAACAAATCACAGTACACAGTACTGTTACAGTACACAAATATCCAATTACAGTAGAACAACACCTCATTTACACTGTTATAGAAAACTAATATTCCATTTGCAATTACAGTACACCAACCCCCAATTCACACTGTGTTAGATTATACCAAAACACATGCACACTCAATTACAGTATAACAAAACCCATTCACACGGTTACAGTACACCACTACCCCATTCACACTCCATTAAAGCACTCACATGCTGTTGTCTTCAAAGATTTGCAATACAACCTAAATTAATATTACCACACACAGGTGACCAGTAGTCTAATGCCTGTTGTTCAGAGTTTCATTTGAGATTATTTTATACCGTCTAGTGGTAACATACTGCGCTTCATGTTTTAATGCAGTACATTGACCAGGTAGCCAGCAGCCTTTACAACAAGCAGCCATCAACTGTACAATGTGCTGCATCACTACATCGGTTATCCATTTTAAAAATCACTATAACAATGTTCTCAATTCTCAATTTCTCAAATGGCTTGCACTGACGGGTAAGTCAATGTACTGACCAGAAACAAAAATAATGTTAAATGAATGCAAATACAATATAAATGTAAGAGTGAAACAAAGCACAAAACAAAACAGAGAAGAGGTTTTGCTGACCAGAATGGAGCAGAGGACCCCGCCGGCGAAGCAGGCGATGAAGCACTTAAACCGCGTGCTGTAGCTGAGCGTGGATGCATCCATGATCTGTGGGACCACAAGTGTCACCTGTAACTAATCTGCAACATATCTGCAACACATTCATCGATCCAATAACAGACTCTCAGAATCTCTATCACTTCCAGGGGTAGACGATTCATAAATCCATGCCATAGTGCTCGCTTGGATAGATGCAACGTCAATTAATTTCACTCTACTCTTTCATTAAGGATTAGTTTTAAAAAGACAATTCAATTTCAGTTGCTTTCTTAGGTTTGTTTTGGAGAGATTCAGTTATATGATTTTTTTTTTAAAAACCTTTTACAAAAAATAATAACTGCATGTCTTTAACGAGTTGGAAATCTCAATCGTAAATGTATTCGTCAAGGTTACCCCACAGAAGCGTTTTTTAATTATTTTGCCATGAGACATTCTTTTATATTATCGACTGCACTGACGCTGAGACTATTAAAATTAGTGATACAACATTCATTATTACTCGGTTTGTGTAGAAGGGCAGAAATTCTGCCTCCACTGATACTGATCAGTGGTTTGTGTAGTCAGGTACTCCCACACTCCAATCAAATAAGGGAGAACCAATTGTAGTTCATCCTATAGCACACACATCCACATCCAAAAACACATTCATGGCCCGACTAGAACATACACATCCATCTACAAACACATAGCCTACATCTAACACAATACACACATCCAACAAGAACAAGACCATTCCAAAAATATGGACATTCTTAACACAACTGTCACTTTCATGGAAGGATGATCAATTAGCCTAATCAAAAGACGAAGACACACTGTGGTTACATTAGTGCTTTTTTAGGCTTATGTGAATTTCTCCGTTCATTGGGTACTGTAAAAAAATATCTGGAGTCAGTCAGTGGACAAAATTAGTGATACAGGGTATACAGTGATACAGGGTATGTGTATGTAGACACAGAGGAGTGTAAATGTTGCTGTTCATATGAGAAACACAGTGTTCCTCTTTCAGGTGCACTGAATCTTAACATTTAATCCACATGAATGTATAGCAACTCTGACATCACTGCAGAAAAGATGCTGAATACATTACCTTACTGGATCCGTAACCTCCATGGGAAAGCGTGTAAAAACCAAATGGAACACACAATAGTGCTGAGTGAAGAGTTAACGCGTATACACACCAACTCATATTGAAATCATCCATTATGCCGTGGGACAATATGCAAAGTAAAGTGCAATGGCGATTTGTTGTCCCAGTTTATGTCTTTGCCCTCTTTTCCTCTATTATGTGCCAATAGATCTTCTGTAAGTTGTCAACCTGAATACAACTGTAATTACTTTATACATATTTTAGGATGAGACAATCAATTTAAGGGTCAAAACTATCTTGGGGGACATTTATATTTCAAGTTCTTTATTTTGGCTGCATGATTACATTAGATAATCGGATGTAAACAGTAAAAAAAAACTTGCTGAATCCACCGTTTCTGAACAAGTAACTGTTACAGCGGTGTCAAACTTCAACTGTCCAATACTAATCGGGGCTGATCCATCCAAATGAGATACAGATCATTGGCTCTCCGCAACACCTGATTGCAATTCTGTTCAAGCTTTTCCCCAGCTGCCTGGCACTGTTAATTTCGTTGACAAAAAAAATGTTCGTCGATCCAATTCCTCCAGGCCAGGCATTCTGCTGCTGCCATCTGTGGCAGTGTCTTCTGACCCCTCCAGGCCAGTCAATCAAGATTATCGATTGCTCGCTGGGTCTAGTGCATGTGAAAAATTGAAAATCAAAAAAGATCTTAACGCTCGGTAGTGTGAGAAATTGTCTTGACTGAATCACTTCGCAAAATATGCTAAGGCGTGGCACAGGCACAGGCAGGCTTGACAAGGCAATGGAGCACGGACGGAGTGAGCTTGAAATCCGGCTCCGATGATCAGCTTAGCAGGGTTAGGGAATAACTACACAGTAACATCGAATTGCAAGCGCTAAAATAATAGATTTTATATACAGTGCCCTCCAAGTTTGGCAAGAGACATTTTTTCTTGATTTGGCTCTGTACTGTACAATTTTATATGACTTGGCCAGTCAAGTTTTTGTTTTTTTGGCTTTGAAAATCCTGTCTTGTGGAAGGATGAAGCGTCGTCAATGACTTTGGAGGCATTTGCTTGAACTTGAGCAGATAAGATGTTTCTGTACACTTATTCTGCTGCTGCTATCAGCAGTTACATCAATGAAAACAAGTGAGCCAGTACTTGTGGCATCCAAACCATGATTCAGTCATATTCTCAAAATACAATAGGCCCGTTTGCTATGAGGTCCCATTTAGGTGGGGCCAGTAACTATGAAAAGCAACTGGCCCTGGCAAATTCACCTGTGTATGTTAAGCACTGGAAACTATAAAATATTTGCCTGTAAATTTGTAAAACTAAATAAAATAAAAACCATATGATAAAAGGCGGATCCCTGTCAGTCCCTGTCAGGTTTCATGGGAGTACCGGCCACCTAGCTGCCGCTAGATGGTGATATGCTACCGTCATATCAGCGACAAACAGCGATCAAACCTTTACTGTCTGGGCGGCGGCCACAGAACCGAAACCCGGGCTGTGTCCGAATCAGCACTCTTCCACACTGTTTGAGTAGCCTTGGTGAGTAGATAGGGCGAGAAAGTCGTAGAGTACGCAATTTTTTTTCAAATTGCAGTATACTTCAAACACCCGGATGACACACTTACTTCCGGGGTTTCTCTGAGTACATTCGGGAGCACACTTTTCAAGAAGTACACGAACATTTTGGTCACATGAATATGATGTGAGGTTCGTTTTTGAAATATGAGGCGCAGCTTCGCTAACGTTATCCTTCAAATACAACAAAAACAACACGTGACATGGCAGCGCAAGAGTGGGGCGCAGGGTTGCCAGATTTTGTAAGACTTTCCAGCCAAATGGCGACTCAAAACTAGCCAATTTATAGGCTATTTTTAATCGAAACCAACGTATTTTAAATAGAAATCATCATGTTTTTACATTTAAAAATAAGTGCGTGCTTTGGGACTTTTCATTTTTACCCGTGACTGCACTTTGAAAGTGTCCCAATTTAGCTGTAAAACCGCGGACATGGCAACACTGGTGGGACGTCTTATGACCTGCTTACGACACTTCCACAGTACGGTTTGGAAATAGTATAGCGGATATATTTTTCGCGTCCTGCTAATCAGTGCACATTAAACAGCACACTTCTGCCAGTGCACTCTTCGCAGGGCGCAGTAGATAGAGCTCTGATTCGGACACGGCCCCGGTGTCGGGCGAAAAACACTGAGCTCAGCCGGGGAATCCTTTGAATACATAATCAGCAGTGTACTTTACCTTTTAGATTTAGTGCCTGTTTTTTTTAAAGTCACCAGACGCTGATTGTTAGAAGCTCTCAACCTTGCCCTTCGTGCCTGAGGAGATCTCAGGTGGCATATAACGTTAGCTAATCCTCTTTTAAATTTAGGACTGGTTGTTGCTAATTTTAATATGTGAAAGCAATAATGTGTACCAATAATTTTTGAAAAAAATATTAATTTGAGCAAATTTAAATACTGTACAGCCTATTGTAATTGAATTTCAGTTTCCATTGCTGACTGTTGCTCTCCGTGGCATATAACGGTGGCATATAACGTTAGCTAATCCTCTTTTAAATTTAGGACTAGTTGTTGCTAATTTTAATATGTGAAAGCAATAATGTGTACCAACAATTTTTGAAAAAAATATTAATTTGAGCAAATTTAAATACTGTACAGCCTATTGTAACTGAATTTCAGTTTCCATTGCTGACTGTTGCTCTCCACTTCTCTTGTCTTTCTGTTAAGCTTAGCTAGCTAACATAAGGTGCTCGATTCTTCCTAATGGGAAAATTCTCCCCCATAAACTAAAACTAAACAAAGCTAAATAAGCATGATCACTAAAATAAAAACAGACAACTTCACTAATGTTAACGTTAAATTAAACTGAACTGGAAATTAAATTCGAAAACAGTAAGTTAACGTTACCTAACTTAGCTACAGAAGTAAAAACTGGTGGGGGGAAAAAACAACAAACGTGATGTTATAGTATCAGTTATGAGACATCGTTAGCTGGTTACACTGTCCGATTCTAAAACAAAATACATTTAATATTTTACAAAACTGTACATCGATATTTAAAAAAATGAATTTTAAAAAAATAGGAAAGCAAAAGGCGTAGCTAACTGGCACTATGTCAATGAAAAAACCAAGACTGACTCGTGCAGCAACTTCAGCTAGAATGTAGCTAGCTACCCAGGCAGGTCACAATTGTGTTAAATTCTAACGTTACCTCAGTGAGCCCGCCTTGATCCTCTTCATCTTGACCGCCTAATACACGACGAAGCTTGTCCATGTTATGTTTTAGATGTAATATAACGTTAACTATATGAGATATTGCTGTTTTGTTATGCGTACGCTAACTAACTTCTACTGTCAAACTTCCTATTTCCGCTCCAGTGTCAACACAACATACAGGAAGTCACAAGTGGACCCGCTCCCAAGCACACGCCCAACTGCGTATGGTGACAGAGTAGGGGAAAGATTAAAGAATAGCTAACTGGGAACATTATCTCCAAATCTATCCAGATGGGGCCAAAGACCCCAAAACTGGAAAAGCAGGATTTGCCTCTTACATTCCAGACTTGGAAATAACAAAATATAAACGACTGTCTGAGGGGGTTTCAGTCTTTACAACAGAATTAATAGCAATAATATGGGCATTGCATTGGATGGATTGAGGAGGTGAAGCCGACACGAACAGTCATATGTTCAGATTCAGCTTCAGTTCTGATGACACTTAGGGAAGGCAAGATGGGAGCCCGATCAGACCTTGTGGTGGAGCTGTTGACTGCATTGTATAGGATTGAGCAGGCTGGAGGTTCAGTGGGGTCTGCACTTTCTAAAGGTGAAAATCTCATCTTGATGTCTTATTCCATTAGAGTTATAAGGGGCTCTGAATGATAACTAACTTATGGTAGATGTAATGGCCAGACTTGATTGCAGTCCAAATATTGCACAATTTCTGCATGAACCCATAACATCATGTCGATTTCCTCGAAGGGCAGATCCAGAGCTTTAATTTGGTATACATCATGCCTTGATGTCTGAATGCGGAATGTGATTTTTGGGGCTTGGAGAGGAAATGGACACCATTTCATTCCAACAGACTGATATCATTAAAACATGGTTTTTATTGACTTATCATTGAGTCATCAAGAACTGGAGATACTCATATTAAATGGAGAGCTCTGCACTTGCTAAAGGTGAAAACCTCTTCTTGATGTCTTATTCTGTTAGGGTTATATGAGGCTGAATGATAATTGACTTATGGTAGATGTAATGACCAGACTTGATTGCAGTCCAAATAATCCACAATTTCCGCGTGAACTCATAACATCATGTATACGTACTCGGAGGGGAGATCCAGAGCTTTAATTTGGTATACATCATGCCTTGATGTCTGAATGCGGAATGTGATTTTTGGGGCTTTATATTCAAATATATTCATAGCCAACAGGCTTTTTCCATTAAAATATAATTTTGATCAACTTATAATTGAGTCATCAAGGATTGAATATACTAATTTTAAAGAAGAAAATCTGCACTTTAAAAAAGTTGAAAACCTTATCTTGATGTCTTATTCCAAAAGGGTGATGAGGGGCTCTGAAACATGTCTGGTAATGCTATTAGTTTTGATCAATTTCTCATATATTTCAAATTTATATTTAATGGAAATTCCGTGCTCAAATGAAACAACATATGACGCCCATTCAGAAACTGTTAAGATTGTATTGATGCGCATTCCACAGCGAGTGCTGCAAGCATTTGAACTGAGGTCCTTTTTGGCACAGAGCACTATTGGCCATTCCGAGCTTCATTCCGCCGTTCAATTCCGGCTTTTACCCAGGCCCTACAATTATGTCCTCTCTCTTAAAACGAGACTGGCGTAGATATCAACGTCGTCATACAAGACCGGAGAATGCAGTGAATATCGCAAAATTGTTGGCGATGACGAGGTTCATAGTTTTAAAGCAATTCGTCAATGTTATTCAAATCGGTCTGTTATTGAAACATTATTAATTACGCCATTATTCCTGGTCATTGGCTTGCGTAAATATTTAGTTTATACGTAGTGTTACGTTCTAACTATTTTCGGTGGTACAACGTATTCTATTTTAGTAGTGCGCAAGTTGTAACTTAGTGGAGACTTGTTTGAACAAGTTTGCCTACGTTTTAACTTACGTATAGCTGGTGCAACCGGCCCCAGATGTTACACACTCCGGTACAGTAGGTGGCGGTATGCACCTATACAAGTTGTGTTACGATCTCCCATTAAATCAGAGAAGAAGAAGAAGCACACCCCCACTTCAAAAAAATGTATATAGCTAACGTTAGTCAATTTGCCACCGAAGATTATTAACGCGTGGTGAATTTTAATTGATTATGGGAACCTTTTTGTTTAAACAATGAAGACAAAAAGAGTGCACAATAGCTGCTCGCCATGGATTTCTAAGTACTCGAGAAAGGAAAGCGCTTTGAATGCTAGCTTAACCAGCTTCTGTGGTTTAATAATTGCTAGTTGCCCACTTACTTTCACGTTGTGGCGGGCGACCACGTGTTTTGAAATGCGCCATTAATACTTAATTTTGTTTGTCATCACGAGGAGAAGTTATCCGTCTGGACAACATTGTAATGGATTACGAAAATAACCTAACTAGCTAACGAGACCTAGGTGCCCGGTGTTTTCAATCAGTGCTATTGCTAGCTGGCTACGGTAGATCGGACTCGCAGGAACAGGTTTATGTTGGTTAGCTAACGTTACTTGCCTGATGGCGAACTGTTAGCTATGACGTGTGACTAATTTAATGAAATTTTGATTCGTCTAACGTTATCCGTCTCTCCTTTTTTTTGTTAACAATTTTATCATGGCTTTCGTTAGCCTGTTTTCAAGCCCACCAAACAAGGGTCTTCGCGTGGCTGATACTAGTGCAAGCACCGAAAGGTATGGCGACTTAGTTAACGTGAGCTATTTAGCTTTAATATATTGTCCAACTTTTATCGTTAGCTAATATGTAACGTTCAGTTAATAATTTGATGTTAAGTAAAATGTAACGAGCCATTTCTTTCATGGGTTGATGTTGTTATGGTGGAGGACATGCCTTTTGCTGCAAATTAAACTACGCTAACGTTAACTATTTGAAGGCACGCCGCAAATTGACTGACGTTACAGCCTGTGTTTTCAACTTGGGGGGGGGGGGGGGGGGGTCAGACTTGAAATGCAATGATAATACAGTATATAGATTTGTGAAAATATAAAACATTTTTTAAATATAACGTTTTAAGTTATGATGGGGGGGGGTTGTTACAAGCCTACACCTTCGTGTTGCTGTAGTTTTACTCTGGTCCTGGGGTTAAATCGTGAAAGCTATTATTAGGCAGGTCATTCGTGCGCACACAATAATAAGCCGACCGTGAGCTGTGCACAGAATTTGTGATATTTTGATTTCGAGTGTGAAACTAGGAGTAACTTTGCAACATCGTACATAGCAAAATATTGTCCAAATGGAAATATAAAGTAGGCAGTTATAAAGCTAAGAGTTTTCCCTCTGCTGTGATACATTCAGTTTGTGATTTGAATAAAAAATAAAGGTTTGGGGAAACAAAAGGATGTGCAAAAATCCAGTCCAGCTAATTAATATGCATAAATGTTTTTTTTTTTAATTTCGAAGGCGCAGATGTGTTGACATTGATTTTCCCAGTACAAAAAATAGCTTGTCGAGTCCCTACGTCATCAGGATCATACTGGAATCGTTCATTTTTCAGCGAGAATAGGTGGGATAGTTTTAACAATACCGATTCCGGTATGAGCCTGATGACGTAGGGACTCGCCAGCTATTTTTAGTACTGGTAAAATTCATGGCAACATATCTGCTCCTTCGAAATAAAAAAATAAAAAACATTTATGCATATTAATTAGCTGGACTTAGTCATTTTGCACATCCTTTTGTTTTCCCGTATAAGAATTTTGATTAAATCACCATTTTTGAGGACCACTAAAAAAAAAATGAAATGTAGTTATGTCACATTTTTTCTGTTCACTAATGTTTGTGGCACTAACTATAAGAAAAGTTATTCCAACGCATACCAATTCTTTATTCATCAACATTTTTATATTTAAAAAGTGAAAAAATGCGTATTTTCATCTGTTCACCAAAAATGGCTGAAAACGCTATATAAAACAGATAGTTTTTTTGAGCATAACTTAAGAACCGAATGTCGCTTTTCAAAAATCCTTTCTGTTTTGTGTTCCTTTCATCAAGCTGCTTAATTTGAGCTATACTTTAATAGTGCTGATACAACTTCTAAAAATGGTGTGACTTGCCTACTATTATTACAGTATCGTGTAATTAATGATTATTTGGGTTTTCATTGAATACAGATTTGTAAATACGATAATATTTTTAAAGGGTTGTTTGCTGTGTGTCAGTGATTCTCCATCTGTTGCCTATCAACGGTTTTCAAAGTTGATCCTGTGGGCCAGCTTTGTGTTTAACTGTTACTGCCATAATGTCAGTGCTAGCTAGCATTGAAGGACAGAATCTGGTTATAATCAGATCCACTCATGCTTTTTCTGTAATGTACAGTATGGAAAATGATTTATTTAGAAATGCGTTACATTTTTAATCGATTCAAATATAGACTGGCAAGTGAAATCTTTGGGGGTCCTACTTGCTGAAAGTCACCCAATGGCAGTGTCCTGTCTGGGAATTAAACCTGCAACCTTTTGGTTACAAGCCTAGCTCCTTAACCATTATATCACACTGCTGCCCAACTGCAGCTAAACAAGTAGACCTCAAATACATGTTGTCAGCTATCTTAACTGATCAAGACATTGGTTGTAAAAAAATAAATAGAAATGCATACACAGTGGTTCCCCAGCACCAAGTTTTAAAACCACAGTACTGTGTAATATAAAACTATTTCTAGAGGTACATTTGTACTGATAAAGTGATACAAGTAGCTAATGTTAGAGGTTGGTGAACAATGTATCCCAAATCCAGGGCTCTCACTTTGAGCTGATCCGTGCATGGGAAAGGAGTTTTGTAAAAGTGAATAGGTTCAAAGTTCATGATTGTTAAAGGAAGTGTGCTGGTCCAGATACACATGTTTATAATTGTCTATTAAAGGGAGAAAGCTGGAGCAGATGAAGCAGATATTAACTGTGAAGGGATTAGAGCCACAAAGAAGAAAAAGAAGAGGAAGAAGAAGAAGAATAACAAGTGGGGCAGAAATGGAATGATCAATATGAGCACCAGGACCGGACAGCAGGAAGAGCAAGAGGAGAGATGGCAGAGGGTGGGTCTGGTGCCATTAGTGTATCACTGAAAAGACAACATTGCCCAGAATATAAATACTAATGCAGGGGTCTCTGGCTTAGTTTAAAATTGTGTGTTCGTCTCTGTCAGGACTCATCTCTTCAGTTGGACCAGGAACACAGGCCCAGGGTTCAGAGGACTGAGTGGGACTGGGATTACAACTCCGAGGTAAGATTGCCCAAATTCCCCTTTACAGTCAAAAATGTATTATCCAAACTAAAATGGAAAGTATGTATATATATTTTTTTCCATTTTGCACAGGATACGATTTCCCAGTCAGTGAATCCTCGAAAGCGCAAGCAGCAAAGTAATGATCATGGTAGACCGGAAAGAGATTTTGCCAGTGAACTGGACCAGTACAGACAGATGAGAGAGGCCCTGCCCCCACCGAGTCCCCCTTTCCCATTCCCTCCTCAGCAAACACGGGGATTGTCTCAGGAAAAGGAGATGAACATGAGGGGACAAGAGAATCCAAAAGAAACCTGGATCCACAAGATAAACCGAGGAATGCCTGGTGAGGATGAAGAAACGACCTGCACACTGTCCCCTACCCTGTCCCTGTAATCCCAGACCAGGAATGTGCATGCCTCGTGGCTTTTGGAAGCATTTTATAGGGATTATATTCAAGGAATTGTAACAAAATTATTATTGTATATCAATAATGTGAGCTATCTGACAGGGGGCCTCATTTCTTTAAGTCATTTTATCACATAAAATCATTTCCCAAATTCTACGGACCTGCACCGTCCCATAAAACATCACATTTTGTTCACCACGGAATACATTCACAACTATTTTCTGAATCTTATTACATGATGGTCTGGACACTTCGGCTTGTCCTTTTCGCACATTGAGCAATTAATTTATGTACAGTTTCAAAATAACCCTTTGATGAAGCTTTGAACAGTTAAGTGTGTACCAAGCTTCATTCATATTTTTTAATGTTGAGTGAATTAAAACATGGTGTAATTATTGGTCAGGTTTTGGAATAGTGGAGTCCTGCATTTGCCACTACAACAATTTGTATGTGCGGAGTAGGTGGCCCATCTGTCAGGCTACATGTATCTGAAGTTTTTTTTGGGGGAGGGGTGCAGGTCCTGGTCAGAGAGGCAGGGCTCAGAGTGGCAGAGGCAGGAGGGGTATGAGTCGAGGGCGTGGCTCGCGGAATAACAATAACAAGCCGGATGGCAGGCACTGCGGGAAGGGGCGTGGCCTTTCGGGGGGCAAGGTTGAAGCTTTGCCTAAAGAGGTGAGTCACACTGCTCATATGGAGCATAGTTATATGCTCAGTTATATGGGCAGTTATACTCTTGCATCAGCTACATTTTCTGAGTGATGAGAATGTTTTTATTTATACATGATTTGATTGTAAATACCTTAGTTGTCATTTATGCATTTAAGCCAGGTGTGTGTTGCAAGGTCCAACCCATTTCTGGAAATGCCAGCCTCTGCTTGTTTAATGAAGCCAGACATTTAATGAATCTGATATTTTTGATGAACTCATATTACACTACAGCAGACTGCACATATATCCTTTGAAAAGTTTTACTCCTGACTAATATGAGTGAACCAGTATTGGTATCTATAGCGTTTTAGTAAATTGAGCCAGAATAATCCTGTTAGAACAAAAAACAGAATTCACAAATTCACACTGGCCCTTTTGGAATTTAATTGGAGTTGTGCACCCCTGATTTAAATAATTAAAATAAAATAAAAAAATGACAAAAATAAAGTTTAAACAAGGTATGTGCTCAATACCCACCACTCCTTAATTTCTCTGTAGAACTGGTGGCAGGTTACTCAACCTTTAAGGCTATTATGGTGACGTCAGTATTCACTGGTCTCATCATCTTTTAGGAGAGAAAAAAGCCCTTTCTTTCCCAAGATTTTCTCGACCAGCACACGTTGGAGGTCCAGGGAAGACACATTTGTAAATATTTCCTGAGAGGCGCATGCATCAAAGTAAGTACATATGAGAAATTGTATCCATGTGGATGAGTGGTTTAAGCAATGGTGTGGAACAGTGGTGAGAAGCAACAGTTTGATCAGAGCTGTTTTATGCAGATTGCATTTTACGCTATAATTATTGAGTTCTCTCCAATGTGTTATAACAGCAATAACTTTGGTAATAAGTTACCGTTAGCAGAAATCCGCTGGCACCAATCCGATTGCAGGAAGCCATAAATGTTTTCCGACTATAACAGGTTTATTGTCTGAAAGCCTACAGACGAAATAGTTGGGCGGTTTCACGTCAGTAATCATAACATTTCTTTTTTTTCAAAGAGTGAGAATACACAAAGTGCAATGCATTATGGAATTGCGTTCACACACACTGTAAAAGGCATAGTCAATGGCTTGACCATCTGACCTGGCAGTGTGGTATAATGGTTAGGCAACTGGGCTTGTAACTGAAAGGTTGCAGGTTCGATTCCCAGGTAGGACACTGCCGTTGTACCCTTGAGCAAGGTACTTAGCCTGAATCGCTTCAGTATGTATCCACCTGTATAAATGGATAATATGTAAAAACAAGTTGTGTAAGTCTGCTAAATGACTGTAATGTAGTATAATGCTTTTTAAGCTTCTTCAGCTCCAAGTTTTTGTGAATAACCTGGTTTTGTGAATGTACTTTCTTTCAGGGAGACAAGTGTAATTTTGAGCATGACACGAATGTAAAGATGATGCAGTTGTGCAAATTCTATGTCCAGGGATACTGTGCAAGGGAAGACTGCATCTACATGCACAATATCCTTCTCTGCATTTGTATCAAAGCAGTGTAAACTAGCAGCTTGTGGACTGTCATGTGTAGAGCGAAAACCAGCATATTTTTATTAAAAGATTTGGAAAACAGATCTGTGCACATCTATTTCTGCAAGTGAATGAGTGCATTTCACGTGAAGTATATTCAGTAGAACGTACGTATTTATTTTATAATGTGGATATGTTGTTTTTCATTTGTAAGCCTTTTTGCCTTAACCCAGATGTTCACAGGAATTCCCATGCAAGTTCTTTCATACAGGAGCCAAGTGTTACCAAGGGGGATGCATGCAGGTTCTCTCATGAGCCACTCACAGACCACACCAGAGAGCTGCTGGAACAGGTGAATTTTAAGTTACTTATTTTCTTATTTACTTAGTAATTGACTTATTTACTTAGTATTTGTATTTGAAATGTGTAGCTTTAAACATTTTACATGCATTGTTTCCAATTTGAACGATTCAACTGTTCATCTCTGAAGCCCTAATAATCTTCCTCCTCTATTTTAGACCTTTTTATTTTCTTGCTTTCTCTCGGGGTTACTCTGCTTCCTGTAGAGCGACCTGTTGTTCTGCATCACATTTCCTATTGGAGGGACTGTTCTGCTTACTGTTTCTACAATAGGAACTGTTAATTTATTTTCTGGTTTAATTTGTTTTTTTCTGGAGCAGTTTCTAAACTCTGAGCCGGTGAAGAAGGAAGAACCGGATCGGATGGAACAGGACGACTGCTCCTCCCCTCTGCCCCCCTCCCCCTCTGCCCCCTGTGGCCAAACTCACTGTTGACTTGGCTTACAATGTGGTCAATGTCAGGTAAGGCACCCCTTTCCCTGTCCCTACTCCATCTGTCACAGCCACGCACTTCCCTTTGAACCCTGCCCCTCTGTCTTTGCGCCACCCCCTTCTTATAATCTCCGCTTGCATCATTTTACTCGGTCTCAGGCCCCAATGATTGATGTGTGTCACTGGAGCAACACTTTGACAGTACGTGTTTGTATTGCAGGTCAAATTTCTACAACAGCTCCCCTCTCACAGAATGTCAGCTCCAGGGAAGCTCCACCCTGCCTCAGTCTAGGGCATGTATTAACATGCAGGGTGAAAAATTGACCATTCCGACAGGGTCACCTGGCCTAGAGAGAAGGTCCCAAATGCACACTTGCTCTCCCACTGTCCCAGACTCTAAGATGGAGAGTCCAGCAGTCCAGGATGACCTCATCTCTTCGTCTGTGGAAGCTTGTCCAGGAGGTAAGAGCATAGCCATCATCAGCAATGCCCTCTCCTCCATAACAGTGCCCTATTGTATTGAAATGACTTATGTTCTTTGTGCACACCTGCTTTACGCCACTTGGAAAGGAAAGATCTCCAACACTACTCTCCTTCATGCTTTTTGAACTCAATAGTTTTTATTAGTAATTAGCACATATTGTGGAAATGTGGATGTATAGGGCTAACTTGGGGCTAATTATGCTTTTACGTCCAAAAGCCTGTCACCTCAGTCCTGAAGACCCTGTTCCTGCATCTGAACCCGACTGATGAGGAGCCACAGAACTCTGGTACTGAGACGGGTACATATTCAAGTCAGTATACGAGCTTACTCATTCCCTCAACTAGTACTCACCTCTTTACACCTGTACATACTCGCCTCACTGCACCTGTACATACTCCCCTCTAGAGCTGGGCGATGTCTATGAAAAATAATATCACTATATTGTCATGTGAAACATTGTGATATACACTGCCCGGCCAAAAAAAAGGTCGCCATTGCACCCGTAATGCATAGTGCCCACTGTACAAGCCTCTGGAGGCAGTGTTATGATCTGGGGTTGCTTCAGTTGGTCAGGTCTAGGCTCAGCAACATTATGCAGCAATAAAATGAAGTCAGCTAAGTACCTGAATGTACTGAATGACCAGGTTATCCCATCAATGGGCATTTTGCAGGACGACAATGCCAAGATTCATCGGGCTCAAATTGTGAAAGAGCGGTTCTGGGAGCATGAGGAATCATTTTCACACATGAATTAGCCACCAGATTCCTGACCTTAACCCCATTGAAAGTCTTTGGGATGTGCTGGAGAACACTTTACGGAGTGGTTCGACTCTCCCGTCGTCAATACAAGATCTCAGCCAAAAATTCATGCAACTCTGGATGGAAATAAATGTTGTGACATTGCATAAGGTTGTCGAAACAATGCCACAACAAATGCGCGCCATAATCAAAGCTAAAGGCGGTCCAACGAAATATTAGAGTGTGCAACTTTTGTTTTGGCTGGGCAGTGTACCATATTTTCTCCCCGACCCCCAGAACAACACCTCTATTTGTTAGAATACTATACTGTCACCCTCAGGGCATCAGTGGTGCCAGAAAGTAGAAAATTCTGGATGGTAGAAAGCGCCCCAAAGATAATGTAGGAGCCATCACTTTAACCCCTTGGCGCAGATGGCAAATTTCACCTATTTAGGGGGTGCTCTGTTTAAGGCTTTATAACTCCAGGTGTGAGCATCACATAAACTTGGTAAATGGCTTAAATGAAACAAGACAGGTGTACCATTTACAATACAAACTTAGATTTGTTTATTTTCATAATTTAAGTCAAAATAAAGTGCCACAAATGCAAAGAAACTTTGGAAAAATTAAGTTTTTCTTTAGTTTGCTGAGAGATACACAAGAGAAATCGGTAATTTATATACATTTCCTGGATCATAAACTCCATGTCCAGAAGTTTTGCAAAATCTGAGGATGATATGCAGAACTACTAAAGGTCTATGATGCAAAATATAGCAGTGTACCCTGTTGTCCATTTAGTCTCTAAATCTATCCAAATGGCTAAATTGTGCACTGCTCTAAATAAAAACAAAATGATCATATAATTAACTACAAATCAACAGTTTTGAGCAAAAAGGTCCCGGCAGCATCACCTTCTACGCAAAGGAGTTAAGGATGGTTTCTCCTGACAAATTTTCCTCAGGAGAAACATATGGTTAAAAATAAGAAACCCTTCAAGTTGGAAAATGGAAAAATAAGGAAAAATAAGTCTGGAAAAGAAACCCTTCAAGTTATCCATCCATATCTACTGCATATCTGGCAGCAGAGTGATGGTTGAAGGCTTGTTTTACGTCAGACCCTTGATGACTTGGAGCCATTTAACCAACCATTTGTTCCATACTGTTCCAGTGTAATTTACAGCTAAATCTAGTCCCACCTCCCAATTCCCGTAGAGATCCATTCAAATGCAGAGAGGTTATCGTATCGCTTGTAGGATCACCTGAAAATGAGATATCAAGTCTTTTGATGTTGTTGGGTCACAGACATCAGGAAGTCATGGCATGCAAAAGATATGCAACCAGATATTAAAAATGATTACTTTATTCTACATTGTTAAACTGTCCAATTTTTTTTGATGCCTGAAAATGGGGGGAACTATGTACGAAAGGTTCTAGTATTTCTAAACGGTTCATCCGATATGGATGAAAATACCCTCAAATTAAAGCTGATAGTCTGCACTTCAACCTCATTGTCATTGTATCCTTTCAAACTCAGTGCTAGAGTACCGAACCAAAATAACAAAAGTATGTGTCACTGTCTAATGAATTATGGTGCTCACTGTACATACCTCTCTGCACCTTTCCCTCACTATACCTGTATGTTGTTGAAGTGTGGCATGGAACTGAATTTCTTCTATTTCAGGCATATGTAGCTTGTGTATACACAAAACGTTGAGTCGCTTACAGTATTTATTGTAATTTCTAACTTGTAGTTCAGAAACGGCAGAGCAAAACCCGACAATTTGACAGAGCCTTTGTCAAGGGAGTGTGCGCACAGCACATGGGGAGCACAGCATAATTCACATAGCATCAGTAAACTAGACAGGATAGAGAGGAAAAGCATTAAATTGCTAGCGATCACTACACCTGTATCCAATCGTGTGACAACTGTGGACCTATGAGGACATTAGTGCTTTAATGGACAACAGAGCCAGTATCTACAGCTTTTAATACCCACACAACCACAAGATACAGTACTCCAAAAACTGACAAACATGTCACCATTTGAAGAAATGGAGATATTACACCTTCAATGAGTGCTTAAGAGAGAGGTGATCAATGATGAACCATCTGAATCGTTGACTTCTGAGAAGCTAGTGAACCATTAAACGATGTTGCTTATTATTGATCACTAGCTAATGTTGGCTAATAAGAAAACATCTGCTTGTGGCTACTGTATGTGTAAGCAAGCTGAATTAAACGGCATTTAAAAAAAATGTGATGTAAAACTATGAACATGGCTAACCAAATTTAAATAACACATTTACCAATCCCAGTAGCAAGTCTAGTTGATGTTATCATAAGCCTCTTTCACACATGCAATACGGAACATTACCGGAAAAGTTGATCCAGCAATATTCCGGAATGTTCCGTATTAACCCCTTTCACACATGCAGCCTTATCCGTAAATTTTCCGGAACATGTGTAAATAAGAGCCGAAGTCGAAATTCCGGAATATCCGCGCCGGCAATTTGCCGGCAAAAGACCTAGTGAGGTTTCCGTAATTGGTAGCGTTCATACAACCAACGCTCTACCCTATGTTGCTAGGATACGTTTGTTTACTTACTACTGAAAAAATGGCGGGTGATGAAGTGACAGAGTGTGCAGTTGTACTACAGTTACTCTTGTTTATTTATACATTTTCGAGGCAAACGCTGGCAATAATACATCTGTTCCAATCACGAAACACCATTCGTAAACAAAAACTTAACAAAAAAAATCAGGATAAGTCGGGAACAACTCCGCTTTAGCTTGGCTCAAAGCCGGAGACGTCGCCTGTGGCGGCTGGAGGCTGTACGAGTCTCATGTGGCTCGGGGCTCGGCGAGACGAATGTGGGTACGGGAGCGACCCCGTGGCAAAGTCTTCTGGTCTAGTGTCATGAATAATTTTGACGACGGGCAGTGGGTTTGTGATGGGTTCACTCACGTCGCCGTGTTTACGTCAGAATGTTGTGCGTGATTGATCCGGTAATGTTCTGGCTTTGTTCACACATCACATCGATACGGAACTTTTACGGAAATCTCACTAGGTCTTTTGCCGGCAAATTGCCGGGGCGGATATTCCGGAATTTCGACTTCGGCTCTTATTCACACATGACCCCTATCTGGCAATGTTCCGGAAAATTTACGGATAAGGCTGCATGTGTGAAAGGGGTTATTGAGACAAAACCATAATAGCTTCCTAGTGTACCAGCTTGCTATGATCTTGTCACTTAAATAACATTAGATATACTTTCTTGTTAATCATAGTGGTAATTTTTAGGTGCCTGATAAACTTTGATTTAATATTGAAGATTACGATTACTTTTTTTTGGAATGCACATCTTACCATTATACACATTTTACAAATTTTTTAATTGGTTAAACGGCTGCTTTCCTTGAGTTATCCTGCGATTGTAGAGAGGGAGTGTAGTATTTATTGTGGCAATTGATTAATCATTGATTGAAACACTCAAGCTGTCCTTAGTTAAACAGGTGTGGGGTCAGATTTACTGAAGAACATGGTTTAATTCCAAATTAATTTATAGTCGGTGGAAATCATTTTGGAATTGAACAGTGATGCTATAATGTAACTTTTTGTTCATAATTAAGCGATATCACGAGAGGGAGTGGTGTTCTACTGATTTGGTCGTAGATTGGGAATGACCCACTATGATAATCTATCACTTCAATGCGATTTTTCACCCGACCCTCACAGATTGAAACGATATTTGGTGTGATGATTTTCCTATAAGAGAAACCCCCAGAACTGATTTTTTTGTTATTTGGCTTGTTTGTTTTTGCGGGACGGGTCAACTAACTTTTGTCTAATTAGCATGACCTCCAAACTTTAAAGGAGTTTTTAAAGTTTGTAACACATTTACTGTACTAAATCATAAAATGACCATGCCATCAGAGATTAAGGAAACATGCTAAGTCGAAATACTGGCTTCTCTGACAACAATGCTACAGCCAGTATGTTCTCCTTTGAAATTTCCATTCCGGGTCAGAACATCTGTTTTTGTTTTGGCCTGTGTGATTCACTATTCTCTGAGTTGACTCCGCCCACTGCCAATTTCGGTTACCAGATATGAAACAAATTGGCACACAAACAGAGTGCGCTGCAGCCATGGAAGCAAGCAAACTAACTGGATCAACTGAGATTGTACTAGATTCTACCCAACCTAAAAAAAATGCTTATTAGCTAGATTACTCCCTAGATTACAGCATTGCTGCTGCTTGTAGGCTATGTTTTTAAATGACAACCCAGCTCTTTCAGGCAGAGTGCCAGAAGTACACCGGAGCGCTTGTAGAGTGTGACTTATATCAATGCTTTAAATTTATGAATGACCAGAGTGTTCTCTGGAACTCTGAGACGATACAAAGGCAAGTCAGTTAGCTAGCCACCTTAAACATATTCATTTAGTTTGCTAGCTCCGAGAGTGACAATTTTATCAATGCTCTGAATATTCGAACAACCAGATGTACTTCGGCACTCCGATAGCCGATTTACGAATGCTTAAGCTAAGTTCAACATCGTTTTCATTTAGCTAGCTAGCTAAAGATTTAAATATATACAGTTGTGTTCAAATAAATAGCAGTGCGTTAAAAAAAGTGAATAAAGTGCAAATATTTTTTAATAGCTTTTAGTTCCATATTTCAAGTGTAGTGGAAACATTACACATTCAATTCCAAATCAAAGCATTAACAAATTATCAAGTCTGTGTTATTCTTTTACAGGAAGCAAAGAAAATGAATATTAATCTGTTCAAAAAAAATAGCAGTGTCGACATTTTTCTCTTCAAACTCAAACACTTACTGTATAAACTGAAGAAATTTTTCCAGATTTAACTTCACTTTAAATTACTGAACTAATATTTAGTTGCATAACCATTGTTTTTGATAACTGCTGCGCATCTGCGTTGCATTGAGTCAACCAACTTCTGGCACCTAGAAACAGGTACTTCAGCCCAGGATGAACGAACTACATTCCACATTTCCTGTGAATTTTTGGGTTTTGCTTCAGAAACTGCATTTTTAATGTCACCCACAAGTTTTCAATGGGGTTGAGGTCAGGGGATTGAGCTGGCCACTCCATTACCTCAATCCTTTTCTTTCTGGAACCAAGATGTTGCTCGCTTACTTGTGTGTTTGGGGTCGTTGTCTTGTTGAAACACCCATTTCAGGGGCATTTCCTCTTCGGCATACAGCAACATAATCTCCAAGTATTTTGATGTATTCAAACTGATCCATGATCCCTGGTTATACGGTCAATAGGCCCAACACCGTAGTATGAAAAACATCCCCATACCATGATTTTTGCGCCACCACGCTTCACTGTCTTCACAGTGTACTGTGGCTTGAATTCAGTACCTGGGGGTCCTCTGACGTACTGTCAACGACCACTAGACCCGAAAAGAACAATTTTACTCTCATCAGTCCACAGAATGTTACGCCATTTCTCTTTGGGCCAATCGATGTGTTCCTTGGCAAATTTTAACCGATTCTGCGATTCTGTTTTTTCAACAATGGTGCTTTACGGGGGCTTCTTGCTGATAGCTTAGCTTCGATCAAACGTCTTCTGACTGTAACAGCACTTACAGGTAATTTTAGATCATCTTTGATCTTTCTGGAGGTGATGATTGGCTGAATCTTTGCCATTCTGACTCTTCTTCGATCCGTTTTAACAGTAGTTGCTCGTTTACTTCCACGTGTTTCAGGTTTTTGTTGCCATTTTAAAGCATTTGAGATCATTTTCGTTGAGCATCCTATAATTTGCTGCACTACTTTATACGTTTTCCCCTCTCCAATCAACTTTTTAATCAAATTACGTTGTTCCTCCGAACAATGTTTGGAACGGCCCATTTTACTTAGCAATTCAGAAGGAAATATATTTTATAACAATGTGTGAAACATTTGCTTCCCTTCTTCTTTAATAAAGGACAATTAATGACACCTGTTTTTTCACAGAATTAATTAATTCTCTAAACTCCACACTGCTATTATTTTGAACACGCCCCTTTCAATGAATGAGTCAATTACTCAGAACAAGCAGCGTGCATGTCATGACAGTTGGGTCTGTTGTTTTTCTATTACACTACTACATCTACAAGTAAATTATTTGCCATGCAGAAATATCACTACTACTAATAACAGTGGTTCATCAGGTTACTGATGTTGTACTGCTATTTTTTTTAACACAACTGTATATGTATGTAGTTACTAGTTAAACATACCAGTGACATTAGCTTATATCTGTGTGACCATAAACATAGCCAGCCATGCATCTAGCTAACAGAGTTATAAAAAATCCACATGAGCTGGTTTATAATTTGCAAACAATAAATTGCAAACGTATACATTAGCTGATCAACTTACAGTGTAGGACTCGTCGTCGCTTGTCATTTTCAAAATAGTATAATGTTGCACTCGGCTCTTCTTGTGCTCGGTTCGTTCAGTGTCCTCAACCTGGCAACCTGCGTGAGCTTTGAGTCTGGGGAGGAGGAGGAGGAGGGGGTGGGCGGAGACAACTCTCCAATATTGTGAATTTGGACTGCAGTACCCATTTTAAATGCTTGGTGTCAGTGTTACATATATTACCTTTAAATACTTGTAATCTCAAAGTATAGCACCTACAAAGCCAAGTTTTACATCATTTTAAAGCTCTGAGTGGCCTCCATTTCATGAAATAAAACCAAAATCCTAGCATGAAGCGCAGAGAAAATGCGTAATGAAATTACCTTTGACCTTGAATTACGAAAATGGGTACGCTTCAAATTTCATGTTTTTTCAAATGTTAGTTTATGATGAAGCAACAATCTTGGAAAAAATATACAGTATATTGTATATAAATACGTTTTTTTTTCCTGGACAGGCTATCTTCAAAAAATCATAACTGCAAAAATTTAAGAGCGCCCATCACAAAATTTTCCAAGATTGTTGCTGCGCTTCACCTAGCCGGCGATGATGTGACTGCATACTGTATATCACAAAGGCTCTGCCAGATCATTGGGTATTGCTCTGGTGTTTGAACGACAATGATAAATTTCAATGACGACTATAAGCTCTTTAACTAACTTTATTTTTGTGTGAGCATCCTGGTTTTGTGCCTGTTTCACTTGTCTTTGATTATTGATTTTGATTGTTACAGTTAATGTGCTTCAAGGATGTCTTGTTTTTTGTGTAGCTCATGTACTTGCCATGTTAAACTGACATGACCCATGTTCCAGGTGTTTCTGGCAGCGATGAGGGTGTATACGGACAGCCAGCTGCTCTTAAGGCCAAGAAGAGGCAGATGCAGGGTACGGTCCCCACAAAGCAGGAGACAAACGTGTGTGATTGGCTGGTTGAGGCTGAGGCACGGTCTGGCCAATGCCCGGCACGCAGTGAGGGGGAGTCGGCACCCCTTTGCAAACCGCTGTTCTCTGAGGACAGGGAATGGGAGGTAGGACAGGAAGGGAGACTGAGGGATGAGCCTGCACTGATGCCCCTAGAGGCCATCCCTGGAATGGCACGAAGGGACCCCCGTTCTGTTCCTTGTGCAGTCTCTGTCACATTGCCCCTGCCCACCTTTGCCCATACAGTAGAGTGGAGCACTGAGGAACCAATGCCCCTCCCCCCCCAGGTAGACACCTCCCCCCAGAGCATCAGCCCTACCCCTCACTTTCAGCGCCCCTTGGTGGACACCCCCGAACACTCCTCCAGCTGGATTCCCCCCAGGAACCTGCCTCAGGTAGTGTCCTCTGCTGTACACAAGCTGCCCGTACCAGCACTGGGTGGGTTGATCCACCCCACTTACACCAAAGGCAGGGGAGTCAACCCAGAAGGGGGTGACCATGCGGCTAGGGAGACGCAGACAAAGGGAAATGTTCTCGAGGGTCTTTTTAAGACCCTCCTTCCTGTGAGTGACCTCTGACCCCTCTATCTCTTTTGTTAGTGAGCTCTGACCCCAACGACCTCTGCCAGTGACTGTGACTTGACCCTACTGCACTTAATTTCTGCTAGTGACGGGCCTGAATGGTCCACATTCAGTGTGTAAATGCTCCTACTCAGAGACTGCTGTATACGTTACATAAACACACACACACACACACACACACACACACACACCTTTTATTTTGTATCTTAACAGACTATTAAATTATAAATTTGCATTTGACTGTGGGTGGTGGGGAGTGCTTAATGGTATAGGGATATATACCAGAGAATCCGCGAAAGGGCAATTATTAATATTCAGTCAGATTTGAAGGAAACATTGTAATAGGAAGCAGACAGGACCTATTTCAGTTTGGCTAATGGATGTTGTTTGTTGTAATTTAGTGGCCATCAGTTTTCCAGAATCTTCTATTGGAGTATTCTTTTGGTAATAGGAACAGCCTGTAACAGGTGTGATTTCAGTAATCTTAACAGAATTTAATAAACCTATGCTATAAGTGGAGGTATTTTACAAATTGTGGTACACATATACACTAAAAGTTCATATACACATGTACCGTTCAAAAGTATGGAATCGCTGAGACATTGTTTTTTGAAAGAAATTGATACTTTTATTCACCAAAGTAGGGGTGGGGGGAGACTGTGTAAAAATGGCTACAGTTGCTAAAGTAGAAATGGAATGAAATACAAATAGTAGTTTATAACATTAGCAATGTCTTGACTGTAAGTTTTGATCAATTTAATGCTACCTTGGTGAATAGAAGTATCAATTTATTTGAAAAGCATAGAAATGTCTCAGTGATTCCAAACTCTTGAACGGTAGTGTACATGCTGGGGCGAACACTGACTGTGCACACAAGCTGTAATGTTAGGTGATGGGTGGTCAGTATTTTGTTTTCTCCATTTGGTCAAATGTGGATTTAAGGCAGACCACTACTGTGCAATGTTTTCTGGTGTCACCAGCCAGAACAGAGCAGCCATGGTCTTTTTATTTGAGGTAATTACTATATAATTGAGTCTGGGATTTTCTTCAGGAAACTGAATTCTACATTTCTGTGGTGAGGGTTCACAACAGTAAAACAGATTCTCACAGTTCATACAGAAAATTTAGAGAGGGGGTTAAGGGACAGCAGGGAGTCAATTTGCTAAATGGCACTAATTTTATGTTCAGTACGATCTGTATTGCAATACAGAACTGTAGTTCTGTTGTGCAATACCATAATGGTACAGTACTCATAGTACTGGGACACCGTAAGTCTGTGAATGGTGGTAAAGTTGCGTTTACCCATTAGAGCATCAGTAAAACCACCCAGTGTGTGTAATATCCCCATTGTGGAAGCCCCTGGCTTTTAGCAGCACTAGAAGAGTATATAAACTGACCTAAGCAGAACCTTAGTATCTAGGCCTCATAGGTGGGTAAACTGTTTATCTGGTTGTCAATCAATCAATCACATCTTGGCTATAGTGTGCATAAGGCATATTCTTAAATTCTGATTCATATTTATATTCATATGCTTTTGCCTTTTATATTAAAATGACATTTTAAATCAAGATAATTGCTTGTTCACAAGTGCATACAGTGTCTCTAGATCATGGAGGTTGTCTGTTTAGTTGCATATTCCTATAATAAAATGTATGTGTATCTTGTATCTGCTGAAGTCTCCTTTTTCAGTCCAAAATTCTAAACTCCATAGTGTACCTTAACAGTTTTCCACCTTTTCTTCAATTCTCAATCCTTCCACTCCTCCACCCCCTTTACCCTCTTTCAGATGTCTTTGTGGACCACTTCAGCAAGAAGAATGTTCACATCCACAGCACTTTCACAATCCTCCACTCACTATCCTATCTGTCTCATTCTACCCACCCACTGTCCTCCTCTCACCTTGGCTGTGTCCAAATCAGAGCCCTATATACTGCGCCCTGTCTCCTGTGTACAGTGCTCAGGCAGACGTATCCGCCATACTATTTTCCAACCGTACTGTGGAAGTGTCGTAAGCAGGTCGTAAGACGTCCCACCAGTGTTGCCATGTCCGCGGTTTTACAGCTAATTTGGGCTACTTTGAAAGTGCAGTCACTGGTAAAAATGAAAAGTCGCAAAACGCACATATTCTATAAAGTAAATATATGATGATTTTTATTTAAAATACGTTGGTTTCGGTTAAAAATATATTTTGGGCTAGTTTTGAGTTGCCATTTGGCTGGAAAGTCTTGCAAGATCTGGCAACCCTGTGCCCCACCCTTGCCATGTCACATGTTTTTGTTGTATTTGAAGGAAGACGTCAGCAAAGCTGAGCCTCATTTTTTTTTTTTTTTTTTTTTTTTTTTAAACAAAGCTTCACGTCATATTTATGTGACCAAAATGTTTGGTGTTCTTGAAAAGTGTGCTCCACAATGTACTCGGCGAAACCCCGGAAGTACGTGGGGTTTACCGTATACTGTATTTAGAGACGATTTGCCTACTGAACTTTTTCACCCTGTCTACTCAACAAGCCTACCTCATAGTATGGAAGGGTGCTGATTCGGACACAGCCCTTATCTTTTCAGGTTCGCTCCCCTTACAGATGTTGTCATGTCTCACCTGCTGACATGGCAACTAACCCCTGTGCCCTGGGCTGCGTTCGGATCCAACTTCACATATTTCCTTCCCTTGCTCTCTTCCCTCGAGTGAGTTATCTTGTGACATAATTTGCTACGTGCAGCAAGTAAACTTAACAGGTGCTCTGCATGGGAGGATAGACGAGAAACAAAACGGAAGTGAATGGCCCTCACAACCAATATAGGAATTCTACCCCATAGAGTTGAAACGTGACCTCCCACTTTCGTGGAGCCTTGCATTGAGGGGACTGAGGTAGGCTAGTAATTAGCCTACTAATTATATTTATATAATTACTCCCTCCCCTTAAATTGGAACCAAATCCCACTTGGTGTGGCTGCCATATTTCATCCTGGAATTTTCAGGATTCCTCCCTTGAAGCAAGGGAAGGGAACGACAGGAAGAAAGCCTAAAATTCGGATCCGAACGCAGCCCTGGGCCGTGACTGAATACGATCCCTGTCCACTGTCCACTCAGACCCCTGTCCCTTCACTTTGCAAGCAGCTTGCAAAAGAAATCCTACAAAACTATTTCCAAACTAGTGAGTAGTTTGTAATATTTAAAAAAATAATTGTTTTTTTGAGAATATCAATCAGTTTACATATGACGATGGTTAGAAAGTATAGGTTATGAATGAAGATAGTAATCTAATCTAGTAATTTGTAATCTATCCCGCTCTTGTTCTACAAGTTGTAGTTTTTACTTCCGGTTTACTTCAAGAAATTGTCAGATGAGTGCACAGTTCCGCAGATGAGTGTGCTCCTGAATCTCAACAAAACCCCGGAAATAAGGGTTTCATCCTGGGACATTAAGTGCCCCCATTTGTGGGGGGAAAATCGCCCACTCAAAAACTTTTTGACGAAGTTGACTCAAATTTGCGCCCCCAAAGGGGTTAAGGGATCGTATTTGTTCACGGCCCTGGACTCTTCCCTCAACTGTTCTCCAGAACATATCCAGCGTACTCCCAGTCGTCTCCATGGTCAAGTCATCACTCTCGAACATGCTGTGTGCCCACAGCCTTCAAAGAGTCACACCTCTTGGAAGAAACAGGCTCTGGACCATTTTTCTCTTGTGAAACATCTTGTGCAACATCTTATGCTTCATGGTGGACCATTGTCTTGAGCTCAAGCTGGCTGCGACGTTGTGCTGTACATTTCCTCCAAATTGTCACCACTGCTAGACCTCTCCATTAATCTTGATTCTACAGGAGAGCTCACTCAGAGTTCTTCTACTGCAAGAAGCCTGGGGGTAGCATTAGATCAACTCTTCTCCATGTAGCAGCAGTGATTCCCCATGTAGATTTTCTACACAGAAACCAAAGATTCCACCCCTTGTTCACCACCTACTCTGCACAGTTCCTAGTCCAGGCCTTGATGCTCTCACAACAGGACTATTGCAATTACCTCCTTGCCAGTCTTTCTTTTTGCGCCACAAAACCATTATAGCTAAAGTAGAACAGCCTTCGCAAGAGTTCTCATCACATCCCTTCTCATCCCACTCCTCTAGCTACCTGTTACAGCTCATCAAGTTTAAAACTGGAACTAGCCTACTCGGGAGCTGCAATGGTCAGGACACTGACCCTGGCCCAAGATGTAGAGTCTGGTTTAGCTTAAGCAGAAAACTATTCTCTGGAAATGCTGAGACCTATGAACGGTGTCTACATGTTGCCACTCTCCTGGGACACACCCTCAGCAGCAAAATGGCAGCTGCAAGAATCAATAGTGAACAATGCACTCCATATGGGTGTGGGCTGCATGTTGCCGGTTGAGCAGAACATTGCAGCTCTGACCTCCTTGGGCTCTGGGCAAGTACTCTCAAGCCCTTGTTGTTTTAACAAATTATGTGACCTCTTTGGCCAGCCTCATTTTGGGAAGGTTGACAGCTCTCACACTTGAGAAAAATGCTTATTACTTTTGTTGATAATGATGATTGCTATTTTATTTGTCTGAATATTGTAAGGGGAAATGGGGGTATTGACTGTATAAGAACTGACCTTTAGTGGAAGGAATAGCATTTCTAATATATTTGTTACAAACCATCTAAAACAAGTTTTCTTGCAAACCCCAATTCCAAAAAGGTTGGGACAGTATGTACAGTCGAAGTCTGAAGTTTACATACACTTAGGTTGAAGTCATTAAAAGTCATTTTTAACCACTCCACAGATTTCATGTTAGCAAACTATAGTGTTGGCAAGTCAGTTAGGACTTTGTGCATGACACAAGTAATTTTTCCAACAATTGTTTACAGACAGATTATTTCACTTTTAATTCACTATATCACAATTCCAGTGGGTCAGAAGTTTACATACACTAAGTTGACTGTGCCTTGAAATTTTTAATATTTGGTTGCATATCCTTTGTATGACCTCCTGATGTCTGTGACCCAACAACATCAAAATACTCTTGATATCTTATTTTCTGGTACTCTTACAAGCGATACTGTAATGTGCCTGCATTTGAATGGATCTCTGTGGGAATTGGGGGGTGGGACTAGATTTAGCTGTAAATTATGCTGGAACAGTATGGAATACATGATTGGTAAAATGGCTGTAAGTCATCAAGGGTCTGAGGTATCAAACAAGCCTCAAACCTCTGCTGCCAGATATGCAGTAGATGTGGATGGATCACTTTAAGGGTTGTTTCTCCTGACAAATTTTCCTATTGAACTCTGTGGAAAGTCGGGAGAAGAAACCCTTCAAGTTTTTACCATGAGTTTTAATGACTTCAACCTAAGTGTATGTAAACTTCCGACTTCAACTGTAAAATGCAAATAAAAGCAGTGATATGTAAATTCTCTTTTACAGTTATGCTTTGCATTTATACTTGCAATTGAAAACAGTACAAAGAAAAGATATTTAATGTTTTACCTTAGCAACTTTATAGATTTTTCCAAATGGGTGTTTTTTGAACTTCCCAGTCTTCTTTTTTTTTTTTGCCCCTGTCCCAGCGTGTTGCAGGCATCAAATTTGGAATTAGCATATATTTACAAAAATCAATAAAGTTAATCAGGTAAAACATTAAATCTTTTCTTTGTACTGTTTTCAATTAAATATATGTAAAATAATTTACAAATCACTTATGCGCATTTTAAATACTGTCCCAACTTTTTTGGAATTGGGGTTTGTAGATCTGCAGTAATAAAACAAATTAACGATTCAAACACTACAAATATTTATACTTAGATACAACTTTTTTGCTGCTAAATTTACAGTAACAACACCAATATGTTTATTTTATGATATGAGGAAGGAGAGTATAGAACTTCAAAAGCATAACATGCGTCTTGTCTTAGTTCAATATGTGGCGCTAATGTTACATGCGTTACACTACAGACACACACTTGTTTCTACAACTACATTCTGACAACTATCTGCGGACACCGTTCTTGCGTTATAACGTATCATTTTATTGCTTCAACCATCTTTGGTTTAACTTGGTCCTCGTTTGGAGTATAGCCAGGGTACGTCATCGAAAAGCGACAGGCTTTTGCAACTGGGTTTTCTGATGGTTTTTATTGACTAGCTCCGATCCAGTTTACGTTAGCTGTTGATGTATTATATTTCTTTCCTGCTAAAATTCAGATTTATGATATGAACATCGGCTGTTGATTCAGAAAATTGTACGTCGAAATATAACGACTGGCATCGAGCATCCGATGGTAACTACTTGGCTAAGTTAGCCACTTGACGTTTAGTATTTTTCCCGTTTGTTTTTATTTCATTGACAATCTGGACGGACGAATCGAGTTATTGGGCTAAACAAATACGTAGAGACATTTGAAAGGGGGTGGTTTGGTTTGAAAATCTTCGTCCAAGTTCTAGGCACCGAAGCCTCTATTTTATTCATAGATTAAAGGTAAAATGCGATTATTGAGTCATTTTTATAGCTGGTGAGGAATCCATTATCTGGCTATCTAGGATGGCTATGCAGCGAGACTGCCACATTAATATTCCAAAGGCAGAATGCTAAATGCTGTATTTCATAATGCGCTGATCTGTGGTTAAATGAAGCTTGTTTTACGAATCAAGTATCCAGATGTTCCTAATAGTGAATTCACTCAAATTAACGTTAGTTGGACGAGATTGGGGTTTCACGACTTTCGTCGAAACCTGAATTGTCAGGAAGATTGCAGAACCCCAAACAAAAGATGTTATATTCTGTCTGCCAGTTAGGCTATATGAAGAAAAGAGCTGTGGGTTCAGTATTGGCAGCGATGATTTCATGTTTTGGATATACTTTGTTGCATGGCCAAAATAAAAGCCAATGCCTAACACAGTTCTTTATGAAAGAATTGAAAAATAAATGCATAAAAACTAACTGCTGGCTTTGTAAATTTGCCAATAAACAATGTACAATAGAACAACAGAACAAATGCAGATACATCAGGGACAATTTGGCAATGTGATTAGAAAGGCCAAGAATGCCATGTTTACTATTCTGCTCCCCGGTTTTAAAAATTGCTTGTTTTTCTTGGGCTTGAACCCTACTTCAGTTGGGGGCATATGTCAGCTGAATGCAGGTTCTTCTTTTTTAGTGTTCCCACGTTTGCACTCAAACAAAGGACATTTCCTATTAAATGTATGCCTTTATTTATGGAATGATTTAACAAATTTCATTGCCAAAGGATAAAGACCAACAGGTTCAAGATCATTTCAACATATCGGAGTAGTGTGTTTGTAGTTCCATCACTAGCTTCCAGGTTGTTTGTCTCCTTCCCATTGAAGAATTGATACTTTGTTGTAAATGAGTGTGTAATGGTTCTGTATGTTTGTTCTGAACCTGCAGGGGAAGCAGCGCTGGCAGTGAGAGGAGTTCCATTCTGAGCCAGCAAGCAGTGACTCACTGAGGATCAAGCAACAGCTGAGCAGAGGACATGATAGCTGTATGGATCTTTGGCACCGAGACAGGGAGGTACACTGCCACTCCACACATCCAGTCAAAACGTTCTACCTCCGGAATTGGTACACAAGTTGATTAATGCTGGCTTCATAAGCTAGCCTGAAAAATCACTGGGATCGTACCTCCATCCACTCTGGGGATTCTGAGATGGAGTCATATAGCCCAGCAGAAAAGGACTCTTTACCCACTTTGAAGTCCAATAGAATCACTGATGGGAACAGTCACAACAGAGAGAGCCGAGCCAGAAATGTAGATGGTGAATACCTCAGCACTACAGAGGCTGGCTCAAGAACTAATCTGACGTCTGATCAAATGAAAACTGAGACTGATGAACAAGACAGTGTTAACCATGATGAACATCTCACTGCAGTAAAAATTGAGCCTGAGGAACTGGACCAAATTAATACAAAACAGGAAAACTACAGAGATGATGGGGATTTTGGCGGTTCAGTAGCAAACGCACTGCAGGCTGAATATAATGGTGATTTTCCTGAAATTGAAATCGAAATCGAAAGAGTAGATGATCAAAGTGAATTTGGTGCTGTTAGAAAGAGGTCAATTCTGCAGGGTAGTAAGAGTTTCAGTGAGGGATTAAACCTGAGGACTCACAGTGACATTGACCTAGATGAGAAACCATTTGTGTGCAAGGACAATGGGAAGCTTTCCAAAGGAAAGAGTCCCAAGGTCACTGAAAAGCAGAAAGAGATTCTTACAGGAGATAAGTTGTATACCTGTCGACCACATTCTTGCCCTGACTGTGGGAAGAGCTTCAGGAAATCAGGAAACCTTAAGCGACATCGGCTGATTCACACAGGGGAGAAACAATACACTTGCACACAATGTGGAACGAGTTTCAGTCGATTAGAGCACTTAAAAACTCACCAGAGAATGCACACAGGAGAAAAACCATATTCTTGCACTGACTGCAATAAAAGTTTCAGTCGCTCTGAACACTTAAAAACTCACAAAAGAATGCACACAGGTGAGAAACCATATTCTTGCAATGACTGCAAGAAGAGTTTCAATCACTTAGGAAGTTTAAAACTCCATCAACAAATTCATACAGGAGAAAAACCGCATTCTTGCACTGAGTGTGGTAAGAGTTTCAGAGAATTAAGAACTTTAAAAAGGCATCAGCAAATTCACACTGGAGAGAAACAACACTCTTGCACTGTCTGTGGAAAGTGTTTCAATAACTTGGGGGTCTTAAAAATTCACCGGAGAACTCATACAGGGGAGGAACCGTACTCTTGCTCTGATTGTGGAAAAAGTTTCTGTCATTTAGGAAACTTGAAACGGCATCAGCTAACTCACACAGATGAATCATACTCTTGCACAGTCTGTGGGAAGGTTTTCTTTCGTTTAGGGAACTTGGAACAACATCAGTTGCTTCACACAGGTGAGAGACTATACTCCTGTAATGAATGTGGGAAGAGCTTCACTCACTTGGGAAGTTTACGCACTCACCAGAGAATTCACAAAGGAGGAAAAACATACATTTGCACCGAATGTGGACAGAGGTTCTATCGGTTAGGAAGCTTTAAAGAACATCAGCGAGTTCACACTATTGAGAAAGAATACACCTGCATTATATGTGGTGATCATTTTGGCCATTTGGGACACTTTAAGCAACATCAGCAAATTCACAACAAAGAAACCCTTCTCATGCCTTAATTTTAAGTTTGCATATCTGAATATATTTTACCTGGATTACAGCAAAGGTTGGAAATGTATGAAACGTTTAAGATTTAAGGATAAATAACTACTGTTGTTTTTCTTTTTGCATGAAGATTGTGTAAATTCAGAATTTTTTTAATGGCACTTCCTGCACAGCTTTATTATTCACAAACGTAGAGAGTAAAGCTTCCATTCAGACCAGGACGTTCCCACCAATTTAGGAGTTTTGAATTGCCAGTTTCAAAGTATTTCAAAACATCTGAGTTGATTGAAAAATCTGAGGGGTTTCTGAAACACCAGGAAAATGTTGCCCTGTCAAAGCAGGATGTATGGTGAGGATGGGTTTCAGCCAGCCGGAATGAAGGTGCCTCATCATACACCAGGGACTCCTGCTAGATGATTGGTCGCCTGAAGCTCTGCCTTTTACACCACATCGTGTGTTCCTCTGACTCATGTTTGCAAGCCGGACCTGTAAACTGCTGTGTGATAAGAAGCGGCCACTCATCACACGTTTTGGCAATTTGTGCTATTTATTATGCTACTTTATAAATGGCCTTTTTGTTGTACAGAGCAGAGGGGGGTCTGGGGTCACAGAGTGTAGTGCTTGACAAACAGTCATGTTATTATTTAAACATCAATATCACAAGTAAAATGCCTATGCAAAACAAATATTAATCGACACAGGAAATTTGAGATGACTGTCAAAGTTCATTTGTAAGATTCTAGTTCCCAGATGAAGCAATGCAAATGTAGATTCTCTTCTGGTTGAAAATATATATTTTTTCCAATTCTAATTTCAGCGGCAATTTTTTTTTATTTGAAATAGTTGCATACAACTCCAGGAGATGTATTATTGTATATTGTTATTCCTGTGTATGGTTGTCTTTGTTTAACATGTAATTGGCAATAAATCTTTGAATTGGTGATAAAGTATTGCATTCATTTTGTACCATTTCTATTATTTTCAAGAGGAACATAAAGCAGCTTACTCGTGTGTGCGTGTGCGCAGGGGGCTCATCTTAGGCTCTCCCATTGGGACCACATAAGCCATTTTCCAGCAGAGCGCTTACCACAGATCAACTGAAGTGGGGAGGGAGGGATCTTTTTTTTTTTTTTTCATGATGTATATAATTGTATAACATTTATGCATAAGAAATAACAAAAAGATTACAAACTTTTGATATGTTACTTTTAAAATATTTACATCTTTAATATTGAATTATACTTTAAATGGCAGCGGCAATAACTGCGATGAAAAAGAACTGCAAGGAAACGGCTACAGATTGGCGATAAATTGATAACTATCGTAGAGCATGCGTATAGAAATTTTCAACTACGGAAGTGACGACAATAACAAGCGACAATGTTACAGGACCACAGAACTATATACATATAGTTCTGTGTACAGGACAGCTCACTGCTGGGCTACAGGGTTCTTTAAACAATACGTTTAGTATACTTTTATATCTACTGTGGTTGATATGTGAGGAAAGGACGCGAAGCTCTGAGGACTGACAGCACACCATTCCAGTGGTAAGTAAATGGATAACTGCGTTTTCCGTGGCCGTTTTTCGTTTCACTGACAACGATCTGGGTGAATAAATGTAGGCTACATGTGACGCCAGTTTGGGATTGCAGGCATATGCCATCCGCCAAGTTACGAATTGGCGAGGCGCCCATACATCAAAGTTTGGCATTATTAATTCGAATATCTGCGTGAGTAGTAACGAGCAAGGTAACGTTAAAGTTAATTGATGAATCGCTTAAATAAATGTCTATTTACACTTTTTTATATTGTTTTCTAAACTATAAAGGCCCAAGCTATCAGACCGAGACACACACTTCTATAGTTATTAATCAATCGTCCCGTTAGTAGTACCCAACGCTAGATAACTGAATACAGCTATTGCCGCCTTTAACATGGGTTTCCAGTAATAAAGTCGACACTTTCGTAAGTAATGCTTTACCGTTAACCATACAGTATGTACAGCTCTGTCTTACATTGAAAATATCTGTGTAAAATGTTCATAACTGGGGAATGTGTAATTCCTCTTTATGTGTTTGTTCTGAAGCTGTTTCTGTTGAGCAGCAGTCCTGGCAGTGGGAATTAACTTCATTCTGAGCCAGGAAGCAGGGACTCACTGAGGATCAGAGGAGCTGTGTAAATCGGAGGCACAGAGACAGTGAGAGGAAATGCCACCACTCAACACATCCTGACATGTCACTTCAGGATCTAGCACGCATCATGGCTTCATACCATCCTGTCTGAAAAGCCACTGGGACTGGGACTCCATGCACTCTGGATCATTCTGAGATGGAGTCTTTTAGCTCAGCAGGAGAGGACTCTTTATCTTTGAAATCTGTCAGAATCACTGATGGGAATAGCAGCTTCAGATGGAGGAGAGCTAAAAATGAAAACATTAACTTTCTTAACACTGCAGACACAGACTTTGGAACTACTCTAAAGTGTGACCAGACGAAATCTGAGTCTGATGAACCGGACCATATTAAACGGGAGCAACATATACGCACTGTTGTAAAAACTGAGCCTGAGAAACGGATTCAAATTAATCCACAACAAGAAATCACCATCAGAAAACTTGGAAATTCAGAAGAGAAAACACTGCAGACTGAATCAAACAGTGGTTTTGCGGAAATGCAAATAGAAACGGACGTGGACCAGAATGAATACGATGCTCTAAGAAAGAGGAGGCCAAGTCTGCAGGGTGATGGGATTTTCGGTGACGGATTAAACCTGAGGACTCGTAGTGGAATTGGCCTGGATGAGAAACTTTATATCTGCAAAGACAGTGGGAAACACTTACAAAGTTCAGCGGTCACTGAAAGACGTAATGACATTCGCACAGGAGAGAAGTCATATACATGCAGACTCTATTCTTGCCCTGACTGTGGAAAGATCTTCAGGAAATCAGGGAACCTGAAGAGACATCAGCTGATTCATCAGCGAATCCACCCCAAAGTGAACACAGGGCAAGAGCCATATTCTTGCTCAGACTGTGGCAAAAGTTTCTGTCACTTAGGAAATTTAAAGCAGCATCAGCTGACTCACACAGATGATTCATACTCTTGCACAGCATGTGGGAAAATTTTCTTTCGCTTAGGGACCTTAGAACGACATCAGTTGCTTCACACAGGGGAGAGACTGTATGCCTGCAGTGAGTGTGGGAAGAGCTTCACTCACTTGGGAAGTTTACATACTCACCAGAGAATTCACAAAGGAGAAAAAACATATGTTTGTACAGAATGTGGACAGAGGTTCTATCAATTAGGAAGCTTTAAAGAACATCAGCGAGTTCACATAGTTGAGAAAGAATACACTTGCATTATTTGTGGCGATAGTTTTAATCACTTGGGGCACTTTAAACAGCACGAGCAAGTTCACACAAAAGAAACATTACTCATGCCCTGAATTTATTCTTGATCTGTAGATGCTTTTGGTGAACTGTTCTATTAAACACCATAGCATTATAACTACCGTAATAAATAGAATATAACATTTATGGAGAAATGCTCCTCTTTAGTTTCAGTATTTATGCCCCCAAATGTATTTAATTATTTTTTTCATGTGCAGTGAACCAGTTAAGAAATCCCAGCCCCCCTTTATTTTTCTGTTTTGTTTGACCTGTGACTGATTGTGATCAGACTTTAGGTTTAGCATATGTTGTGAGAGAAACAAAGGCACTTGAGGAGCCATTTTGATTCATTCAATTTTCAATTTTCTGAGTTGCCCTTTACATGAACAACTGAAGCAAAATTTTAAAAAAATGCACATCTGAAAATTGTAATGACGTTTTTTAAATTATTCAGTGGATACAACATTGCAATATCAACACAGCAGGAAACACCCTACCTACACATTATTACTAATGCAATTTTCATGACAGGTTTGACTTTGCCAGTAGACCACTGGAGGTTCTAGAGGACTGTTAGAGGTTCAATTTGAAAAGCACTGCTTTAGAAGAATAATAATTGACATTATGAGAGAGCCTGCAGCGATTCGCCTCAATAATTTTGATATTTGTGCTAACTTGCTCTTATTTCCATTTTACTTCCATCAGCAGCCTTGCTGAAATCTCAGTATGACTTCACTGTGTTTCCACCTTGGGGATGATTTGTATGATTTGACGTGTTTAAATGTGTTTCATATGTTATATTCCAGTGTAACTGTGTTTATCTTTGGTACTACCTAGTTACTGTACCTATTATCATATTTCAGTAACTACTGTTGTATTTTATTGCATTAATTTCACTGTGTGGCATTTTGTAAAGTGCTCTGGTAGTTTAATTGTACAGGGCACCGTACTGAAAAAAGATTAAATTGAGCCTGAAGCCACGAAATACAACAGACATCTTATTTTAATACAGCTGTATGTAAATACTAGAGTTTCCTGTTTGTTGGTCACTGTCTCTACTCACTGGTGGTGCTGCATTTCCAAATGGACAGCTTGTTTTCGTATAGTAATACTATTCTTATATTAAATATTATTAAAATAATATATTATTATCGTATAATAAAGGATGCAGGCACACAACGTCTAACTTATTTCTAAGTCATTATAAACAATAGTAATGGTGAAAATATTTCCATAATTGACTGATGTTCGTCTCGTGGTTGTGTTATTGTTTGGGGCAATGCTTTTTACATGTTTTGTTTTTTTGCTGAACAGTCGTTGCACAGCGTTGTGGTTGTGACGTTCTTTTCTACAAATGCTCAGTTTACATTGAAACAACAAAAAAAAAGTAGATTGCAGTTTATGAAACCTGGCTAATTTACGTGAAGCTTTTCTGACGTATTTCGTTTATCATGAAAATGAAATGCATAGTGAATTATTCGGATAAATGATAAACCAGACAACCTGCTCCAATGCTACCTACCAGTTATATAGTGGTGTTGTCTGCGTTTATTTAGCTATGAAATATTCACAAATATTTCCTTCATGAATATAACATTTTGGTTCGTGCAATCAATGGAACGAGTAACCTGCTAGCTTTTGTACGCATGTACAGTATTCCTCATAGTGGTTTCAACATTAGTAAACTGACCCGTTTACCGTAGTAACCAACAGACGCTGTATAAACGCGACGGAAATGGAAGACTAAAATACGCGGTGGGCCCACTGAACTCAATACGCTCTATGGGTGGGCCACAGAACTGTTCTGTGGTGTGGTCGCTTGTACAGGCATTCATAAATCGAAATAAACAGAAGAAATCAAATGAACATGACACAGGCATGTGAGGATTGACAGCCGTACGGTGTGTGATTAGGTAGGTGTCCCAGATAATTTACATCGTAAACTGGCTATGCAGTAGGCACGCAGATTAAGTTATGTGTTTCTTTTGCACTTGTCGTTGTGGTAAATTATATAAATCGGAAAAAAATACCAATGGCATTTTCCAGTAAAAGTAGATAGTTGATGGATAAATATGCACGAAATACATTGCGATAAATTTCAGAAATCCACTGCGTAGCGTCAGCCTTAGTAACGAAGGCAGATGTATCCCTATACTTGTTTTTGGTTTGCTTGTCAAAAATGGACTGCTGGTTCAATGTATTCCAGAGTGATTCAAAATTGATTTTCAGACATATGTGATTGTAGGTAATAATAGTGGTAATAACAGTTAACCTACAGTGATAGCCTGTGATACCCAAACAAATTACTCCAATCAAAATGCTTTGATGTGCAGCGATAACACAGATATCATTTGAAAAATGCCTTCATGAGCCACAGCCACAATGGTTGCATTATATTATTTCAAACAAATTTTTATCTGCCCCATGAGTTATGCTATGGTTAAATGTGAATTTGTGTATAAAGGCTCTGTTTGGCTTTTTTCTGAAGCTGACGTTCTGACTCATTGAGGATCACAGCAGCTAAGCACTGGACAGAAGAGTTGTCTGGATCTGAGGCACAGAGACAGTGAGAGTTGGACTACAACATAAAACATCCAGTCGAAGCATGCCACCACATGAAAACAGAGACCAATGGACCAGGCAGTGTTAACCATGAACATCATATTCCTACTGCAGTGAAAATTGAGCCTGAGGAACTTGGATGAAATTAATACAAAACAAGGAATCCACAGACATGTTGAGAATCTTGGAGACTCTGTAGCAAACAGACTGAGGACTGAATCGCATGGTGATATTATAGAGACTGAAATGGAAATGGAGGAGGATCTGAATTAATATGGCACATTGGAAAGGGGAGTAAGAGGGTAAATCTGAGTGCTTACAGTGATACCCACACTGGGAAAGGACCATACCCCTGCGCTGAGAATGACACACTTGGAAATCACAAATCAACCCACATGATAAATAAGTGTGAAAAGAGTTTCAGTCAGTTAGGAAGTTTAAAGCAGCATCAGCAATTACATATAGACGAGGTACTATATTTTAGCATTAACTGTGATAAGACTTTTAAGCAATTAGGAAGCTTAAAAACACACAGAAGAGTTCATGCTGGAGAGAAACCCCACTGCTGCACTATATGTGGGAAATGTTTCCGTTATTTAGGAAGTTTAAAATCGCACCAGAGAACACACACTGGAAATAAACAATACTCTTGCGCAGACTGGTGAACATTTCGGTCTCTTGGGCAGCTTAAAAATCCACAAGCAAATTCACACAGGAGAGAAACCATACTCATGTAGAGAATGTGGGAGGCATTTCTGTCATTTAGTAAACTTTAAACGGCATCGGTTAAGTCACACAGGTAAATCATATCCTTGTACTGTGTGTGGCAAAACATTTTTCCGATTAGTAAATTTAACACAGCATCACTTCATTCACAAAAGACAGAAGCTTTTCACTTGCAAACAATGTGGAAAGGAGTTTGAACATGCACAAAGTTTTAAAGAGCGTAGACAGATTCACAAAGAGGAATATTCCTGTACTGAGTGTGGGAAGAGCTTCAGTCGTATAGATCGCTCAAAGACCCACCAGAGAATTCACTCGGGAGAAAAATCATATTCTTGCACAATGTGTGGAGATAGTTTTGGTAACTTAGGGCACTTAAAACTACATCAGCAAGTTCACACCAAATAATTGACTTTTAAGCAATTAGGAAGCTTAAAAACACAAGAACGTTCATACTGGAGAGAAACCCCACTGCTGCACTATATGTGGGAAATATTTCCGTTATTTAGGAAGTTTAAAAACACCAGAGAACACACACTGGAGAGAAACCATACTCTTGCGCCGACTGTGGTAAAAGTTTCGGTCACTTGGGCAGCTTAAAAATCCACAAGCGAATTCACACAGGAGAGAAACCATACTCATGTAGACAATGTGGGAGGTGTTTCTGTCATTTAATAAACTTTAAACAGCATCAGTTAAGTCACACAGGTAAATCATATCCTTGTACAGTGTGTGGCAAAACCTTTTTTCGTTTAGTAAAATTAACACATCACTTAATTCACAAAAGACAGATGCTTTTCACTTGCAAACAATGTGGAAATGAGTTTGAACATGCACAAAGTTTTAAAGAGCATAGACAGATTCACAAAGAGGAATATTCCTGTACTCAGTCTGGGAAGAGCTTCAGTCGTATAGATCAGTGGTTCTCAACCCTGGTCCTGGGGACCCCCTGTGTATGCTGGTTTTCGTTCCAACCACAATTGCAATACTTGAATTTTAACAAGCTGTTCATTTTTCTTAATTAGGTGTTTTTAATGTTTAGAGGGATTATTTACATTCTTAAGCCACATTATGTTAGTAATAGCTATGCATGCCATGAAGAATAAAAGTCCAATATTCACATTGTGCTGTATTGTAAACAATTAAAATGAGGTAAAAAATGTTTTAACTGATCAAATTAAAGACTGAGGTGAATCAATTGGCTCATAATTGGTGAAATTGTGGACACATGGCCACTAAAACTAACCGTTTGGTAAATAATGAAGAATTCAAAGACAAAGCAAATGATAACGAGCCAAACCTGCATTGTGTTAACAAGTTTAAGGAAAAAATCATGAAGGAACTTAAACTTGTGTTCAATTAGCTAATTAGGAGCCTATTCACCTGAGTTCTTACCTCTTCTTTGTAATTGTTTGCAATATAACACAATAAGCATAACGAACATGGGATTTTTTTTCTTCCAAGCATGCATAGCTATTGCTTACATAACGTGGCTTAAGAGAGTAAAGAGTTTAAAGTGTTCTCTCTAAACAATAAAAACACCTAATTAAGAAAAAATAACAGCTTGTTAAAATTCTGGTATTGCAATTGTGGTTGGAACGAAAACCAGCATACACAGGGGGTCCCCAGGACCAGGGTTGAGAACCACTGGTATAGACAGCTTAAAGGCCCACCAGAGAATTCACTCAGGAGAAAAATCATATTCTTGCACAACGTGTGGAGATAGTTTTGGTAACTTAGGGCACTTAAAACTACATCAAAAAGTTCACACCAAAGAATCCGTACTCCTGAAATGAATGAATGTATGAGACTAAATTATGCCGTTTAATGTGCTATGTGTATGGTACAGTGCTTCATTTGATTTTTTAAGAAAGATTGTCCCCATCAAGTACAGGTGAGTTTCATATTTCATGGCTGTAAGTCATCAAGGGTCTGAGGTATCAAAAGAGCCGCAAACCATTACTCTGCTGCCAGATATGCAGTAGATATGGATGGATCACTTGAAGGGTTGTTTCTCCTGACTGATTTCTTATTGAACTCCATGGAAAAATAAGTCAGGAGAAAAACCCTTCATAGCTAACTTGGTAGAACAACCCAAAGTTCTACCAAAGTTCAGTTGTGCTTTAAGTGCATGGCTTATGTTGGCCATCTCCGAATCCAGCCCAAAATGTCCACTATGGAGATCACATACACTCGACTGTCATTGTTTGGAGTTTACATGATATGAAGTGACATTTTTCAATTGAAAATTTATTTTTCTTTCCTTTGTCAGGAGAAACAACCCTTAAAGTGATCCATCCATATTTACTGCATATCTGGCGGCAAAGTGATGGTTTGAGGCTCGTTTGAGACCTCAGACCCTTGATGACTTACAGCCATTTAGCCAACCATGTGTTCCATTATAACTTTTCCTGTGTAATTTAGAGCTTAATCTAGTCCCACCCCCCAATTTCTATAGCAATCCATTCAAATGCAGAGAGGTTATAGTGTCACAAAAAACGTGTCACTGTCCTAACACTTTTGGAGTGCACAAGGGGGAAACAACCATATTTTCAGTGACTAATAATATTTTATCAATTAAACATGTGGGACCAAGAAGCATGATTTAATTAATTGTGTTTTGTAACAAAAATGTCATCCTGGTTTGGTTATTACGTCTGTATCATCCAACATTCTGTTTCCCAATAGGCTTTCTAAAGAGTAATGTGAATTTATTACACTGTGAAAAGCAGAGGCAGCTGACCGAATGCACCTCAGAGGAAGGCGTGTACTGGTCTGTGTTCTCATGACTTGATGGTGGACATTGCAATGAAAATAAGGGTCTACAAATACTCTTGGTTATGATTTTATATAATCTTATGATCAAAGATTATTTTGGAATCATTCCAAATATTTAGAGACAAATCTAAGGTAAAATTGATTAAAACAGGTTATTTTGTATGTCTGTATACTAAGCATGAGAAGAAATCTCTTTTTATTAGTGCGTTTTATAAAAAAATAAAGATGCTGATTTGTTAAAAGTTTTCAGCATCATTATGACTATAGTAACTGTAGACACTGACCAGCAGGACCTGGAGTTGAGTAGCACTGAATTAGTCAGTGCACTCATTGAATATAAAAGTAAAGCCTGGGCCAAGACTGTAGGTTAGCCAACTCTCAAACCTTTATACAAATCTCCCAGTGTGGTCAGGGATTTGATTCCTGGCCATGAAACTTTATGTACTGTGATCCCATCTGTAACCTTCACTGTCTTCCCCTTTCTGAGTAATGTGGGGAAAACTACAAAGGGACCAGGGACTGCTTGCTCTCCGAACCAAGTTCTCTAATGCAGTCTAGCTTTGAATAGCATTGGAGGAAGTGGTGTACCTGCATGCAACATGTCAAAAATTTTAAACACATTGGGTTGTGGTGGTTTGAATAAATGTTTAGCTGCAGTGGCAGCACTTACCAGTAACAATTTGCAGGGTGGAAGTGATCTAAAACTACTTATTTAATTAGGATATGTGGAGAGGAATTATTTACATTTACAGGAGACAATAGTGAAATATGGCAGTAACACAAAATAGTTGACTGGTAGGAATATTTATCTAAGAAAACTTGCAAATATATTCAATTACCAGATAATTTAGCGATTGTACAATCACTGATCAAGACAATTTTGTTTCAGTAATACAAAACTGTATGCCTCTTATTTTGATGTTTTCCGCCCTGGTGGTCACCGGAAGTCGTTGCCATTTTTGTACCTGTTTTATCAAGCCCACAGAACTGAGCCACAGCCCAATGAGCCTATCATGTATAAAGCTTTGCTAATGTGCTAACAGTGAACAGTGACAGTAGGTTCTTATGGCAAACATGGAGCCAAAGGACTGACCAGCATTCGGAAGCAAACGTAAATGGATAACTCGCTCGCTGGATATCTACTTGTATTTCCGAGTTAGTTTGCAAGCTTATATCGTGATAGGTGTGCATAAAACGCGACCCAAAAAAAAAGTACGAAACCCAAATAGTAATATATTACAGCTGTCTAATATCGATCGAAACTATTAAATTAGTCTTTATTCGTCGTGATTAATAGTTATCCACAGGAATGTAGGCTACTCCAGTAGTTTTTAACAAGTTGAAAATAAAATGCGTAAAGGAAAGAATAAATTACGGATGGCCTTTTTATTTGTAGTGGTAAGCACAAGCAAAGCGTGTTAGCCGTGTCACATGAAGTGGCTAGTGTTTTAAGTGTCGAGCGATGTAACATTGAACCAGTACCAAGGCAGTGTAACTTGCAATAGTGATCAATGTACCATTACACAGCATAGTGTTTCTTGCAGTATTTAACTTAATTTTATTAAATGGTACGTTGCAATATAAGGTGCTTGCCAATTATACACTATGTGACACAGTGTTCGTAACACTCAAAGTCTTTATATGTCACATATTTGCAGTCGCATATAGTTACATATAGCTAGGCTTTTCAGACGTTTTTGGAATTTACATTGAAATATAATTTGGTAAAGTGTCTGGAATAGTGTTTCTAGGAGAGTTATCAGAAGCACTTGAGAATGTACCTTGGTGGTTACAGTTCTGAGTATTGATGAGTAGAGTTGTTTTGGTTAGATGTGCATGTGTAATGGCTCTGTCTGTATTGGTTGTGAAGTTGCAGGAAAAGAGATGTAGCAGTGCTGGCAGTGAGAAGAGCTCCATTCTGGAAGACTCACTGATGATTGCACAAGGCAGCTGAGCAGAGGACAGAGGGGCTCTATGGATCTGAGGTACAGAGACAGTGAGAGTTATATCACCACTTGACAGACGCAGGCATGCCACTTCAGGATCCATCGCACAAGTTGGCTTCATAACATCCTGTCTGAAAAGCCAATGGGACTGTAATTCTGTCCACTCTGGATCATTTTTGAGATGGAGTCTTGCAGCCTAACAGAACAGGACTCTTTGCCTACATTGAAATCTGACAGTAAAACCCATGGGAATATTGATTTCAGAGGGAGGAGAGCTGGAAATGAACCTAATGAAAGTCTCAACACTGCAGAAAGGAGTTCTGGAAATACTCTGAATTTTGAGCAAATGAAAACAGAGACTAATGAACCTGACATTGTTAACCAACAATATATTCACACTGCAGTAAAGGTGGATCCTGAGGAACTGGGTCAAATTGATCTTGAACAAGAAATCTATAGATGTGAGGGACATCTTGGAGACTTGGCATCAATGACAGTGCAGACTGAATGTCATAGTGATTTTCCTGAGGTTAAGATAGAAACAGATGCAAATCTGAGTGAATATGATGCTGTTAGAAAGAGGTCGTCGGGTCTGCAGGTTAATAAGAGTTTTAATGAGGGATTAAATGTGAGGACTCACAATGGAATTGACCTGGATGAGAAACCACATGTGTGCAAGGACAAAGGCAAGAGTTCAAAGGTCACTGAGAGACACAAGGAGATTCACACAGTCGTAAAGTCATATACATGCAGACCACATTCTTGCCTTGACTGTGGGAAGAGCTTCAGGCAGTTAAGAACTTTAAAACAACATCAGTTTATTCACTCTGGGGAGAAACCACTTTGCTGTATTGACTGTGGTAAGCATTTCAATCACTTACGAAGTTTAATGCGGCATCAGCAAATACATACAGGAGAAAAACCACATTCTTGTTCTGACTGTGGAAAGAGTTTTAGGCAATTAGGAGGCCTAAAAAGACACCAGCTCATCCACACTGGAGAGAGACAACACTCTTGCACTCAATGTGGGAAGAGTTTCAGTCGATTAGAAAGCTTAAAAACACACCATAGAATGCACACAGGAGAAAAACCATACTCTTGCACGGACTGCAGTAAGAGTTTTAGTCATCTAGGGAGCTTAAAATCTCATCAGAGAATTCATAGTAGACAGCAGCAATTTTCTTGCACAGAATGTAATAAGACTGCCAATGATTTAAAAGACTCAGAACAACGTCACTTAATCCATAAAGATAAATTGTGCTCTTGCACTGTGTGTGGGAATAGTTTAAGTCAGTTGCCTAACTTGAAACCACATCAGCTGTTTAACCCAAAACAGAAACCATACTCCTGCACTGAATGTGGAAAGAGTTTCACTAATTTCGGAAGCTTAAAACTGCACCTACGAATTCATACAGGGGAGAAGCCACATTCGTGCAATGACTGTGGCAAAAGTTTCAGACAATTAGGAACTTTGAAGCGTCATCAGCTAATTCACAATGGAGAGAAACCACATTCTTGCACCATTTGTGGGAAGACTTTCAGCCTTGTAGGGGGCTTAAAAGTCCACCAGCAAAATCATCACTTAGGACGTGTAAACCTTCATCAGCTAATATACACAGGAGAGAAAACTCATTCCTGCAGTGAGTGTGGAAAGGGTTTTAAGAACTTAAAAAGCATCAAAGAACACTGCCATATTCACGCAGGAGAGGAACTCTGTTGTAGCAGCTTACACACCCACCAGACAACTAACAAAGGAGGAAAAGCATATGTATGCACAGAAGATGGTCAGAGCTTCTCTTGTTTAGGAAACTGTAAGGAACAGCATATAACATGTGAGAAAACATATTCTTGCACTAAATGTGGAGATACCTTTAGTAACCTGGGGAACTTTAAGCAGCATCAGCAAATTCACATTAAAGAAACCAGACGCATATCATGAAATTGTTTTGTGTGTGTGTGTGTGTGTGTGTGTGTGTTGTACACAAGATATTGAAGATACTTTTTCAGTGCAGTTAGTTACTTCAGATTGGAGCTCAGAAATACAATGTATTTTTTCTTCTGCCACTTTAAGGTAGAAAAAAGGTTATGTGATGGTCCCTGTTTGTTTTCTCTGGGCAGATGTAGGCTAGATAAATCCAAACAGTATTCTAATGTGTAATTGTTTAAATGTAATTTCCACTGCAAAGCACCTTGGGGTGCAAGTCTTTGTGTGAAATATGCAATAAAATAAATATTATTATTATTATGTGGTCCTCTTTGATACAACTAATTACATATTGTAACATTTCAATCATTTCATTACTTTCACAATTTATTCATTGCATTTGTGTCCCTTTGTTGAATTCTACAATGTGTTTGATTGCCCAAGGCATCATGCTGATTAAACATTTATTCAACTAATTGCAAATCCAAATAAAAATAAGTTATTCACAAAAGAATTGCAAATTTATATAAATGCAACTACATGTAAATACAAACCCCAATTCCAAAAAAGTTGGGACAGTATGTAAAATGCACATAAAAGCAGAAAGCAGTGATTTGTAAATTCTCTTTTACATATATATTTAATTTAAAACTACAAAGAAAATATATTTAATGTTTTACCTATTTAATACATATTTAATACATACATATTTAATGTATCAACTTTATTGATTTTTGTAAATATACGCCAATTCCGAATTTGATGCCTGCAACATGTTCCAAAAAAGTTGGGACGGGAGCAAAAAAAAAAAGACACCTGTTTGAACATTCCACCGGTAAACAGGTGATGCTATCATGACTGGGTATAAAAGGATATAAAAAGACTCTTGATAACTTATTTTCAGGTACTCTTACAAGCGATACTATAACCTCTCTGCATTTGAATGGATCTCTATGGGAATTGGGTGTGGATGGATCACTTGAAGGGTTGTTACTCCTGACTTATTTTTCCATACAGTTCAATAGGAAAATGAGTCAGGAGAAACAACCCATAAAGTGATCCATCCATATCTACTGCATATCTGGCAGCAGAGTGATGGTTTGAGGCTCGTTTGATACCTCAGACCCTTGATGACTTACAGCCATTTAGCCATCCATGGGTTCCATACTATTCCTGTGTAATTTACAGTTTAATAGTGCAGAGCAATTTTATTCCAAGAACTTGCAGCTAGTCTACACTGATTCTGAATTGTATGACGCATCATGACCCTGTACAAGTTTTTACTGCTTTTCTATGTTTACATGATGCCATGATAATTTCAGATTTAAAATGCATAATGGTGTTGTAAACTACTGTATTTTTACATTCTTCCCATGTGTATTATTGTATTTTATGTGTTTATTGTGGGCCTAAAAGAGATCATGTCACACAGGCATGTCCATCACAAAGAGTTCTGAACACTGACCTCTGATCCTACATGCTCATGGTGAAGGCAGTTGATGTGTCCCTGTGCAAGTTGATAAGTCTGCATTGCTTCAGCTACCTTTTGAATGTATGGATAGCATGTCAAGTGAAAATAGGACAATGATTTGAGTTAAGCAAACTAATAATAAAATTTGTATCTCAACTGTGATTTTCACACACCTTCAGTACTTAATCATTTCTGCTTTTGTTTAGAGTTGAAAATATATAGGCTACACTGGCTGTAGTTTTGAGTGGGTATCAGCCCAAGGGGCCAAGACTGGGTTTTCGTTTTGAAGCTAACTTCCTGGTTGGGCTGGGAGCGGCCATTGTGCCGTTGCTCACTAGCGCCACTGCGGTTGGCTCCAGTATAGGTCTTTCCCCACAATAAAATATTGTGTCGTTTGGACAGGGTATTAACATTTGTTCAGGACCAATCAGAGGGACAGGTTGAGTCCTGGGATCACTGGCATAGATAGGTTCTATATGGTTCTCACTGCCCTCACTCGGAGGGGCGGGACCTATTTTTATACAGTCTATGCTTGGGACAGGGAGACACGCTGTATTTTTGAGTGGAAGTCGATGGAGAACATTCCTTAGTAGCCTACCGTGAACAAGCTGTTGTTTTGTGGATGCAGTTCGTAGCATAATAAATTGAGTGCCTTACCCGCTCATCTTCAACATGTTTGTCATCACATATTCATTTTGGTTGGAGCGAGCTATGATGTGTCTACTACGAAAAAAAATACTGTTTCGTAAGATGAGACAGAAGGGGATGTTGCAGCTACACTACAGGCCCAGTGTCTCGGAGCAAGCAGCCAAAGGGTTAAGTATCTCAAATCAATTGCTCCATACCTGTATAACCTTGTCAATTTAGATATTAATTTAGCTATTCCCTCCCGTACGCAATAGCCCCCTGTTATGTACTCCCCTGTCATGAACGTTACCATTGCTTAGCAATGCTGGGTTAGCTAGCTAGCAAGCTAACAATATCTCACGGCAAGTCGTTTTAACATTTAGCTAGCAAGCTAACGATAGCTTATGGCAAGCCATTTTAATTTAACAGTTATCCTTGCTGTCAAGTAATCCTTGCTGACTGGCCATATAAGTTCGCTAGCTACCGTGATTGCCTAGCTAACGTTACTAACGTTAGCCAGCTGCTCTAGCTAGAAATCTAACCGGATATTTCTACACCTGGATCATTTTTTTTAGGTCCCAAAAATTACGAAAATATGCGGCGAATAGAGCCAAATTGTTAGCGGTATGTTTGTACTGACTCAATACGGGGATGTTTAAAATAAAACCAATAATTTATCGGAAAAGAATACGGAGCCTGCGTTTGTAAATGTTTGTGATTAGGTTACAGGATGCAGATGAAAGTTAATGCCAGCTACGATGTAGCTACTGTGCTTTTAGCTAGCGTGTGAACCCACTAACCTTAATCCCCACTTTATCTGGAAGAGTTTTCAGAACGGGGTTTCATGCTGCGGCAAACCGTGACAGACTGCTCTGCCACAGTCGAGTTAATTAGCGGTTAGCAATGGTGGTGATGCACTGCGTCTAGCTTGGCTACCGAGCTCAGCTGGTATGCTATCTAGCTAATCAAATTAGCTGATGTTAGCTGAATATAAATTGAAGATAACTGAATGAACGTTAATTATGTGACGAATACCACACATTCAATGCGAATAAATGACACAGTAAAATCGAGGATGAAAATTAAATGTTATATTATAAAACATTAGCAACTTAAGGAAGTTTACCGCGAGTTTGTTTTGCAAAATGGTGGGTTTGGTCAGGTCATGGGCTTTATATAGTTCTGTGGGCTTTATAGTCCTGTGGCTTATCCACCCCGAACTGTCAATCATACTGTGCCCGGGCCATATCCGGTTGACCCTGCTCCAAGCCAAGGTCACTTCGGCTCCACGGAGCAGGCACAGTTTGTACAAACGGCCGGCGAAAAAGACTTCCGAGCTTCAATTCAGTTTTTACGAGGCCATGGAAAGGCAATGGGTGACGTCACAGTGGCTTTGTCCATATTTTTATACAGTCAGTCCTCAAGTGAGTACGTCAGTCGTGGGCGGAGTCTGGTTTCGGAAGTAAATTCCCGATGGAAAATAGAATGGGCTTCGGAGACTACCGACTATTTCTTGAAATCTGATTCATAGAATGAGCCGAAACGTTCCTGGATTAGCCTGTGTGGTACAAGCATGTAGACCATATATCGCATGTTCCAATTTTAAAAAAAGTAATGCATTAATGATTGTAGTTCGACTTGTAGTCCACTTTAACGGACTGCATATCCAGTACTGCAACGCACGGGTGGTTCTCGACCAATAAGATATCATCATCTCGTCTGTCCGCTCTGTGGCAGATGGGAGTAGGCTCGTGCCGCTCAAGACAAGCTAACGTTAGCTTGCTAAGTAGAGAAGCCCGCCCGACAAGGTCAGAAACTATGCTACGGTAACCACATGAAGCAATTCTAGCTTTAAGTCCTTCAGGCTAGCTAGCTAACGTTAGAAAAAAGTGTTTAAAAACGGAGCTGTGTGCTACTGCTGGCTAACGTTATATGAAAATGTCTGGAGATAAGGCTGCTCGTTCGGAGGGAATTGTGGGACGTGTAGTTTTTAAACAGTGCCAGCGCTGGGATGTTCACACAAAAAAATACTAAAATGTAAAATATACTCGAAGCTGGTCCAGAAAAACGATATAGTTTGCGAACGGGCGTTATATTGAACAATCCGGGAAATTGACGGTAAGACATAATCAGTAGAAATGGTTTAAAAGTAAACTTTAGTTAATGTCTACGCTCTAAATGAATGGGGAATTTACTTCCGAAACCAGCGTGACGTAGTCACTTGAGTACTCTATAGCCTAACATTAAATGTATTTCATAGAATACTAATAGCCCTATTTTAAAACTGTATTTCCATATTTTACTGATGCAAACTATTTAGGCTGTACTAGCTATTTAGGCTGTATGTATCAGCCCGTTTTTATTTTGGAATTTTTCAACCGGAAGCATTACAAATAACTATCATCCAGGTCACGAAAACAAAGATTTCCCGTTTCGGATTGGTTCGATTAACGGTGCTAACACCTTCCGTTCAATTTCACGACACAAAAATGGGGAAACAAATCGGCAGACCATTCGTGTAAGTAGCTCATAAGATATAATTTATTTTTATTTAATTGTATTTTGAGGCCTATGTATTTATCTGTACATAACGCCAGTTGTTTCCGCCATGCTAGTTTACCATTTACCTAGCTAGCTGACATTAGCTAGTCCAACGTCTGGACAACACAGTGGTAACGTTAAGAATGCATTAACTAGTAAAATGTATAGCAAGTTACGTAACGCTAGATACATTATTATAATGTATTTGCTAACAAAGTTAAGCGTTACAAATTAGGATTACACCAATTGTCATATAACTGGACCTAACTAACGTTAAACAACTAGCAACATAATACTAGTAAGTAGTAATTAATGTTACTTAGTAAATGTCGTTAGCTTGAATGGCTTGACTTACTAAATTTGTATGTACTCAGTGAAAGCTGATAAAAGTAAAACACTGTTTCACCACAAAAGCTAACGTTTAAAAGCATCAAAACAAAATGTATCCGGAAGTAACAGTGATGTGGTTCTCAACCCTGGTCCTGGGGGCCCCCTGTGTAATGCTGTTTTTCGTTCCAAACACAATTGCAATACCATAATTTTAACAAGCTGTTAATTTTTCTTAATTAGGTGTTTTTAATGTTTAGAGGGATTATTTATCCTCTTAAACCACATGCCATGAAGAATAAAAGTCCAATATTCACATTATGCTGTATTGTAAACAATTAAAAAGAGGTAAAAAATGTTTTAGCTGATCAAATTAAATACTGAGGTGAATCAATAGGCTCATAATTGGTGAAATTGTGGACACCACACTAACCGTTTGGTAAATAATGAAGAATTCAAAGACAAAGCAAATGATAACGAGCCAAACCTGCATTGTGTTAACAAGTTTAAGGAAAAAATTATAAACTTAAACTTGTGTTCAATTACCTAATTTGTAATTGTTTGCAATATAACACAATAAGCATAATGAACATGGGAATTGTATTCTTCATGGCATGCACAGCTATATTGCTAACAGAAAGTGGTTTAAGAGGTTAATTAAATAATCCCTCTAAAGTTTAAACATTAAAAACACCTAATTAAGAAATATTAACAACTTGTTAAAATTCCAGTATTGCAATTGTTGTTGGAACGAAAACCAGCATACACAGGGGTACTCCAGGACCAGGGTTGAGAACCACTGTGATAGCCTATCAGAAATCTTAACGTTACAGCTCAGGGCATCAGGATTGCAAGATCAATTTCAAACCAGGTATTTCCCAGAAATTGTTCAGTGAAATATCTCAATTTGAACATTTGCACTATGTATGATGAACCATATCCATGATGATTTACTGCCTAGGTAATGTGTAAATTCAGGCTCAGAAGCAATAATCAACACTTGAACAGCTGTGAATTGGGGACTTTTGAATACTAGTACCATCCCAGATAAGTTAAGTATACGATCAGAATAGTTGGTGTGTCTCCATATTTTTTTATAACAGAATGCATTCTCACTCAAATAATTTGAATATTGAACGGTGAAAAATGCTGAATGGATATGCCATGAGGCATTATAGTCATGATAGTAGTACAGATAGAAGTTGTGACAGTCTCAGTGCCTGGAGCTAAAGTAAGCTCTTTTGTGGAGAATGAGCCATCAAAGTAGATACCAAAAGGAATCAAAGGATTAGTCTGCTAATCCTTTGGTTTTCCTTTAATGAGTCTTTGTTCACAGGAACGTTCACCATCAAAAAAATAAAACAATGCTTCATAGATGACCAGTATATTGCTTTTAATGTTAAATTTAAATCATCTCCTTATTTTCTACTTTGTGACTGTATTTGAGCAGTGACTCATCTGGTGATCTCACGGGAGGCCAGGATATGCCATTTTCTGTGCCAGTCATGATATTTAGTCTATTTGCTTGTAAATAAGGACCATAGGCCATCATTTAGCTGATTACTGTCTTGAATTACCATGAGGCATATTGGACTTTTATTCATTGAACTGGACAGGCTTGTCGATAGGAAATATTGAGTCACATTTTAAAATGGGTCCAACCTTATAAATGGGGCCTGTACTCCCCAACTGCTAAAACACCGACATTGATTAATTGAGTTTTGCAGATTTTTAAAATTGTGAATGAATAGCCTATGTAATGGCTCAGTATGCTTTTGTTCTGAAGCTACAGGGAATGGGCTCCATTTAAGCAGCAGTGTTGTCAGAGAGAGGAGTTCCATTCTGAGCCAAGAAGGAGAGAAAACATTGAGTCACAACGCGTGATCCAGTAGTCAAGAGGGTAATGCTGGGTCCACGCCTTCCTGTCTGAAAAGCCACTGGGAATGTCCCTTCATCCAGTTTTTTTGGATCATTGCGTGATGGAGGCTCTCAGCCCAGCGGAAAAGGACTCTTTGCCTACCTGTGAAAGAATTACGGATCGCGACAGCTTCTTTCAAGATTACAGAGCTAACAATGAGGACAGTGACTTGCTCAGCACAGCAAACGTGGGCTCTGGAAATACTCTGAAATGTGACCAAATGGAAACAGAAACTGATGTACCAGCCAACGTTAAAAAGCAACAGCTTATTCGCACGGCAATAAAAATTGAACCTCAGGAACGGGATCAAATTGATGTAGATCAAGACATCCACGGATTTGATAGAAATCTTGGAGACTTGGAAATGAACACGCTACAGGAGGCTGAATCTTATAGTGAATCAAATATTGAAATTGACTTGTTTGAGAAACCTTATGTGTGCAAAGGCAGTGGGAAGCCTTTTCAGAGTTCAAATGTAACTGAAAGACAGGAGGAAGTTCACACAAGAGAGAGGTCGTATACCTGCAGACCATATTTTTGTCCCAACTGTGGGAAAAGTTTCAGGCGGTTAAGAACCTTAAAAGACCACCAGTTCATACACTCAGGAGAGAAGCCACTTTGTTGCACTGACTGTGGTAAGCATTTCAGTCTCTCACGAAATTTAATACGACATCAGCAAATTCATACCGGTGAAAAACCATACTCTTGCTCTGACTGTGGAATGTGTTTCAGGCAGTTTGGTCACTTAAAAAGACACCAGCTTGTTCACACAGGAGAGAGAGAGCATTCATGCACTCAATGTGGGAGAAATTTTATTCAAATAGAACACTTGAAAAAACATCAGAGAATGCACACAGGAGAGAAACCATACTCATGCACTGACTGCAACAAGAGTTTTAGCCATTTGAGAAGCTTAAAACTGCATCAACAAATTCATATAGGAAAGAAGCCACATTCTTGTACTGAGTGTGGTAAGAGTTTCAGGGAGTTGGGGACATTAAAACGGCATCAGAAAGTTCACACAGGAGGGAAGCAAGATTACCAAGCTAAAAATGAAGACAGTGATTTTCTCAGCATGGCAGACGTCGGCTCTGGAAAGACTCTGAAATGTGACCAAATGAAAACAGAAACTGATGAACCAGCCGATGTTAAACGACAACAACATATTGACACTGCTGTAAAAATTGAGCCTCAGGAACGGGATCAAATTGGTCTGGAACAGGAAATCTACAGGTGTGATAGAAATCTTGGAGACTTTGAAATGAACACGCTGCAGACTGAATCTAATGGTGATTTTGCTGAGATTGAGATAGAAACAGAGGAGGATCTAAGTGAATATGGGGCTGTTGGGAAGAGATCAGGTCTGCGGTATAAGAGTTTCGGTGAGGGAGTTAACCTGAGGACTCGCAGTAAAATTGACTTGGATGAGAAACCTTATGTGTGCAAAGGCGATGGGAAGCCTTTACAGAGTTCAAAGGTCACTGAAAGACAGAAAGAGGTTTGCACAGGAGAGAGGTTGTACACCTGCAGAACATACTCTTGTCCCAACTGTGGGAAAAGCTTCAGGCAGTTAAGAAACTTAAAAGAACACCAGTTCATCCACTCAGGAGAGAAGCCACTTTGTTGCACTGACTGTGGTAAGCGTTTCAGTCACTCACGAAGTTTAATACGCCATCAGCAAATTCATACAGGAGAGAAACCACACTCTTGCTCTGACTGTGGAAAGTGTTTCAGGCAGTTGGGTCACTTAAAAAGACACCAGCTTGTTCACACAGGGGAGAGACAGCACTCATGCACTCAATGTGGGAAGAATTTTAGTCGATTAGAACACTTAAAAACACACCAGAGAATGCACACAGGAGAGAAACCATACTCATGCACTGACTGCAACAAGAGTTTTAGTCATTTGAGAAGCTTAAAGCTGCATCAGCACATTCATACAGGAATGAAACCACATTCTTGTACTGAGTGTGGTAAGGGTTTCAGGGAGTTGGGGACGTTAAAACGGCATCAGCAAATTCACACTGGAGGGAAGCAACATGACTGCAATGCTTGCGGGAAAAGTTTTAGTAACTTAGGAGCCTTAAAAATTCACCAGAGAACTCACACAGGGGAGGAACCGTACTCTTGCTCAGATTGCGGAAAAGGTTTCTGTCATTTAGCAAACTTGAAACAGCATCAGCTAACTCACACAGATGAGTCATACTCTTGCACAGTATGTGGGAAGGTTTTCTTTCGTTTAGGGACCTTAGAACGACATCAGTTGCTTCACACAGGTGAGAGACTGTACGCCTGCAGTGAGTGCGGGGAGAGCTTCACTCACTTAGCAAGCTTACGCACTCACCAGAGAATTCACAAAGGAGGAAAATCATACCTTTGTACAGAATGTGGACAGAGGTTCTATCGGTTAGGAAGCTTTAAAGAACATCAGCGAGTTCACACAGTTGAGAAAGTGTACACCTGCATTATATGTGGTGATAATTTTGGTAACTGGGGACACTTTAAGCAGCATCAGCAAATTCACACCAGAGAGACTGTACTATCTCCCTAATTATTTTACAATTCCACATGTGTGTGAGGGAGATAACATTTATATGTGTCTGTGATAATTTGTGCAGTGCTCTACTAAACATTCTATATTCACACCCCATGCTTGATGAGTACATTCATACCAATTCAGTCATAACAATCGGAGAATGTGAGGAAATCTGTAATCTAAAATGAGAGCACATGTAAAGATGAGAAGCAGGTCAAAGGGCCTTATGGTTTAAAGAAATGACAACTCTTGGCTTAATGCTTTACTGTCATGTTCTGTCCTTTATCACTAGTCCTCCTCAGGTAAAGGTGAGATATCACAGAAGGTAAACCTACACTTCTTTCTGGGCTTTACTTGGTAAAACTTACTATACCATTTACCATTACCTAATCCTATGGTGATTCATAGTGCAAGTCATGTGTGTAACACATTCAGGAAATTAATTTCAGTTATGGCGTATGTATTTGGTTGATTCAGATGGGTTTTATGTACAAGATGGATTTTTCTGATGACCTAGTCTTGATTTCAGAACATCTTGGGGAAATTTTCTGTTATAGGCTTGCTGTAATCTGATTGGTGGTACCAGACTCTATATTTGGAGTTTTTGCTGGGTTTAGAAAAGTAAAATGGGGTGAGACGTGGGATCCCTTTTGGGGGGGGGGGGGGGTGTTGAATCTCTTGGCATTCTGTGCTAATACCGAAGAGTAGACCTTTCGATTTCTGTGAGCACAGTAGTCTCCGTTTGCATGCATCATAGGAGCTAGTTCCAACTGAGAACAGGATTAAACTTTATTTTAGAAAAATAATCATGCAGTATACAGACGTACAGACGTGTATTTTCTTGCTTTAGACAACAAACCCTGAATGCCCCTATAGCAGCCATTGTAAAGACTGGCGGTCGTCAGAAACTTCTGTAAATATATTACAAAATTCCAATTTGTTAAAAAGATTTTTGTACATATAAATCACGGTTATATACAGACGGAATTCAGGCTAAATACCTTGCAATGTGATATCCTACCTGGGAGTAACATGCAACCTTTGTATTAAAGAAACCCTAGCCATACCAAACCCTGACATATCGGTGGGTTTTTCATCATGAATATATTTAGGTGATGTGTGATGTACGTCTGACCTTAATCTGGCCAGGTATCTACTATAAATGGAAATACTGGCCTGGATTGAGTCAATGTTTAATTTGTATGTGTGTGACGTATTAAAAAAAAAAGAGTTTATTTATAAAAACGTAAACCTTTTTCTGTTTTTTTTCTACAAAAAAAGTGTGACTGGTAATAATAGTGGTGTCAAACCGAATACCCATATTTCGATGTCAATCATGCAGTCATCAATTGACAGGTTGATACCCTTAAGGAATGTGTGTAGTAATGAAGATGCACTTTTATGAAAAATTTGAGGAAACGGTCCTGTCAGTAAACAGCTTCCATGCCATTGCATCAGGTATAATATGATGTGATGTGTTACACCCGTACACTTCCAGCAGAGCCTTAAGTAGGTGTTAAAGGTGGTGGTAACATCCACTTGTTCTGATTATAACATACAGTGGGGATGGAAAGTATTTGGGCAGTGACACAATATTTGTTGTTTTGGCTCTACTCCAGAACATTGGATTTGAAATGGAACAGTAACTATGAGGTTAAAGTGTAGACTTTCAGCTTTAATTTGAGGGTTTTTACATCCAAATCAAATTCAAAGTCAAAGTCAAATTGACCCCAAAAATTTAAACTGACTCAAAACTATTGTAATAGAAAAATTTTGACACTTTCTGCATCACTTTTTGTGAGTCTCCCAATTGTCCTGCCACACAACCCCTTTTATACAAAGTTGGTATAGGACCAATATAGCATTATGTTTATTGTGTGTTTGCAATTTAATCCCAACAAATTAGGAACAATCATACAGTATGAAGATGGAAAAAATAAGGTTAACTGGTTTTTAAGAAACGTCAAACATTGAATCGGGTCAAATTGACCCGGAACATAATACAAGGGTTAACATAAACTTAAATAAAGTCATCATATTTAATATTTGGTTGCATATCCTTTGCATGCCATGACTTCCTGATGTCTGTGACCCAACAACATCAAAAAGACTCTTGATATCTTATTTTCTCTGCTGCCAGATATGCAGTAGATATGGGTGGATTACTTTAAGGTTTGTTTCTCCTGACTCATTTTCCTATTGAACTCTATGGGAAAATAAGTGAGGAGAAGAAACCCTATATCTGCAATGGCTGTAAATCACCCCCCCCCCCCCCCGAATTCCCATAGAGATCCATTCTAAGAGAGGTTATAGTATCGCTTGTAGGCTTGTTTGATACCTCAGACCCTTGATGACTTACAGCCATTTTACCAATCATGTATTCCATACTGTTCCAGCATAATTTACAGCTAAATCTAGTCCCACCCCCCAATTCCCATAGAGATCCATTCAAATGCAGAGACATTACAGTATCGCTTGTAAGAGTACCAGAAAATAAGATATCAAGAGTATTTTGATGTTGTTGGGTCACAGACATCGGGAAGTCCTGGCATGCAAGGGATATGCAACCAAATATTCATAGGATATGTGTATAAAGGGGCTGTGTATAAAAATGGCTACTATTTCTATACGGTTAACCCGGATGGATGGAAAAACCGTCAAATTAAAGCTGAAAGTCTGCACTTTAACCTCATAGTCACTGTTCCATTCAAATGTTCTGGATTGTAGAGCCAAAACAACAAAAATTGTGTCATTAGCCCGAATACTTTCCGTCCTCACTGTATAATCATCCCAACCTATTGATCAATTATCACATTTGATGATGTGAACGAGTGCCTGTGCCAACTTCATGGAGTATGAAAAAGAATCAACATTTGTCCTCACATATACAGTATATGCCGATGTTTATTTGTTTATTGACTCAATTAAACCACACAGGAATCCATCCATTATCTAACCGGCTTATTCCAGCATCGAGGGGGCTGGTGCCAATGGGGCGAGAGGCAGGAATACCCTCTGGACAGGTTGCCAATCAATCACTGGGTACACACACCTTTCACTCGCACACTCATACCTACGGCCAATTTAGAGGGAGGAAACCCATGCGGACAAGGAGACAACATGCAAACTGAACCACACCGAAAGGCCCCTAGCCGGGATTCAAACCCAGGACCTTCTTGCTGTGAGACAGCAGTGGTATTCACTGCACTACCATGCTGCACCGTGCAGGAGTCACAGGCCAGGTAGGCTTCAGCTCAGTTCAGCCCCTGTCCTGTTCCATGTCGCCATCTCTCAAACAAAAGCTTCTCATCATGTCCAAAAGGTGTAGAAATTTGATTTTTGGTTAAAAGCAAGAGATTGCTTTTGTTTAGTAATCCTTCTCGTATAAAAATAAACATATAGGAAACATTACCGCAGTAGAGAAAGTTCACAGCTGTGAGAGCAAAGATACTCATGTACAGGAAATTCAATGCAGTCATTACCTATCATCATTCCTAACATATTTTGCTCAGGTGAAAAAAGATGCACTTTTTAAAATACCTGTTAAATACAATACTGCCCTCTGGTGGTTTTGTATGATTGTTTTTAAACTTAACCACCGAACAGCAGCGTGCTTGAGAAAATGTTTTTGATATGGCTTATGACTCGGATGAACTACGTTTACAGGATTATTAAAAAAAATTGTGTTGCACATTTTGTATAGACAGAAACAGGAGATTCATAAGATGTTTGACCAAACAATATTATGCTCTTTGGGCCGGATTCAGAGTTGGCCTGAGTAGTCATGCGCTCAAGTGCCTTTTCTGCGCGGATTTAACGCGAGCTGACTTGCGCCATATTCTAACTTGTGTTTCGCAGGTGCTTATTTCAAAATGTGGGTGGTACAGGACATGATATTCTAATTACCTGTTTCTAATTACCTGCCCCCCGGGTTGCCAGGTATCTACTAAAAAAATGTGCGTGGGGTTATTAGGGCTGTCGCGGTTTGAAATTTTCCCACCGCGGTTGTGTACAGATCCTTTCCAAAAAATTAGAATATCATGGAAAAGTTTTTTTTTTCTCCATAATTCCATTCAAAAAGTGAAACTTTCATATATTTTTGATTCATTACACACAAAGTGAAATATTTCTAGCCTTTATTTGTTTCATTTTTCATAATTTTGGCTTACAGCTCCAGAAAACCCCCCAAAACAGTATTTCAAGAAATTAGAATAGTGTGTCGAAAATCAGCATTTACTTCAGTTATTTCAGAGAATTAATGTTTTAGACTGAGTGTCACACTCTAATCATCTAATTTACTCAAAACACCTACAAAGTTTTTCTACAGGTGTGTCGTTAAATTGGACAGGTATCTCAGTTTGGTTCAGTATGGGGAAGACTGCAGACTTGACAATTGGCCAGAAGACCATCATTGACACCCTCCAGAAGATGGGTAAGCCACAAAAGGTCATCGCTAAGGAGGCTGGCTGTTCACAGAGTGCAGTGTCCAAGCATATCAATAGAAAGTTTAGTGGAAGGGAAAAATGTGGCAGCAGAAGGTGCACAAGCAAAAGAGATGACCGTAGGCTTCAGCGGATTGTCAAGCAAAGACGATTCCAAAATTTGGCGGAGATGCAGAGGGAGTGGACTGAGGCTGGAGTCAGTGCTTCAAAAACCACCACATACAGAGTGTGACACTCAGTCTAAAACATTCATTCTCTGAAATAACTGAAGTAAATGCTGATTTTCGACACACTATTCTAATTTCTTGAAATACTGTTTTGGGGGTTTTCTGGAGCTGTAAACCAAAATTATGAAAAATGAAACAAATAAAGGCTAGAAATATTTCACTTTGTGTGTAATGAATCTATAATCTATGAAAGTTTCACTTTTTGAATGGAATTATGGAAGAAAAAAAAAACTTTTCCATGATATTCTAATTTTTTGGAAAGGATCTGTATGTGGCTCATTGCCGCGGGGTGCGGTGGTACCGCCAATTTTTTTTAAATTTTTTTAAATATTTTTATTTCATAAAGACATGCGAGTTAATCCGCGATTGGTTGGTCGTAAGACAATAGCGGGTCCTAAGAACAGGAAAAAAAATCCTGTTGAGTCCAGAAACATTTTTAAACATATTTGATAATCTATCCATTTGTCCCTCAACATTCTGAAATGTTATAAAAGTAGGGATGTGAACGTGTACACGAAGTTTGAATCATAAACGTTTAGAAAAAACCCCAATGCAAAAAACGTATTATTATTATTGATAATTTTTTTTATTTTTAAATACAGTCATAACAAACTGTAGCCTAACCTACAATCGTTGTTATAAATGAGGAAATAAATAGGCTACTTACCTACTAAATACCAAGCGTCTTTCAAAACAATCACGTTAGTTAATCATGTTAACCAGCCGTAAATTCACTCTCAGACATCATCGACACCGACTCACTAAACACGGCGAACGTCAAAATGCAGACACAGCGAAGCTCTATCATTGCCTTTTTGGTTTATTAATCAGCTGGTTCGTGGTGCCCCAATAAGTTAATAATGTGCTGCTGCACTCAAAAGCCGACAGAGCGGGATTTTCAAAACTGCATGACACTGTATCAATTCGCCAGCTCCAATTCAAGCACAGAAACCGATACATTGTATGTTTTTGACTGACTCAAGTTTGCAACAATGTACAAGGACTGGAGAAACACTACAAGACCGGAGAAATAGATGTTATGATTTATATGTCGGGGGGAGGGGGGAGAGGAGCGGGACGCTCGCTCAAATTATCCTGCTTCATTGCATTATTTGCTGCTGCCTGTAATGTGCTTTCATGTTTTTCAAAAACAAAACGTAATTAATTACTTTTATATTCAGATGCATTCTTATATCTTCTATTCATTCATTTGCCTATTTATTGAATATTTGTACATACTAGCAACTGGCGTTAAAAAAATATATGTATATATCATAAAACGTGTAGCCTACACGTGTAGCCTAGCCTACGTTTGAAATTGCCCCCAGTAAACGTGTAGAGATTTTTTTTGTTTTTCACATCCCTAGATAAAAGGTTGCGTCGTGTAGTGCGGCATTGGACTTTCAGCAGTCGTATCGTATTACAGTCTTCCCGCGTGTTAACGGTTAAAGATGGAAATAACACAGATATACAAATAAACTGTTTATTGCCTTAAAGTGGAACACAATATAAATAAGGGCAATTAGAACAACAGCTAAATAATAGCCTAACAAATAACAATAATTTTCCAAAATACAGGAATTATTTTTTTTTTTAAACAACCGCGGCTGTCTCGGTGGTTTGTTCTCCATCCGCGGGTGCCTTGACACAATCGCGGTGATGCGGTTACCGCGACAGCCCTAGGGGTTATGCGTTTTCAACTTGTTAGTGACATAGCCTTTTGAAAAATCCTGCCTTTGCGCATCGTAGTTGCTCTTGGGGGTATAGGCATGCAGTGAACCTATTAATAGCCTACATCGCATTGATAAAATGATCATAGCTTCTGTTGATGACTGGGAAAAATCCGTCACGCAGTCAAAAAAAAAATCGTTGGATGGACAGTGGTTGCACACAATATTATTAGGTAATCAAATAAATCGTTGGATTTACTGAAAAAAAGATTGAAAAATCTCATCTTTTTTAAACGATTTACCTAATAAAGTGATGTAGCCTATAGGGTGGTTGAACACAATAGCCTATATGCGACGTCTTCAACTTAATCATTTTGGAGAAGCTGTGCTGACAAATCGTCTCTCTGTCAAAGCGAATATGATCCAGACACTGTCTATCAATTAATCAATCTAATATTGATATACCAGACGGTCAATCATAGCCTACTTTTATATATTTTTCTTTTTATGACAGCTCTTTGATAATTGTAAATAGGCTAGGCAAAGGGAAATTAAACCAACATTTTTTTCAAAGAACATGCACTCATTCTAATATCAGTTTTTGCGAAAGATGCTGTATTTTTCATAATCATCTATTGGCGGCGCTAGACATAGACCACCTTTTTTTCCCCAACAAAGTTGCGTGGAAAAAAATGATTAAGTGGAAACTCGCATATCTTCACCCCGCGCATGCCGAGTAGGGGAATTCAGATAAAGTGGGACACTTTTTGCAATTTTGCCTTCTGTTACCTGTTTCGATATTAGTCCAACACATTTACACAGCACATGATACAATTCTGAAATCCTCAAGATGTTATCTGACCACATAAAAAGAAAAAATGTAGAAATCTTGCTCACAGGATGCGTGACACACCTTTATATTTAATTTGAGCCACAGCCAGCACATTTTTTCATCTGCGTTTGGGAATGTGGGACAGCTCATTAGGTAATGTGGGACACCAATTCTTTATAATAAAACCCCAATAACAAGCTATAATGTAGTACATTACAATATTTTAATGGTGCACCATGCTTAAATACACTAAGTAAACATCAGGACCTAAGCAAAAAAATATTATACTTTAAGTATACTTTTAGTACGTACTCATCATGTAATAACTACTAATTTTGTGTTACCACACTTTAAGTACAGGCTAATAAATGCACTAAAGTTGTACTTTTGTAGAACTTCTGTACAACTTTAGTGTACTTACTGTACTTAAGTGTACTAAATTGAGACACGTCTTACAAACTTAAAGTATATTTAAGTATACTAATTGAAAGGGTGATTTGAAGGTATAGGAAATACAATTTTAAATTATGACTACGGTGTTTGAAATATACTTTAAATAGCATTAAAAGTAGTAGCCTATGCTATCATGAGATAAAATAAATTAGGCAATATACCTTTTATAAGTACCCTAAAATACCACTAAATATGAGATTTAGTATACTTATTTGAAGTTCACGAAAGTACATTTTAAGTACATATATTTCCAAATGAATTACACATTTTAAGCATACTTTAAATTAAGTATTAAAAGTATAAGTACACTTGAAACACATTTGGTATACTTAAATTATATTTTTAATACACTTAAGTATACAATTTCTTTCTCTTGGGGAACTTCATAGAACATTATCTCTAAAGATAAGCTCTAAAACTCATATTCACTTATTAACAATCATAACATAGTTCATCTTGACAAAAAAGTTCAGACCACTGACCTAAATATGACTTGACAGCAATATAAAAAGTATTAGAGTTGCATTACAGTTAGGGTATAGGGTATATTATCACGTACATATGCAAATACTGAGGTTCCCTAAGTATAAAATGGGATAATTTTCCTCCATTAGAATAGCCCACAACACTGTCCCGCATTACCAGAAACATGCTGTCCCACATTTCCTGACTGTGTTTGGTAATGTGAGACATACTGTATAAGAAATGCCTGAATTAAAAAAGTCTAAACATAATATTTACCACTTAGTATTTCATATGCATAATTACATCATAATTAGGCACAGTGTATTGTTTACGACAGATTTAGAACCTTAACATTAATTCAAGCAAAAGCTTATGTCATTGACCTAACCATGTATTTTGCCGGGTGACCTTCATATATGAAGCTTGCCATGATCCCCATCATAACATGACATCAATGAAATCATGTGACTTTGATCATGTAGTTTCTCCGCAAGAACCTAGTTACGATTATTTTGATTGGCTCATGACAGAGCAGGAAATAAACATGTCAAAGCTTAGTTGTCCCACATTACCTGATGTCCCACAATACCTGAATTCACCCTATATACTGCAGAGACGCTTAAAACAGCGGATAAGTCAAATGTCTGAATCACAAATAGCTTAAGCTACGCGGAATTTCGGGAGTCAGTGCCATTTGCACGTGTTTATCTCAACTCTGAATCTGGCCCATAAAAGGAAAAATATGTAAAAGTATGATTGACCATCTATATCATACCAGACCAATATTAGATGGATTAATTGACAGTGTCTGGATCATATTCATTTTGACAAAGACAACTTTGTACTTATGTCAGCTCAGCCGCTCCAACATTATTAGGAAGGGTAAATTAACTCCCTGCAGTATACCAGTGCTCCAGGTTACAATCAAGCGTGTGACAGAGGCACTCAAAAAAAATAAAATAAAAAAATTGTTCGACAGTGGTTGCATGTAATATGCTATCATTAAGTACACTTGGACTCCAACTGGTTAAGTTGATAGTTAATAGATCACTATGAAGAGTGTGATAGCTTACTACAAAATGTCTAATCCCATACAGTTGTTTATAGTGCATGTATCAGAGCCTGCTGTAGGGTTGCAGCACTATGCAGTGGAGCACTGTAGGTCTAAAGTAGGACAGCCTTTCTGCCATGTGGCTTCTCAGCCATTTCTCAAAATAAAATGGGTCACATGCCTGTCTGTGCAGTACTCTCACATCTCGCTTCTAATGTAGTTCAGGCCAGTGCATCGCCAAGGGGGATTGCATCCAAGGAGCAGTGATGCATTAACTGGTGGAGATTGGAGGGAGGGAGGGATGGAGAGTGAGAGAGATACGAAGGCTTTTTGACATGCCACACTGTAGCATATTTAACTTAAAAAAAAAAATCTTTGTGGTTTCATGTGTTTTGCAACCAAAATAATAGGAAACAATGTAAATGACTATTTCTGCCCACACCTGTGTCACCCACCTGATTAAACTCACACTTGTGTCACCCACGCTTTAAACCTTTACCTGTCTCACTTAACTACAAACTCACCTAGGGGTATTTCACAAAGTAGGATTACTGAGTTAGCTGAGTAACTACACTGAGTAAAACCCAGAACAGCTCTTTTTACTTCAGTCCATGTTCCAGATTTGGGAGGCTTCTGGTTTTTCTCAGTGCAGTTATTGAGGTAACGCAGTAATCCTGCTTTCTGAAATACCCCCTTGTACTCCTGAGGCGAAACACTTGTTTTTGTCGTTGTTTACTTTATTAGCAAGTGGAAGGTTGGCCCTGTTTGAGCTCAGTTCTAATCCATGTCTTATCTTATTGTTATCAGTTTTTAGTATTCGAGTTACATGTCTAACCTGTGACCTGTAAATTGGTATTAAATGGGTGTTTTAGATCACTATATGATGTACCCATTAGCTGTTACATAACTCCCATATTGACGGTGGGCTGTGTTGATGTTGTCACTGTTTTTTTCTAACATTGAGCAGATTCTTGGCACTTCTGTCATCATTGTGCAAGACACTGAGACAGTGAGCTGAGAGCCACAAATACAAAATAGGAAGGATGCATATAAGTTATGAATGTTTTCCCAGCTAGGCATTATATGATTTCCTCAGAACTATTAAAGTAATATTGTACTTGTACACCTGTACACGCACGCACGCACGCACACACACGCATGCACATGTGCAGGAGCAGAACAGCCGGTGCTGATCTGCTCTCTCTACACCTCCTCCCATTACACCCCCTGTAGAGTAACACATTAGGATGAAACTGTAAATGTAGTGTGAGTTTTAGACTAACAGATATAAGCTGTAAATTCGGTGTGAGTTTTAGAGTAGCATTGATATAATGTAAGCTGTAAATGTGGTGTGAGTTCTAACTGCAGGCTGTGGAGGTTTATCTCTGATGTTTCACTGCACAAAGCTTTTCTATTTCTTTATTTATTTATACTGTCAAATTGAAATTCCTGCAAACTTTTATTACCTCTGCCAAGGAGGTAATGTTTTCACCCGTGTCTGTGTGTTTGTGTGTCCGTCTGTTAGCAGAATACAGTTGAAGTTGAAACTGTACACCTTAGCCAAATCCATTTAAACTCAGTTTTTCACAATTCCTGACATTTAATCCTAGTAAACATTCCCTGTCTTAGGTCAGTTAGGATCACAACTTTATTTTAAGTTGGGAATGTGAAATGTCAGAATAATAGTAGAGAGAATGATTTATTTCAGCTTTTTTTTCTTTCATCATTCATTCCCAGTGGGTCAGAAGTTTACATACACTCTGTTAGTATTTGGTAGCATTGCCTTTAAATTGTTTAACTTGGGTCAAACGTTTCAGGTACGGCTTGCAAGCCTCCCCCTTTTTCCTCCAAACATAACAATGGTCATTATGGCCAAACAGTTAAATTTTTGTTTCATCAGACCAGAGGACATTTCTCCGAAAAGTAAGGTCTTTGTCCCCATGTGCAGTTGCAAACTGTAGTCTGGCTTTTTTACGGCGGTTTTGGAGTAGTGGCTTCGTCCTTGCTGAGCAGCCTTTCAGGTTATGTCGATATAGGACTTGTTTTACTGTGGATATAGATACTTTTGTACCTGTTCCCTCCAGCATCGTCACAAGGTGCTTTGCTGTTGTTCTGGGATTGATTCGCACTTTTCGCACCAAAGCACGTTCATCTCTAGGAGACAGAATGCTTCTCCTTCCTGAGTGGTATGATGGCTGCGTGGTCCCATGGTGTTTATACTTATGTACTATTGTTTGTACAGACGAACATGGTACCTTCAGGTGTTTGGAAATTGCTCCCAAGGATGAACCAGACTTGCGGAGGTCCACAATTTATTTTTTGAGGTCTTGGCTGATTTCTTTTGATTTTCTCATGATATCAAGCAAAGAGGCACCGAGTTTGAAGGTAGGCCTTAAAATACATCCACAGGTACACCTCCAATTGACGCAAATAATGTCATTTAGCCTATCAGAAGTTTCTAAAGCCATAACATCATTTTTTGGAATTTTCCAAGCTGTTTAAAGGTACAGTCAACTTAGTGTATGTAAACTTCTGACCCACTAGAATTGTGATATAGTGAATTAAAAGTGAAATAATCTGTCTGTAAACAATTGTTGGAAAAAGTACTTGTGTCATGCAAAAAGTAGATGTCCTAACTGACTTGCCAACACTATAGTTTGCTAACATGAAATCTGTGGAGTGGTTAAAAATTAGTTTTAATGACTTCAACCTAAGTGTATGTAAACTTCCGACTTCAACTATATCTCAAAAAGTTATGCACGGAGTTGCACTAAATTTGGTGGGAAGGTTGCTCATGGGCCGTGGAAGAACTGACTGACTTTTTGCGCCAATTGGCCAAAAGGGGGCGTGACAGTGTGCGTGGCATATCACAAAAAGGTGCATAGCCTCAGAACGGATTCACATAACACCACCAAACTTTGATCAAACGTTTGTCATGGGTCTTTTTATTAGCCACTGGATGTTGGTAAGGCGATTAAACTGCATTACATTTTTTTGGTACAGGTATGTGGTGGTAAGATGGTAGTATTGCACTGTAACTGAAATTAAAGTATGGCTTAATTGTGTTTGTAGAGGATGGCAGAGTACTGTGCATAACTACACAAACTATTTATTTCTTATTGAATTGAATTTAGAATTAGACCAAACCAGAACAGACCAGACCAGATCAGTTGGGACCGGTGACATCACCAGCTATGCTCTCTGTTCGCCTGATTTTCCAGATGTTGCCATGATGAATGATGATGTCCAGCACTACCACTAGGTGGCAGCGGCACACAGTTCTGCTAATACATGCAGTGATCCAAATATCAGCTCTCCTTTTTTTTGTTTGTTGTAATGCTGCTGCATTGGTTAAAGCCCTGTAGCCATCTTGAAGCCCTTATGCAGCTTTATAATCAGCCTCTTTACTCATATTTAATTTACAGTCTTTTGTTTCCTCATACTCCTCTTCTGAATGTGGTTGATTCACCTTTGCTGTTCACTGTAAATATGACCCAGTTACCCACACATGAACTCACAAAACCACACCGTCACGACCAATCCTCTTTTAGATTCGTAGGAAGTGCATCTCATCTCTTTAAATATATGGTATGCGTATAAAAAAAAAGTAAGCATCCATAATAGCGGGCAGATAACTGGATTACTGTGCAAAGGCAAAGGGGGAGGCAGGCAGATGAAGATGCACACTGACGTTTCATGGCCCACCAGCTGACCGATCTCCGTTGCCCTACTTTCTCCATGTCAGCACACACACACACACACACACACACACACACACACACACACATTCAAACTCTCTTCATTCAACATGTCAGCACATACACAATCTAACTCTTTTTATTCCTCTTATCCACACACAGACTCAAATTATCTTTATTCGTGGTGATAAAACACATTTATTGGAAACTGTGGCAATGTAAAAAATGTGAAAAGTGGCTTTGGGTTTAGTTACAGCACCACTGGCCAATGCTGACAGATGTCAGCAATTACATCAGCAGTTAAAGATATACCAGCGAGAACCACACAGCTCGTACACCGATACAGCACTCACACAACCATGCAACTTACACAGTCACGCGACTCTTGCCAAATTACAGAACTCTTACACAGGTACGAGTCTCACTTTACACAACTCCCACGCAATCACACAACCCACACATCAGCTAACTGTGCCCGGCACCCTCTGGATCAGCCTGAAAGCCGAGCAGATCATATCTTTCCTGTGCCTCCGGATCGGAGCCGGGCCACATCCATGACGCGAACGCGCCCTTTTCAATTTACATTACGTGGATCTGGAGCACCAGATATTAAAATGAACTCCGAAGGCAGGACCATTCTTAGCAGAACCGGGCCAGTTCTGGTCCTTTTTTGGATCGCGCCAGTTTTGGGCCACTGTGCAAAAGCTGGGCCAGATCCGTTTTATGGATCCGGGCCAGCAGCTGCGGTACATCTGGCCTACTATCAGTTTTCCATGTAGTCATACAGCTCTCAAACAAACATACAACCCCTACCCAACTCACACAGTCATCTCTCACACAAATGCACAACTCAAGCTACCTCAGTTTTTAAACAGTGAACCAAATCCTTCAGAGTCAAACGACTCTTACGCTATTCTTAAATAGGCACACTCCATGACCGCGTCAAAGTCACAGATAGCATTATAAAAGCTGCACAATCTTGCATTAGGACGACAGGAGCTTGAATCTCTGAAGGAAGCAGTAACATTTCATGTTTACAAACCAAAAGCAAGAAAAAACGAACTGGGAAAAAACTAGGGTAAGAAGAGAGTTGGTATGGTTTGGTAAGTCACTATAATGTGTATACATTTTATACACATTGTGTGCAGGAGTGATACAGTGACAGGTTTGGGCAAGGGGGGTTATGGTTAGAGTTGCGGGTGTTAATTTTAGGGTGGTGGTGGTGGGGGGGGGGGTAAATGTGGCAAGTAATTTTTGTAGAAGATACTTGTTCTGCCCTCACAGATAGGTGTCCTCTTTCAGGATATATCCCCAAGACACTGCAGTTACTGTCAAGACATGCTAGAGGACAATACACACACAACACACACTCAAATATACACATACACACACACACAAGGTACCTTTTTTATAGGATGTGTATATTATATGCCCACATCACTCTTTGTAATAGAATGACTCAAACTTCCTTCCAAATCTATTAATTCTGTGATGGGTCAATTCACTCAGTTTGATTGAACACAAATGTACTACTTGTGGTAGTGACTCATAACTTTCCCCTACAGGGATATTCTAGAGACAGAGGGGATTGGTGTCACATGTTTTGTTATAAAATTTAAAAACCATTGGTATGGTTTGCTGCTGGCCCTTTAATCCTTGCAATTACCTCGCAAATCAGCAGCACTGTGAATATCAGGACAGTGGCAGGTCAGGGGTCGGAGTGGATCTATACCTGAGTTAGTGTGTGGATCGGTAGCTGAGGACACATGGATCTATAATTGAAGCAGTGTGGATTTCTGAGGGCATATGAGCGTGTAACTGAAGCAGTGTGGATTTCTGAGGGCATATGAATGTGTAACTGAAGCAGTGTGGATTTCTGAGGGCATATGAGTGTATAACTGAGGCAGTGTGGAATTCTGAGGGCATATGAGTGTATAACTGAGGCAGTGTGGATTTCTGAGGGCATATGAGTGTATAACTGAGGCAGTGTGGATTTCTGAGGGCATATGAGCGTGTAACTGAAGCAGTGTGGATTTCTGAGGGCATATGAGTGTGTAACTGAGGCAGTGTGGATTTCTGAGGGCATATGAGTGTGTGACTGAGGCAGTGTGGATTTCTGAAGGCATATGAGTGTACCCCTATGGAAAAAAAATATGCTGCAGTATATTGTATATATATCAAAATTATCTTCACAATATATTTAAAATATACTGCAGTATATTACATTTCCATAAGAGTATAACTGAGGCAGTGTGGATTTCTGAGGGCATATGAGCATGTAACTGAAGCAGTGTGGATTTATGAGGGCATATGAGCGTGTAACTGAAGCAGTGTGGATTTCTGAGGGCATATGAGCGTGTAACTGAAGCAGTGTGGATTTCTGAGGGCAAATGAGTGTATAACTGAAGCAGTGCGTATTTCTGAGGAAATATGAGTATGTATCTGAAGCAGTGTGGATTTCGGATGGAATTATGAGTGTGTAACTGAAGCAGTGTGGATTTCTGAGGGCATATGAGTGTATAACTGAGGCAGTGTGGATTTCTGAGGGCATATGAGCGTGTAACTGAAGCAGTGTGGATTTCTGAGGGCATATGAGTGTGTAACTGAGGCAGTGTGGATTTCTGAGGGCATATGAGTGTGTGACTGAGGCAGTGTGGATTTCTGAAGGCATATGAGTGTACCCCTATGGAAAAAAAAAATATGCTGCAGTATATTGTAAATATATCAAAATTATCTTCACAATATATTTAAAATATACTGCAGTATATTACATTTCCATAAGAGTATAACTGAGGCAGTGTGGATTTCTGAGGGCATATGAGCTTGTAACTGAAGCAGTGTGGATTTCTGAGGGCATATGAGTGTGTAACTGAAGCAGTGTGGATTTCTGAGGGCATATGAGTGTGTAACTGAAGCAGTGTGGATTTCTGAGGGCATATAGGTGTGTAACTGAAGCAGTGTGGATTTCTGAGGGCAAATGAGTGTATAACTGAAGCAGTGCGTATTTCTGAGGAAATATGAGAATGTTACTGAAGCAGTGTGGATTTCGGATGGAATTATGAGTGTGTAACTGAAGCAGTGTGGATTTCTGAGGGCATATGAGTGTATAACTGAGGCAGTGTGGATTTCTGAGGGCATATGAGCGTGTAACTGAAGCAGTGTGGATTTCTGAGGGCATATGAGTGTGTAACTGAGGCAGTGTGGATTTCTGAGGGCATATGAGTGTGTGACTGAGGCAGTGTGGATTTCTGAAGGCATATGAGTGTACCCCTATGGAAAAAAAATATGCTGCAGTATATTGTAAATATATCAAAATTATCTTCACAATATATTTAAAATATACTGCAGTATATTACATTTCCATAAGAGTATAACTGAGGCAGTGTGGATTTCTGAGGGCATATGAGCATGTAACTGAAGCAGTGTGGATTTCTGAGGGCATATGAGCGTGTAACTGAAGCAGTGTGGATTTCTGAGGGCATATGAGTGTGTAACTGAAGCAGTGTGGATTTCTGAGGGCATATAGGTGTGTAACTGAAGCAGTGCGTATTTCTGAGGAAATATGAGTATGTAACTGAAGCAGTGTGGATTTCTGAGGGCAAATGAGTGTATAACTGAAGCAGTGCGTATTTCTGAGGAAATATGAGTATGTAACTGAAGCAGTGTGGATTTCGGATGGAATTATGAGTGTGTAACTGAAGCAGTGTGGATTTCTGAGGGCATATGAGTGTATAACTGAGGCAGTGTGGATTTCTGAGGGCATATGAGCGTGTAACTGAAGCAGTGTGGATTTCTGAGGGCATATGAGTGTGTAACTGAGGCAGTGTGGATTTCCGAGGGCATATAGGTGTGTAACTGAATCAGTGTGGATTTCTGAGGGCATATAGGTGTGTAACTGAAGCAGTGCGTATTTCTGAGGAAATATGAGTATGTAACTGAAGCAGTGTGGATTTCTGAGGGCATATGAGTGTATTTAATGAAGCAGTGCGTATTTCTGAGGAAATATGAGTATGTAACTGAAGCAGTGTGGATTTCGGATGGAATTATGAGTGTGTAACTGAAGCAGTGTGGATTTCGGATGGAATTATGAGTGTGTAACTGAGGCAGTGTGGAATTCTGAGGGCATATGAGTGTGTAACTGAAGCAGTGTGGATTTCTGAGGGCATATGAGCGTGTAACTGAAGCAGTGTGGATTTCTGAGGAAATATGGGTATGTAACTGAAGCAGTGTGGATTTCTGAGGGCATATGAGCGTGTAACTGAAGCAGTGTGGATTTCTGATGGCATATGAGCATGTAATTGAAGCAGTGTGGATTTCTGAGGGCATATTCAATTCAATTCAATTTTATTTGTCTCGTGCTTTTTACAAAGAACTGTCACAAAGACGCTGTAAAGAGAAACAGAGGGAAAATTGTACAAAAACCAGGCCATATGAGTGTGTAACTGAAACTGTGTAGATTTCCAAGGGTGTATGAGTGTGTAGCTGAAGCAGTGTGGATTTCTGAGGCTGTATGAGTATGTAACTGGAACAGTGTGGATTTTTCAGGGCTAAAAAATGTGTGTAACTAAAGCGGTGTGCATTTCTGAGGGCATATGGGTGTGTAACTGAGGCAGTGTGGATTTCTGCAGGAAACAGCACTGTGACTTTTTTGCATATCATTTTGGTGCCACTGCATAAGCTTCTGTTTAATTCCTTTTTTTAAATTACTTTGATTCATGCTCTCCAGAGAACACTTGAAATATCTCAATCTGGTGGAACTGAAATACACACACACATTCAAGCACACACTCATAAGGAGATCTCTATTACGGTAGTTAGAAAAATACTTTAAACAAAAGTAATCCGTTTCTGTATGTGCCTTTTATACTTTTTGAAGCATTTAAAAAGGAAAATTCTAGAACATTTTATCAATTGCCAAATATTTAAAGAACACATACATTATATTACTGATTTTCAGTTTGTACAATAGAACTATTTCAGCAGAAAAGGGATTAAAATAGATTGTGTACTGACTGCCTTTACCCAGTGTGTGTGTGTGTGTGTGTGTGTGTGGTGTGTGTTTGTGGTGGTGGTGGTGGTGGGGGGGGTGGTTCTTAAGGAGGACTGGGGAATGTGGGGGGTGGTAGGGGGTTTAAAAGTGTATAGGGGTTGTGGAGGGTGTACAGGGAATTTTGTGAATGCACGTGGGGTTGAGGGGAAGAGGGGCGGGGGTGTATGTGTCACAGTCCAGGGGCTACACAGTGGTCTCATTTTTCCAGGGCCCAGTCCGTATGTTACCTGTACTGTCTGAGCCGTATAGAAAGTCCTCCTGCAAGCTGCTGCTGAGAGTTCTGTTCTGATTGGTGGGATCCTGCAGGAGGAGCGGGGAGTGGGAAGGGCCACATGGGTCCATTTCCAGGTGGAGGGGCATGTCCTCGTCTTCAGTCTTGGCGCAGCTGTACGGCACGATGCTCTCCGGCTGGCACACGCTGCCAAAGGAGGTGGCTTTGGAGCAGCAGGCGTGGTGGTGGCACGCGTGTTCCTCGAGCTCGCCGTGACACGCGTGTCCCTGGAACGCGGCGTGGCAGGCGTGGCCCTCATGCGCGCTGTGAGGGCTGTCCAGGTGAGAGCCGTGCGCGCTGCTGTCCACGCTGGAGGAGGCCATGTGGTAGGCGTAGTCTCTCAGCATGCCAGGGCGGGGCCTGCCATAGGGCCGGGGCTTAGTCCTGTCCTTTAGGCAGCTCTGCAATGGCAGAGCGGGCGAGGCCAGCGGGCGGGACTCCTCCTCCAGCAGCTGCTGGCCACGCATGGCCGTGCAGCAGGGCCCAGTGTGGCTCAGTTTGCAGTGGGCGGAGGGGGTGTGCACGTGGGGGGTCAGCAGGGCCTTCCCGGGACAGGGGGACCCCTCGATGCGCGTGCGCATGTCTCCATTCGCGTCGGCCTTGGGCGGGCCGTCGGCATTGCGGCGGGACGGACAGCAGGCCCACCAGCGGTGCCAGACGTCGTCACGCTTAGCGCAGTGCTGGATGAGCAGGAACAGGCCCAGGGTGACAGAGCAGGCTCCGTACAGGCAGCTGAAGATCATGTCCAGGAAGTGTCCCTGCCACACGGCCAATGCGCCAAAGCTCCAGGTGGCGAGGAAGAGGAGGACGGTGAAGGCGGCCGTGCGCAGCTGGCCCCTGAGGGAGTGCTCGTTGGCCAGCATGGAGGGGTTGATGGCTGTACAGCCGACGTGGGCGTCGCACGGGTCGCCAGAGTCGCCCCCGTGGCAGTGGCCCACCTCGCCTGAGGCCAGCCGCTGCTGCTCCTCCGTCATTGGCCTCAGCTCGTAGCGGACTTCCGGGTGGCGCTTTAGGTGCACATACGTGCACAGGAAGTACATGCAGGACACCAGGATGACGAGCCCCGCGGGACCATAGAACGCTGCCAAACTGGTCTCCCACGACATCCAGCAACTGCGAAAAGCACAGCGAAGTAATTACCGATGTGAGGAAATCGCTCTACAGATGGCGCACATCACAAGCATATGCTCCCTGACTATGGGAATCTCACGGCACAGCATGCCCGCTATTGCGCTAGGTCATTAAGCAAGATGGTAAACTGAGGATCTGTTCAATTCGTTTTTTTTTCTCTGGCCCTGGGGGATATTTCACAGAGCTTGATTAAGGAGTTAACTTTTGTAAATATTTTTAATTTGATGACATCCGAATGGATGAGAGCCTGGGTTACTTCAAAATATTTACAAAAGTTAGTTGGCTAACTCCTTAATTCTGCTTTGTGAAATACCCCCCATTTCCCAATACAGGATTCAGGAATAAACAAAAGGAAACATTTTAGAAAGTGAACTTGTGATGGAAGCTCATGAGACATCCAAATGAGCTGATCCTGGGGTCTGTGTGAACTATAAACACAGCTGCACTCTAAACTGCACCTTCTACTGTCAGGGTGTGTAGTTTACTGTGAGCAACACTGACGTCACAGAGGGGGCATTGATGTTGGAGGACACACTGATGTTTGTTGTGAGACACACTGATGTTGAGTAGGAGACGCACTTATTTTTGGTACAGTGGGGTTAAAGAATGTGGGCACCCCTGGTTAAATTGCCTTTTACAATTACAAACCCTAATTCCAAAAAAGTTGGGACAGTATGTAAAATGCACATAAAAGCAGAAAGCAGTGATTTGTAAATTCTCTTTTACATATATTTAATTGAAAACAGTACAAAGAAAAGATATTTAATGTTTTACCATATAAACTTTATTGATTTTTGTAAATATATGCTAATTCCGAATTTGATGCCTGCAACATGTTCCAAAAAAGTTGGGACAGGGGCAAAAAAAAAGACCGGGAAGCTCAAAACACCTGTTTGGAACATTTCACAGGTAAACAGCATGCTATCATGACTGGGTATAAAAGGATATCAAAAGACTCTTGATATCTTATTTTCAGGTACTCTTACAAGCGATACTATAACCTCTCTGCATTTGAATGGATCTCTATGGGAATTGGGGGTTGGGGCTAAATGGCTGTAAGTCATCAAGGGTCTGCGGTATCAAATGAGCCTCAAACCATAACTCTGCTACCAGATATGCAGTACATATGGATGGATCACTTGAAGGGTTGTTTCTCCTGACTTATTTTTCCATAGAGTTCAATAGGAAAATGAGTCAGGAGAAACAACCCTTAAAGTGATCCATCCACTTTTTTTGCAGCACTTTTTTTTTTTCGCCTTCTCCTTGTTGGTGGAAGTGAACGATCTTGATTCTGACATCCTTGGACAACTGTTTAGAGCAGGGGTGTCAAACTCCAGTCCTGGAGGGCCGCAGTGTCACAGGTATTTGTGGTTTCCTTTCAATCAGCACCCAGTTAAAGCATTGAGAACAAGGTGTGTGGACTTCTTAGCCAATTAGTGACTTAAATTAATCACTTGTGCTTAAACGCACCAAAAACCAGGAGACACTGCGGCCCTCCAGGACCGGATCTTGACACCCCTGGTTTAGAGGAACCCATTGTTAACACCAGACAGAACAGCCACTGCAATTGGATTCTTTATAAGGCATGGAGTTACTTCAGAATAAATAGTTCAGCCCTGGAATTCTATTTTTGATTATTTTGAAACTGTAAAAAATTAAAATAAAAAGTAATCTTGCTTTAAAATTTGAAGAAATGTTTAACTTTGTACCATTTAGAGTTCAGGTTAGCTTCTGTTCACTTAGATATTAATTGTAAAATGCATTCTGACCAGGGGTGCCCAAATTTTTGCACCCCACTGTATGAGACACACTGATGTTTGGTGTGAGACACACTGATTGTATGTAGGATACACACTGATGTTAGGTAGGATACACACTGATGTTAGGTAAGAGACACACTGATGTTAGGTAAGAGACACACTGATGTTAGGTAGGAGACACACTGATGTTAGGTAGGATACACACTGATGTTAGGTAAGAGACACTGATGTTAGGTAGGATATGTGCTGATGTTAGGTATGAGAGACACTGATGTTAGATAGGATATGTGCTGATGTTAGGTATGAGAGACACTGATGTTAGATAGGATACACACTGATGTTAGGTAAAAGACACACTGATGTTAGGTAAGAGACTGATGTTAGGTAAGAGACACACTGATGTTAGGTAAGAGACACACTGATTGTATGTAGGATACACACTGATGTTAGGTAGGATACACACTGATGTTAGGTAAGAGACACACTGATGTTAGGTAGGATACACACTGATGTTAGGTAGGATACACACTGATGTTAGGTAGGAGACACACTGATGTTAGGTAAGAGACACACTGATGTTAGGTAGGAGACACACTGATGTTAGGTAAGAGACACACTGATGTTAGGTAGGATACACACTGATGTTAGGTGAGAGACACACTGATGTTAGGTAGGATACACACTGATGTTAGGTAAGAGACACACTGATGTTAGGTAAGAGACACACTGATGTCAGGTAGGATACACACTGATGTTAGGTAGGATACACACTGATGTTAGGTAAGAGACAAACTGATGTTAGGTAGGAGACACTGATGTTAGGTAAGAGACACTGATGTTAGGTAGGAGACACACTGATGTTAGGTAAGAGACACACTGATGTTAGGTAGGAGACACACTGATGTTAGGTAAGAGACACTGACGTTAAGTAAGAGACACACTGATGTTAGGTAAGAGACACACTGATGTTAGGTAGGATACACACTGATGTTAGGTAGGAGACACACTGATGTTAGGTAAGAGACACTGATGTTAGGTAGGAGACACACTGATGTTAGGTAGGATACACACTGATGTTAGGTAAGATACACACTGATGTTAGGTAGGATACACACTGATGTTAGGTAAGAGACACACTGATGTTAGGTAGGATACACACTGATGTTAGGTAAGAGACACACTGATGTTAGGTAGGATACACACTGATGTTAGGTAAGAGATACACTGATGTTAGGTAGGATACACACTGATGTTAGGTAAGAGACACACTGATGTTAGGTAGGAGACACTGATGTTAGGTAAGAGACACTGATGTTAGGTAGGAGACACACTGATGTTAGGTAAGAGACACACTGATGTTAGGTAGGAGACACACTGATGTTAGGTAAGACACACTGATATTAGGTAAGAGACACACTGATGTTAGGTAGGAGACACACTGATGTTAGGTAAGAGACACACTGATGTTAGGTAGGAGACACTGATGTTAGGTAAGAGACACTGATGATAGATAGGATACACACTGATGTTAGGTAAGAGACACACTGATGTTAGGTAGGAGACACTGATGTTAGGTAGGAGACACACTGATGTTAGGTAAGAGACACATTGATGTTAGGTAGGATACACACTGATGTTAGGTGAGAGACACACTGATGTTAGGTAGGATACACACTGATGTTAAGTAAGAGACACACTGATGTTAGGTAGGATACACACTGATGTTAGGTAAGAGACACACTGATGTTAGGTAAGAGACACACTGATGTTAGGTAGGAGACACACTGATGTTAGGTAGGAGACACACTGATGTTAGGTAGGAGACACACTGATGTTAGGTAAGAGACACACTGATGTTAGGTAGGAGACACTGATGTTAGGTAGGAGACACACTGATGTTAGGTAAGAGACACACTGATGTTAGGTAGGATACACACTGATGTTAAGTAAGTGACACACTGATGTTAGGTAGGAGACACTGATGTTAGGTAGGAGACACACTGATGTTAGGTGAGAGACACACTGATGTTAGGTAGGATACACACTGATGTTAAGTAAGAGACACACTGATGTTAGGTAGGATACACACTGATGTTAGGTAGGAGACACACTGATGTTAGGTAAGAGACACACTGATGTTAGGTAAGAGACACACTGATGTTAGGTAGGATACACACTGATGTTAGGTAGGAGACACACTGATGTTAGATAGGATACACACTGATGTTAGGTAGGATACACACTGATGTCAGGTAGGATACACACTGATGTTAGGTAAGAGACACACTGATGTTAGGTAGGATACACACTGATGTTAGGTAGGATACACACTGATGTTAGGTAGGATACACACTGATGTTAGGTAAGAGACACTGATGTTAGGTAAGAGACACACTGATGTTAGGTAGGATACACACTGATATTAGGATATGAGACACACTGATGTTAGGTAGGATACACACTGATGTTAGGTAGGATACACACTAATGTTAGGTAGGATACACACTGATTTTACCAGTGGCGTACCGTGGGAGTAGAACTAGGCCTCATGCGAAGATTCTGACTTTTAAATGCTCCATGTTTAAATGTTCAACGTAGATTTTCGTAAATGAGTATTTCTAGCCTGTATTATGCGCTGCTCTCAACGATTCGAGACACTTAAGAGGCTGTCCTCTTTAAATTTATGCTTTCTAATGTTTAAATCGCTTTGACTAATTTTAGTGTCGTCTTAAAATTAATTACATTCTTTAACGCATTCAGATTATTGCCTGATCCTTGTTAAACAATCTTAAGTTGTCTCTTTGTCGTTATCATTTCTAAATCATTATAGGCTACAAATTGGTCTTGATTATTCAGAGAATGAATGGATTGATTGTTAGGCTACTGAATCTAAATAAACGGAAACAAGTAATCCCCACTTTTTCCAACGCGCAGGCCGTCGCTACATATATTTAAGTGCTACCCATTTTATGACGCAAAGAAAAATACTAGCACAGAAAAACTTGATATATTCATTGATGTTTGTTATTCAGTTATTGAATTGCTTGATTGATAATTAAGAACTATAAGTAGAAACAGGTTGAGAGTAATATCCGTATAAAGGTAAGGTTACCGAAGGCCTATTTTACAGCCGACGTTACGCCACTGGATTTTAGGATACACACTGATATTAGGAGACATGTTGTTTGGTGGCACAGCTGGTGACTGTAAACAAGTGGACGGAAAGGGTGACGGCGAATAATGGGCGAGGGTTGGAAAAATATAAGTTGCAGACAATCAATGTTGCAGACAATCAAATTTGTTTGTAAAAAAAAGAAAAAAAAAGGTAATTCAATCACAACAAGGGTTCCAGGTTGAACACAGACAAACACGCAGAGACAAATTAGGCCGGCACTCACTACAGGGCCTCCTCTCTGCTGCCATAGTGATCTATGTTAATGCCTGCTGTCACTCCACAAGCAATGAGGGGCACTCCACCACTGACTACATAAAATCTGTAGAGAGAGATAGAGAGAGCAAGAGAGATAGAGAGAGCAAGAGAGAGAGGGAGAGCAAGAGAGAGAGGGAGAGCAAGAGAGAGAGGGAGAGCAAGAGAGAGAGGGAGAGCAAGAGAGAGAGGGAGAGCAAGAGAGAGAGGGAGAGCAAGAGAGATAATTCTTTAGGCTTTGTGACATGCCACACTCCAGTAAATGTAATTACATATAGACAGTCTTAATGTGTTGTTTGAGTCAGAACCAGACTATAAAAAAATGGGCCTGAACAGAATCCTTCACAGGGCTGTGATTCAGCAGATTCCTCCCCTTCCTCTATAAGCTTCTTCACTTCCTATATAAGCTCCTGCTATATTCCCCTATACCTAACAGTCTAACATGGCACACACAGGACACGGTCTCTGCGAGTCACAGTTATGAGACACAGTTATTTTTTTGTGGGGGAGGGAGACTAAATAACAATGCTGCTCACAGTCAGAAAATATTACTCACTTTTCGGCAGGGCTTCATTGCCACATATTGCCTAGTTTGCACTTTTTTGTTAAAATGATATCTCATCATTTAGAATGTTAGGTTGCTATAACTGAAAACTTGCTGGCTAGCTACACACTGGCAGGTAAGCATCCTGCCATATAATGCTCCACATTGCCAGATGCTGTTCCTCATGGCTGCATAACACCAATCAGAACAATAATCAGAATAATACAAATTATTATAGTATTTACATTAATAGAAAACAGTAAGAAGAGTCTCTGTGTTTGTGGTGTTTCTCTCATATTTTAGTATTTTCCTTCTCTGACGCTGGGAAAAATCTTGAAGATGATATGGAAGGACACAATGCAGAAAGGAACTGAACTGCTTCAAATCCAAAGATTCAGTGCATCTGCACTTTTTATTCCAACACTTTGTAGTACAGCAGAATGAAATATAAATTGCAATTTGGCACATTGTTTTAATTCATGGTGGGTGTGGCCTGGGTGTTGGGAGCTTGAAAAATATTCCTCACCCTATCGTGGTGAGTGTGGCCTGTGTATAGGGGTGTGTTAAATTCTGCTCACCGTATCACGGTGGGTGTGGTCTTTGGTTGTCGTGGTGGCTCCCCATCCTGGGACTGGGGAGCTCTCTTGGTTACCTTGGTTACCAACTGGTAAAGGCACCTGGCCGTGACACAAAGCCAGAGCAGGGTGGACAGAGAGGAGTAATGCAGAGCCACGCCCACCTGCATTACACAGAGACCGTCATTACACACTCATGCGCATGCACGCACACGTGTGTGCACACACACACACACACACATACTCACACTATCTATCTCCCTTAAGGTCATGTACAGTCCTTCCTAAAGGCTCTGTAACCCACTGCTTTAAGAAACACTGTACAGACAAATGATTAGGCATGGTCCTAATAGAAGGTTTAAAGGCTTGCAGGAGAAAGAAAGAGTAACTGCATTTGGGAATTATTAGTCATGACAGACAAAGGAATATAACATTGGCCTAATGCTATAAAGCACACTGTGCCCCAGGTACAATGCTATAGCAAACAGAAACACACATACATTTTAACATTGGCTGAACATTAGATTGATGTTTAGGGCCTTGTGGGCAAGTTGGCTGTGAAAGGTGGGGGTGTAGTACTTGTCTCGCTAGTCGATTGCGTTCATACCTGAAGACATTCATTCCTAAAAGCATGCAGCACTGACCTGACAACACGAACAAAACAACAAAGCCCAGTGCACGTGAGTCAGAGCATTGTGTGCTAGCACTTTAGCCTTCAGCGCACCTCACTGACATGCATAATCAATTTCCTGAGTCTGGGATACTCACGGCCTGACAGATATGTGGGTATTTGATTCGGTTGATGCCGGAGGCGAAAACAGCAAAGGTTACGGCTGTGTGGAAATAGAGGTTGACAAGCACGTGCCACCCCTTCCTGCTGATTCGGATTGTGCTGCCAAAAAGAGCAGAAAGCAGATTAAATAAAAGGAATGAAATGAGAGTGAAAGTCAGACAGTGGAGATCGACTGCCTGCTGCTCTGGGCGGCTGTGGTCAGCAGTCTGGAGACTGACCTGCCCCTTTAGAGAGCCGCCTGTGGTCGTGTGTGATGAGCTGTGCTTTAGAGAGCCGCCTGTGGTCGTGTGTGATGAGCTGTGCTTTAGAGAGCCGTCTGTGGTCATATGTGTTGTGCTTTAGAGAGCCGCCTGTGGTCATATGTGTTGTGCTTTAGAGAGCCGCCTGTGGTCATATGTGTTGTGCTTTAGAGAGCCGCCTGTGGTCATATGTGTTGTGCTTTAGAGAGCCGCCTGTGGTCGTGTGAGATGAGCAGTGCTTTAGAGAGCCGCCTGTGGTCATATGTGTTGTACTTTAGAGAGCCGCCTGTGGTTGTGTGTGATGAGCACTGAGCAGTGCTTTAGAGAAATGCCTGTGGTCATGTTTGATGAGCAGTGCTTTAGAGAGGTGCCTGTGGTCTTGGGATGAGCTGTATTTATAGAGGTGCCTGTCTGACTGACTGACTCAGGTGTGACACAGTGAATATATCTGCTCTGACTCAGGTCTGATACAGGTCTGATATCTGCTCTGATTCAGGTCTGTTACAGTGAATATATCTGCTCTGACTCAGGTGTGACACAGTGAATATATCTGCTCTGACTCAGGTCTGATACAGTGAATATATCTGCTCTGACTCAAGTCTGATACAGTGACTATATCTGCTCTGACTCAGGTCTGATACAGTGAATATATCTGCTCTGACTCAGGCATGACATAGTGAATACATCTGCTCTGATTCAGGTCTGTTACAGTGAATATATCTGTTCTGACTCAGGTCTTACACAGTGAATATACGTATCTGCTCTCTCTCAGGTCTCATATCGTGAATATATCTGCTCTGACTCAGGTCTGATACAGTGAATATATATTTGCTCTGACTCAGGTCTGATACAGTGAATATATCTGCTCTGACTCAGGCCTGGTACAGTGAATATATCTGCTCTGACTCAGGTCTGCCACACTGAATATATCTGCTCTGACTCAGGTCTCAGGAGAAGAGGATCTCTGCTCAAATCTCCCACAAACCGCCCTTTGCTGAAGTGTCTGTTAGACAACACAATTTATCTGAATCATTCAATGTCTTGGCACAAGATTGGAGGCTCTGCAGTCACACTCCACCCCTGGGGACACAATGTTGTGCTACCCCCCTTTCCAAATCACATACAGGAATTAGTTATAAAGAAACACACAACAAGGTCTACAATTTAAATTGATAACAAAACACTTGTCCAGGTGTGGAGTAAGAGATGTGCCTGTTGTGTGGTGTGCGACAGTGATGGTGTAGTATGAGGGGGCTGCACCCATGGTGTAGGGGTGGAGCAAGGTAGGCTGTACCTGTCTGGTTTAGTGAAGTTGTGAATTAAGGGAGTTTATACCTGTGGTGCACCATGTAGGTGAGAATGGACACCACCAGACACAGCAGTAGGACAGCTGTGCAGGCATACACCACAGGGTGCAGGTAATCCCCAGGATATGGGGGGAATGACAGCGCCCTCTTCAGGTCCTGAGGAAGAGTGCAGCACACAGACACAATGTATCAACCGCTCATAACTAGGGCCACCAGTTTGTCTCTGCTTGTTTTCTCGCATGTACTTCAGTCTTTCGCCAACAAGAGGTCGATAGCCTTTTTGTCAAGCTTTGTGTCAAACAATTATCCTGATCCTGATTGCATCACCCCAATCATCAACATTGATATAGTAATTACCAATAATCAAGCACAGACAATGACTGACAACGTTGTTTGCAAGCAACACTTGTCTGTTAAATTCAGGCCAATGGTTATTTAGGACCATGGACATGCAGCAGTATTTTTAAAAGATGTAGTATTTGTTTGAAGCAGTGGGAAATACTCATGTTAAAAATGAGACCAGCTACATAAGATTTAATATCCACAGAAATAGTTAAATAAAGAAATATTAATATTTTAATGAAATAAAATAGTTTGCAGTATTAAAAGGGCATATTAAAAACGATAAATAAAAATGGTGAGTGTAATGTTGTGTACACAGGTCAAATGAAAATTCAACATTCTAAATTCTGATTACATTTGATCAAAGTCAGTGATGCAGCAGTCTATTCTATCAATGAGTGAAAACATGTAGAAACACATCTTTCTACATCGAGAGAGTTGGTTACAATGGACAAGTATCATTTTGCCTATTTCTTCAGCTGTATCCCAGAGGCATTGCTGTGCTGTTTTCTTGTGAAAATAATTTGTAATTGACCAGCTTGGATCTACACTTTTCATTGAATCCTTGAATTCAGTCTGGTGGGAGGGTGGTCATATCACATCTGCACACTTGCTAGGGTATTAAAGATCCTGACAGCCTTAGGAAATTTGTGAAATAATTGATAGACACATGGCTTATGTTGGAGTTGATCACGGTTGTAATACATTGGGAGTTTCTCTGAAAATTAATTGAATGGCTTGACAATTTTATGGTTCATAGTTTTATCTGGGCTGTGCGTCTACTGAGCCAGTGCACGGCAGTCATTTGTAAACTGTTACCTTTTAATTGCAGGTTTCAAGGATTCTGAGTTCACGACTTTCAAAACACTGGATATGTTAACCAAATTCCGCTCTTCATTTTCAGTGATTAGCAAGAGCTGTGTCTCCAAACCCTTATCTCTCAACAATGCCTTGAGGGTTAAAAAAAAAAATTGCACTTTTTGAAAGTGGCCAATCATAGCTACCTGTGCCTGTCAACAAGCATTTTTTGATGCCATCCGCAAGGTAGGAGTAATTCACGGAAGTAAGGTAGAATGTATCACCAAGGAAAACTTTCAAATCAGTTGTGATGGATTTTCCTTTAAAGGTGCAATATGCAGAATTTTTTGCCTTGCTGTGGTCCTGTGTTTACAATCAAAGAAGTCTCCTCCTCCGTCCAAGCATAGAAGACAAGCATAGATGAAATTAAAATAACATTTTTAGAAACTTGCATTATTCAACATGGATGGTAACAGTAATTAGGCAGTGTTATAACAATGAAATAAACATTTTTGAAATCGTTTTGAAGTTCTCAGCTACCACATTGACATTGACCTGCTTCATCTCCCGTCTTTCTGACTGCCGTCTCCGATGAACGCAGTTGTAATTGGGGATACTCTCCTTCACAACCAGTGGTTTTATGGATTTTAACATGTAGGCTACTGTTTTTCTGGTGTGGAAGTGGATGACATAAAACATCAAGCTCCAGCGATAATTAAAAAACACTCAGCTAAAGCTGTAATCATTCATGCGGGCACAAATTACACAAGGTTGAGGAAATCGGAAGTTTTAAAGACAATTTTAGTTAATTACATAATTATATCAAACCCATTTGCAAGCTTGTGATCATAGGCCCACTTCCTGTTTTAAACCATGGCAGTGAAAAATTCAGCCGACTCAGTGCCCCTAATGTCTGGCTGAAAACATGGTGCGCTTGTTCAGTATTGTTCAGTATAACATGAATTTAGAACTGGGATGTAAAGATGGAATCATGTGTGGAATAAGTAACATTAGCAGACCATATTTTTTATAATAGCTAGCTAATACCTTTGTAAAGTAAATTACTTTTTCATGAAGATATTTTCATACAAATATAATTTATTTTCTCAAATACAATGTAATATTACCTTGTTATTAATTCAATACAAAAAGATTTTCCATCTAGCTACCTAGCTAGATAGCTACAGGTAACGTTACTTACAGGTCCAACAGAAAACACAACAACTCCGCGTTGCTTTTTAAACCCTGTAAAACTTCAGCTTTTGCCATCCAAAAAAAGCTAACTTCTGCTACTTGAACACCTTGTCAGCTTGTTGTTTGGCTTTGCTGTATAGGCTAATTGTGCTTGTTCACCTCTGCCATTGCAGTAGCTAGCTGGTTACAAATGCTCAGCTGAAACTTGATCCTACCCCACAGGCTCTGTAGCCACACCCACCCCTCCCTACACAGAAAAGAGTGCCACGCCCAGAAATGTCTCGAAAACACCATATAATAATAAATACAGGCACAAGAGCAAGGTTTTGGCAAAAAACAAATTTCAACAGAGATTGCCAGTGCACCAAAGACATGACTGAGCATAGTCATTTTAAAATATTTTCGCTGTAAAAATCCTGCATAGTGCTCCTTTAAGAACAATAAAATATGGGATTATCCACTTTTTACAATGGATATATTTGCACTTAAGAAGTCATGAATGACAGCCAGCTACTACTCTAGACGGTCTTTTCCCCTGCTGACAAATAATTCCCCCTGGATGTTGATCTCAGAATGTAATTGATATATATTGTTTTTATTTGTTGGAATATTATCTTCTTTGAATGATTTATTGTTAAATTGTTAAGTTTTTTTCCAGGTGGATACTGTCTGTTACAATAATTTGCTCAAATACATGCTTTTGTAGTGTGTGCTTTTGACTTTCTATCCATGTTCACTTTCCTTCCTTTCATAGCATATCAACTCATTGTTTTATAAATTACATAATTAGCTGCTGAATTATATAAGTAGTCACATAACTGTGTTGTTCTAGTACCTACAGTGACCCCTGGAGGACACAAAATTGAAATACAACCTTAAATCCCTGTAGGTCACGTGATACAAACTGGTGGCCCTACTCACAACAAACAGAAGCTATCTATCACTCATCAACACAGACACACAAAAAACACATACATACTATATTACACATTCATAAAAGACAGACATACTGCATCAATCAATAATGTTCTATTGCAACTTGGACCGCAAGTTAAGACAAATTGAAAATTTCCAAGATAAATTTAATCCAAAACACAGGACTTGTGTGTTTTCTGACTTCTGTCTACCATAAGAGTTTTTTACCATGATACATGGAAGATCATCAAAAATTCATAAAGCTGTAGGCTAAATAAAATTGTTGTGAGCTAGCTTGTTTGTGGTTAGCATAGCTAGCATACTCAAAGCCGTTATCAGAAAGTCCTTGGAACTATTTTTTGGAGGATGCTAGAAATGTAGAAACATATATAATAATTTAAATATGGTTGTATGGAAGATACATTGGGTTGCATCACCCTGTTGGACTTATTTTGAAAGAATTGACTCGCTCACTGTACATTATCCCTTACTTTATTCAATAAATTGACCACCCAAAATGACTATAAATAATTAGTACTTGTAAAAGTTAAAATTTTCTAACTTCATCAGACAAAATAAATACAACATAGGCTAATGTTGCACTTGCCCTGTAAGCACTGGAGTGGAATTCTGTTATTTACTCTACAGTAGTTATTTATTTGTACTGCAGAAGAGTTCTGTTATTTACACTGGAGCAGAGTTCTATTAATTATATCACAGTAGAATTATATTATTTACACTATAATAGATAGTTCTGTTATTATATAACAGTAGAGATGTGTTTTATACACTGGAGAATAATTCTGATATTTACACTGCAGTAGAGTTGTGTTATTTATATAACATTATACAACTGTGAGTTCCGTCTACGCATTGTGATTGGTCGAGCACGTTCCAAACCGTTCTATAGTCATGATATACAAACTTGTATATCCCTCCGTGGTTTGTTTACATTCGATGGTTACATTGGTATCATCTTTAGAATTACATTTATTGGCAACGGTGAACAATCAGGTCACTATTGTATACTGTTGTATAAAAGCAATAACTTACTTGAGGAGGTGCTATATCATGTATATTGGAACTGCTGTGATCCACTGCGCGTCATGCCTAATCGAATCACAGCAGTTCCGATATCCATGATATAGCACTCCCTCTTGTAAGTTATTTCTTAAGTAGACTTATATTTTTTACACTGCAGTAGAGGTATTTTCTTTATACTGCAGCACAGTTCTGTTATTTACACATTACACTACATTTTTACATTTCAGCATTTAGCGGACAGTCTTATGCAGAATGCCTTACACGGATTACATTTTTACATGCAGTCCATTTATACAGCTTAAAATTTTACTGAACCAACTCAGCTTAAGTACCTTGCTCAAGGATGCAATGATAGCCCAGTCCTCAATACAAGCCAGGGAGTTCTGTATTTACATGGCACTAGAAATTTATCTTACTTGGGTCTGTGTTATATGCTTTTAATACAGTCCCCAAGCAAATAGCTGGTAATAATAATTATAAGTAAAACTCTCAATTTAGCAAAGAAGAGCTCAATATTTGAAGCTGAAATGGATCCACTATATCATCTACGAGTCTCATTTAAATGGGAAAAACATACAGTGAGCTTAATAGACAGAAAAGCCATATGCTGTTTCTATCTCGGAGATTAGTTCCACACCTTGAACTGGGAAATGAGTGTTACTAAAAATTTCTTCTACTTCTGGCAGACAGCATTTGCATTGAACAGACAGCCAATTTCAGTCCCTTGACGGAAATAATTGACGACCCATCAGGGGTGTGATGATTTTGTGAATAAGAACATAAGTTGATGAGCCAAACATCCAGGCGTGCGGATGAGCTTCAAAACAATATGTTTGCGAGTTACACATCAATGTGTCTGTGAGATACACATCAATGTGTCTGTGAGTTACACATTAATGAATCTCTGAGTTACACATTGATATGTCTATGAGTTGCTCATTGATATGTCTGTGAGTCACACATCAATGTGTCTGCGTTACACATCAGTGTGTCTCTGAGTTACATATCAATGTGTCTGAGTTGCACATTGATACAGTATGTCTGAGTTACACATCAATGTACATGTATCTGTGAGTTACACATCTATATGTGAGTTACACCTCAATGTGTCTGAGTTACACATTGATATGTCTGTTATGCATCAATGTGTCTGTGAGTTCCACATCAATGTTTGTTCATTGTTTACAAAATAAAATATATTTGACAGTATTTCCCACATCAAAGCCATTTTTCAACACACATTTTTGCCTTACACACACACACACACACACACACACACACACACACACACACACACACACACACACACACACACACACACACACACACACACACACACACAATGTGAATGTGCACACACACTCACTCATTGCTTTCACAAAAATGTATTGAAAGGATAAGAAAATGTTGTGGGAAAGTTCCGAAAGAAAGTTATCAGGTGTGTTTCTTCACTCATATGTTCATCCCATTGAAGGTCATGCGCCTTGTTTCTATGACATGGCAGCAGGGAGCCAGAAGCTATGCCCCTTCACTCTGTGACATGCAGGGGGGACTCCACCGCTAGTTTCACACTGACCATATTCAATGTTATTGCCCAATTTCCTCATTTAGGAATCCTTAAAATGTGAAATACCAAGATTCTGCCTGTAGAGGGGCAGCTGAGGAGGGGGTAGGTTATAGATTCCTGCTGCTCTTAGGTTGAACAGCTATAACACACAGGGACAGCTCTAAATATGGTTACAAAAATACATACCCCCATATGTACATGACCCCATATGTAATACCAGCACAAAACAGACAATTAGAGGCCAGATAGTCTACTTTTATATGTCCAATGCGTCCAATCTGCAACGCTCCCCCATTTATACAATGTGTTTCTGACAGGTTGTCCACATACCTATCAGAATGTAACACATTATCTGAGGTGTATTGAGGAATGTATCCAGCAAAACTAAGCAGGAGAGTTAGAGTACCATAGAGCCATGATTTGTGTGTGGAGTTCAGCTCATGACAGTTTCTCATTAGAGGAATTTGGAGCAGGTTAGGAAAGGGTGACACACAGGCCAGGGTTTTGGTCCCCTGTCTTATGCGGGTAGGGATGGGGAGGGCCTATACAGCCGTCCGTCTCTCTCATCTCACACCCAAACCCCTGAGATTATTTAGACTGATATTTCACCTTCTTTCCTCCATGTTTTCTATGCTTCTTTTTTCCCTCACAATGCGAGATGCCCCAGTCCTATCTGTAGGACCATCTCATTGCTGCTACATGGTCCATCAAGCACACGCTTCCTCAGAAATGTGCGTATAGCCGGCCACTACTTCTTTCCATTTTGAAGCCCTCCAGCTTAGCCATGCAGTCACTGCTTTAGAGTACTGCACTTATTATGGAGCTTGAACAAGCAGGCTCTTTGACTACTGGAGCTGCTCTCATGCAATTAAATGTGGAGTACTCTACCATCAGATGGGGATAGAGATTTCACATGCTACACGCACATGCCCGGCTACTGTACATTACCAATGGAAATGGAAATATAGAACTACTCCTGAATTTATTATGTAACCTAAATTATGTATACTTTGGAGGTTTACTGTTGTGCGCTGAACAAATTCTGTTTTATGGAATGAATAAATTACATTTCCTGCGAAAACAACGCTTGTCAAATTAAGGTTCAGACTAAGTAACAGGATACAATGACACAAAATGGAGCCTACCTTGTTGATCCTTATAGTCACTTTGTACCCTATCATAAAAGTCTTGTGATTATGCATTGCTGTTGATTGCATTTCAAGATTTATGTTCATTTGGGATAAACCTGTCAATCGCATGTCTGACATTTAACTAAGCTTGCTAAGTAGCCGACTAAATTATAGATGTATTACATATGTTCCTTCCTAAGTCCAACTTGTAGATGCTGTGTAACATTGGGTAAACATTTGCTAATTGCAAGCAGTTATTTGGTTTTTCCGTTTTAGGGATATTGATGATCGGCACACTGGGTTGTTTTATTTTCTGCTCTGAAACATACGTTCATTGCACTGAAGGACAAACTCTTTTAGTAAACTAAGTGTTAATGTCACTTATTGTTTCACTGTAAAACGTCCGGTCAAATTGTGAATGGTATGCTCAGTGTGTGGGTACACTTCCATCCGAAACACTCTGTCCCTACTGGGAGTAGCCTACTACCTGAACCCCGCTAATAGGTACTGTACTGCCTGAATCATTACTCGGAATAGATTACTACCTGGATCCACCCCCTCCCTACTGGGAGTACCCTACTGCCTGAAACCATTCCTTCAGGCATGATACTAGGGCCAAGATTTGTGTTTCCATGTGGGGCTATGAGCCCCAGTTAGGATTGGATTCTGGACTATGGGACCAGTTATTGCACTGAGGAGAGGACCAGCAGGATGTGCCTACACACAGCCTCCCGCTATACACCAGAATACAGGATTCGGTACTAATTCACAACGCCTATGCATATAAATGGCTTAAAATAACAGTCACCGTGGTGAGTCACTCCTCCTTGCCCTGGATACGGATCTTTGTGTCCTAATCTAATGTTGCTGCTTTCATATTAATTACATATTAATTGTTAAATATGAATTAATGTCTCAACGCGAACCGCAATGTCAGGTATATTGTATACTGAACATGCAACCACTTGTACTTGAAACGTACAGACAGTTTAGCATATTTCCGGTTGGAGACGAGTGGAGGAGAGGAGTGGAGAAAAGGAGGTGGGGAGTGAAGAATATTGGGATGCAGTGACTAAATACTTCAGCTGAGAAGTTACTGAACAGGAAGGACCACAAACAAATTCTTGTGAATACACCGTCTGGCTATAAAAGCACAGGCCTGTGTTCAATCCAAATTTGTCCTTAACCTTGACTTTAAAGTTAACACAAGAATATACAAGAAAAGGAGGAAACACCTCACAAACTTAGTGTGGCGAGTTTGTATTAGTGATTGCTGAACTTGCCAAACTGTGTTTGTGAAGAAATTGATTTTTATTCTTCATTTAAGTTTGCTTTTAATTGCTAGTCAAGGTTAAGAACAAATGTTGATTAAATCCAGGCCACTATGTTTTACAATAAGCCTGCCCAAATTGCAGGGAGGAGCCCAACTGATCCCCCAAGATGGCAAATCACAATATAGGGCAGAAAATCGAGGTACTGGTACTCAACTGGTATGTCGGTAGGCAGTGTCCGACAAAGGACAATTTTGCTGAGTGCTTGAATTGGTTGGAGGGTTGAGCTGCACTAATGTAGCTCCACAGTTTTTCCTTGCAGCATTTACTTAACTGAAATGTAACGTAAATCACAAATAAATATTGAATTGCCACTGAATGCCAATTTATGCTCAGGAAACTAACCACACAACATGTACTGAGTATAGGCACAACTGAGTGGAAGTAAATAGTTGGAATGGTAGCTAATGCGACTTGGATTATATTAGCCAAGATGGTTCAATAAAATTGCAGCTTGATTTGTTTTAATGTGTATCACAAAAGCAAGAGGTTACACAAAACTAAAACTATTCTTACCATTAGACCACAGTGTGGACTTCAACATTACCCATTCCTGTCAGACACCGGCAAAAAACAGTGAAACACTCCCTCCGTTCCTTGCTGGTCACTTGTTCCTGGTGTTTCCTGCTGAAATGTTCTCATCAACATCTGAATTGATACCACAACTGCTTCATTTCACTTGATCTTCCATGACTAATAATAAAAGACAGATCACAAAACCAAACGTGTTTTCTGGTCATTTTCTTTGGCAATCTAAAGCAAACCATGAGCCACCCTTGGTAAATGAAACTGACTGTTTTGTCTTCTTTGGTGAGAATGATAGTAATGGGTTGCATTTGCTAGTGAGAACCCATAGCTACGTGACAGCAGTAGTCGGCGGCAGTGTAGTAGTGCAACCGAAAGGTTGCATGTTCAATTCCCAGGTAGGACGCTGCCGTTATACCCTTGAGCAAGCAAGGTACTTCATCTGCATTGCTTCAGTATACATCGAGCTGTATAAATGGATACTACATAAAAATTCAAAAGCTGTCTAAGTCGCTCTGCATACGAGCGCCTGCTGAATGCCTGTGATATAATTTAATTTAATGTAAGAGACAGAAGGCAATTATTACTGAGTGCTCCAACTGCCAGACAATTAAAACTATAAGATTCCAATGTAGCTAAGCTACATTTCTCAATACATTTAATCAGATAGTAAGCTGAGGGGCAGGCTTGCCATCTGAGAATGAGACCACAATTGACAGAATGGGCATATATAGCATTTTTTTTTTTTTACAAAATACTTCTAAAAAATGTACACAGTAAACTAAAACAGTGGTGGTGTGCAATACTTTGCACAGTGGTATAAAGCATACTAATTGAGGCAAACAATATACTACACAAGGGTACAAACATGCAAATACATATTACAAATACATGCATTTAAAATTCTGCCCATCTCTGGCCATAGGCTATTAAACTACAGCCATTATAAGAGAGCACTAAACTGTAACCTACCCAGTATTACAACATAAAGTCTAAAAATGACCACCCCCTTTCTGAAATATTGAAATATTTAACTGTAATTGATAATAATTTTCAGAGATGCATGAATTGACTTCTTTCTCATTGAACATGAATGGAATAAATAGCAGATTAATCAGCCAACACGAAAACAGTAGTCAATGGGCATTCCTGTAGAACCTTCATCACACCCCCCGTGACTGCTTTGATGGAAGCTAATATCATTATTTTACCTAAATTAACACATTTACCACTGAAACGCAGGGCACTGAGTTTGCACTAACAGAAGGAGAATGCGCTTATTTACCGCTAAATCATCCATCAACACTGTGGGACTGATATTGATTGGTTATGCTTTGGTAGAGAGTGTATATTTGAATGATTAAGCTGTGGGGGTAGTGTGCATATTTGATTTGGTATGCTGTGGGAAAGAGTGTGTAATTGATTGGTTAAGCTGTGGGAGACAGTGGGTATTTGAATGGTTAAACTGTGGGAGAGAGTGTGTATTTGACTGGTTACGCTTTGGGGGAGAGTGGGTGTTTGATAGGTTACACTGTGAGGAAGTGCACATTTGATTGGTTATGCTACACACTGGTAAAATGTGTGTACTAACTGGTTATGCTACACACTGGTAAAATGTGTGTACTAACTGGTTATGCTACACACTGGTAAAATGTGTGTACTAACTGGTTATGCTATACACTGGTAAAATGTGTGTACTAACTGGTTATGCTACACACTGGTAAAATGTGTGCACTAACTGGTTATGCTACACACTGGTAAAATGTGTGCACTAACTGGTTATGCTACACACTGGTAAAATGTGTGCACTAACTGGTTATGCTACACACTGGTAAAATGTGTGCACTAACTGGTTATGCTACACACTGGTAAAATGTGTGCACTAACTGGTTATGCTACACACTGGTAAAATGCGTGCACTAACTGGTTATGCTATACACTGGTAAAATGTGTGTACTAACTGGTTATGCTATACACTGGTAAAATGTGTGTACTAACTGGTTATGCTACACACTGGTAAAATGTGTGCACTAACTGGTTATGCTGCACAGTGAGAGAATGAGTGTAAAACTGACTCTGTAAAGACTTTACACTGACTCTGTAAAGCATCATGTATTTACCTCACAGACATCTCAAAGGCATGGTAGTGCAGGTATAAAAACTCACTCTATGGGTTTCTTTCGAAAGGCTTTTCTTAGGAAGTATTTCTAAGATGAGATGGTACTCAGCTTACTGTTGTTCACTGTTCACTGTGATCAACAAGAAATCCAGAAACAACACTTAAAATCATCCAAAGATTTTTCTTTGTCTTCAGCAGCAACATTAATGTTAATAACCACGCAAAAATCCCTATTGGAAAAAACAAGCACACTCGTTTTTTGCCAGTGTTTTAAGAGATCGCCATAATGGGTAAATCTGGATTAAGTGGATGGAGTAGCACTCACAGACATGGCCTACAGAAGAGCCACCTGTTACATTGTCCATGGTGCTGAAATACAAGTACACTCAGTGGGCTCAATATCTCTGTCCATGGTTCTGAAACCTGCTTTGCGCCATGAGGACCAGGAATTGATATGGACACAAAACTTGAACTTCTCTTTTATCATGTCTATACCAAGCAAAGCACCAATAACCTTCAAATCAAAATAATTAAAACTAGTATTTTCACATAAATCTATTTTTTTTATTTTAGCTGTGAAAATAAAGCATGTTGCGGAGTTCTGCAACTACTTCCAAAGAACACGCTCCTACATAGAGAGAGAGAGAGAGAGAGAGAGAGAGAGAGAGAGAGAGAGAGAGAGAGAGAGAGAGAGAGAGAGAGAGAGAGAGAGAGAGAGAGAGAGAGAGAGAGAGAGAGAGAGAGAGAGAGAGAGAGAGAGAGAGAGAGAATGGTAACGAGAGTGAACTCAAATAAGGAATACAAAGCACCTGAATTGCCGGGAGACTCGCAGAAGAAATATCATAGTGTACTTTAATGTAATAATTGAAGAGTGTGGATGACTATTCACATCAAGAGCAAAATACATCACGAGGAATCAAAATAGTTTGGTATGGAGCACTGCTGTACAACATATAGCTAGCTACAGTAGGTGCACCATAAATTAGACCACAATCTTTAATTTAACACAAAATGCATGCCTAAATCAGTGATGCTTGGACATGTCGAGAAATTTCAGAATAATTAACCTTTTTCGTCACATCTATTTGCCTCGCTATCGCTTGCTCTGACACTCATAATACATGTGATTGCCTCCCCGCTTTTACTGGCGGAGAGCCTCTGTGGTATTCTGGAAGGATACTGAACACACACACATTGCCATAGCCCAACGCAGTGACGGCCTGACATCTGTGCCCCATCTGACAACGACAGATCGGTATTCAGTGCACACGTTCTCTCACTTCCAGGACTCTGCCGCCCGTTCCCTGGAGCGTAGCGCTCCTGACGTTACTTATCCTTTACATGCAAAAAAATATGAGCGAATACTTCAGCGGACACTGACACAGAGAGCGACATTGTAATGTTACACAGTGTGTAAACAGATGAACAAATAACAACAGGATTATTTGTGTATACAGTGATTCCAGTAGACCTGCTGCCGCTAAATGGCTTGCGGACTACTGATTCCCTCACATTCACACAGAGGCGCTGGGTAGCCTACTCCGTTACACGCAACAGCACGGAGTCCTTTCTATTAAGGGATGGACATGCAGGCAGAATATAAACCAGGGGTCCGAGTAAGAAACACAAGACCACATGTCCTTGTTGGAAAACTGATAAGCTAAAGGACGATATTTTCTTGAAATAATATATTTCGACAAGCTAAGAGCCATTACAGCGTACGTATTCGCGAATGTATGGGGCTAGCGCAGTTCAATAAAGCATCGTTTTTACTTAAATGACCTTATAAGTCAATAAGTCAATATAGAAACCGAGGAAGAAAACTCAACGTTATGAACGCAAGTAAAACTACACAGCAATTAATCGCCGAGATCAGCGTCTGAACTGACGTAACACATTTTTACGCAAAATGAAATAAATTCAAATTTAACAGCCATTAAACCCCAAATATTTGCCGATAACATACATACGCCCACTAATAATAATGCAGGTGAGAGGCTATGTGTGATGACCTGGTCTGTGACGTAGGCTACTCACCATGAGTAACGGGGAGTTGTGGTTTAGTGTGTGGTGAACGGTGCTGGTCCAGCCAATGTGGTTATGCGCCCGCACTCTGCCCTCCGGCCCGCGTGCCATCTACCAGGCCAGCATTCCAACAGGCTGCAGCTGAGTCAACCAAGTGCCCGCAAGCAGTGGTAATGAGTTGCGTGAGGCACCCGAGGCGGCACCCATCTGCAATAGCATTGGATGAGTCAGACAAGCAGAGCGGAAAGTATTTCTGCGTGTATATTAAACGTGGTAAAGAGAAATGAATCATTTTAGAAAATACAGTATGTGCTTAATTTCACCATTGAAGAGATCGTTACCCAGTGATCCGGGTAGTAGGCTAAAAAGCATGAAAAAACATGCTCTGCAATATTAGAGGCATCCTTCGCTACCCCATTTATCAGATGAAGACAACAATGACGCCCTTTGACGCGACAGAAATACGAATGCCCTCTCTTATGTTACGCATTTGCACACGATTCTTAAATGCAACTTAAAAGACAAGACTGTTTATGTTCTGAAAAACGATGTAACTGCCACTATTTTGTTGAACAGACACATTATATATCTCTGTGGTAACAGTTGAGCTGTCACCTATGGTTGCTGCACCAGGTTTGTCCGTATGAATGAAAGCTATACAGTTATTCAGTTTGACATGCATACATGTGTCTGTATCATCCTGGTCTTTCATACGCTGCCGCAGACTTCGTTACTCCGTATGCACCATTCGAAGGAAATGGAAGATTCTATAGTCACCTTACCTAATTTGGCAAATGCAACTGGTGTTGAAACACGCCTACGATTCCCATCCTCTGTAGGTTGTACAGAATTCCCTGCGCAAGAAAAGACTTTCCCATTCGAAGGACGATAAACTGCGGGTCGCAAGTGCAATTATCAACAGATTGCAATGCAGAGATGGTCTGGGGGAAGTGGCCAAAGGCAAGTCTATGGAGAAGACTGTTATCGTTTTCCAAATAGGAAAGAAAGGGGGAGATGTGAACAAAAAACACCGTTTGCCAAAGCCGCGCGCATTTTAACCCGTGTAAAACACAAGTGAAGCGTTTCCTCGCTTTCGCCTCAGACTGGGAGCTACCATAGTGCACCAGTAACCATGGGAATGGGTTGATTAGATTGTCCACTGTGCTCTCGCGCGCGCACATTGCTCCCGCTCCCTGTCGCAGAGGTGGAAATGGTTCTTACCATCTCTGCTCGAGGCCACATCAACACTGCAGCGCTGATTTAAAGAGACAACCCACCAGGTTTTATTCCTGGCACAGACCATAGTCCGGAAACTCACAAGGGCTTTCCCTACAACACTATTATGATTATTTAAATGCTTGAGTAAAAATAAAATGAATACCGCAAAGAAAGCTCAAAATTCAATTTCTTCCTGAAATAGCCTATAGAAAAGACGTGTCTGCGTTTATTTGTGTTCGTGCGCAGCGTATGTGCGCGCACCGCGTGTGTTCTGAATGAAAGAAACAAGATACACGCTTGAAATATAAGAAATAAAAAAATTATTTACAATGATTTAATTTTTAATTATGTATTATAGTTGAAGTCTGAAGTTGAACTGTACAACTAGATCATAATAGTTCAATTCTGTCCCCTCATTTAATTATCGTTAAATTCTCATACACTCATTTACAATTGAATGTGAAACATTCAATTGTACAAGCTCTGTAAGACAGATAAAGGTTAACAGTTACAGTAAACCACATTTACTCATTTGGTGTAAAAGCAATGAATGCGCCATCATAACCATTGCTTTTGGTGCATATAATATATTGTGGCATGTATTGTTAAATCTTCTTTTGCACAATGCAGAGGAATTAATATATGATGTTGCTTTTGTTATGGGAATGAATGAGGTAACCTTGTCCTGGATATTATTTTATAGTGACATAAAAATATTTTTTTGCAGATGCAACTATTTTTCTACGATGTCCTTTGATCTGAAACCATTTCAAATGAAAGTACACTCAAGAGCTGTGGTTTTATGTCTTACTTACAAATACACTGAGAGCATTCCGAACTTGTGAGGGGCTATCCAAGTGGAGTTTGTGATTGGGCAATGTTTGCCCTCTCAGAATTTATGATGTCTTAATGGTCATAATGGATCAGTCTTTGGTAACCGCCCACCCCCACCCCACCCCTGAGTTTATGACATCATAAAGGCCAGTATTTTTTTATGTCACTATAAACATAATATCCAGGACAAGGTTACCTCTTATTCATTCCCATAACAAAAGCAACATCATATATTAATTCCTCTGCATTGTGCAAAAGAAGATTTAACAATACATGCCACAATATATTATATGCACCAAAAGCAATGGTTATGATGGCGCATTCATTTACATTTATTAAACATAGCCTTCACTGTATGTAATGTAAATGTACCCACTTTTCTAACTATTTTATTTACTTGCAGATACCAATATTCAGATTATCTGATTCAAACTGAATCATAAATGTAGAATCAAATGTTAACGTTGATTCAAAACTCCATTTGATTAAACCATAAAAAAATTCATTTTTGTAAAGTTTGAAATTTCTGTATAGATTATTGTAGTCATGTAATTTTTTCCCCTTCTACCTGCTTCCCAAGCCTTTGTCTAATGCTTTAAGCTCATTAGTTTCTGCATTGACTCACAACAAGGATGATTGATTTTTATCCTGCCTCCTTGTAAAGATGTTTCTCTCCCTTTAATATTACACAAAGTAAGTTGCATATTTTTCTCTGAAGACTTAAACTGCATATTCCAAAAGGCTCTGCCATTAAAGGTGCACTATGTAGGATTTCTACCTTCAAAATATTATTAAATAAGCATGCTGAGTCATATGGCACTGGCAATCTCTGTCTTTGCACATATTTGCTGACCACCTACTCCGCCCAGCTTCTTGTCCAGACTATGGTCACCTCACGTCTGGACTACTGCAACTCCCTTCTCGCAAGCTTACCAGCCTGCGCCATTCTGCCCCTACAAGTGGTCCAGAACACGACTGCTCAGCTTGTGTTCAACCTCCCGAAGTTCTCGCACATCACCCCCCTGCTGAGGTCACTCCACTGGCTGCCGGTCGTGGCCAGGATCAGGTTCAAAGTTCTGACCCTGGCCTACACTGCAGCCAAAAGGTCAGGCCCCTCCGACCTACAGGACTTAATCCAGCACTACGCTCCTGCTCGACCACTTCGCTCTGCTGCTGCAGGGCGACTTGCACTTCCCTCCCTCCGTGTTAACGGCTCCCGCTCGTCCCGACTGTCTTTATTGGTTTTTAAATTTCTTTTTGCAATAAAAACATTTTGTTTTGATATAATAATCATCATTTCATTTCACAATTTTAAAACATATTTTATCAGGGGGGATTTTTATTTCCCTTCCCTTTTTAATTTTTAAAATGAACATGCAACATTCAAGACACGACAGTAAATTACATCACATACAAAAAAAAAAAATTTACAAAACAAAAAGGAAATCACAAGACATTGAAATGGAAAATGGAAAAACATGCGTTCCCGGGTTGTTGGGCGGGCAAATGTTCAGGTTTTGTTTTCTCTCTCTTCCTTGGGATGGAGGGGGGTGGACTAGATGATCAGTTCTTTCCAATGGTCCACCCCCCATTTCTCTCTCGCCAGACGCTTGTCCTTTACAAAGTCCACCATAACGCCGTCTTGGAGGAGGTTTTGCGTCCTCCTCCTGAGAGTGACCAGGTCTACAGTTGTTTTTTGGTAGACCTTGATGTTCCTCGCCTCCCACAGGACCTGCTTCACAGTGTTGGAACTGCCCTCTCTTGGTTAAGGAGAGGATATCTGCTTGTCTGACTGACATCTCTGAGTGGATGGCTACCCATCACCTGAAGCTCAACCTTGACAAGACAGAGCTCCTCTTCATGCCGTACAAGACCTCCCCACTACATGACCTCTCCATCACCGTTGATGGGACCGTGGTGGCTGCCTCCCGCTCTGCAAGGAACCTGGGGGTGGTCCTGGACGACCGGCTGGACTTCAAAGAGCACATCAGGGCGACGGCACGGTCCTGCAGGTTCCTCCTGTACAACATCAGGAGGATTCGACCGTACCTGACCACCTACTCCACCCAGCTTCTTGTCCAGACCATGGTCACCTCACGCCTGGACTACTGCAACTCCCTGCTCGCAAGCCTACCGGCCTGCGCCATTCTGCCTCTTCAACTCATCCAGAATGCAGCTGCCCGGCTTGTGTTCAACCTCCCGAAATTTTCCCACGTAACCCCCCTGCTGAGGTCTCTCCACTGGCTGCCAGTTGCAGCCAGGATCAGGTTCAAAGTTCTGACCCTGGCCTACACTGCAGCCAATAGGACAGGCCCCGCCTACCTGCAGGACTTAATCCAGAACTATGTTCCTGCTCGACCACTTCGCTCTTCTACAGCAGGGCGACTGGCACTTCCCCCCCTCCGTGTCAAAGGCTCTCGCTTGTCCCGACTGCGGAGTTTTTCCACATTAGCACCTCAGTGGTGGAATGAACTTCCCATTCCCCTACGTTCTACTCCAACCCTGCCTGCATTCCGTCGAGGCCTGAAGACACACCTCTTCAGACTCCACCTTGACTGATATCCTCACCTAGGAATATCAGTTCCCTGTTCCCTGTGTTTTCCTGTCTGTTTATTATAGTTTATAATAGTATTTGGAATGGTTTATAATAGCATAGTTTATAATAGTATTTGGAATGGTTTATAACCGTATAGTTTATAATAGTATTTGGAATGAAGTGTGGTGTTGCTGATTTGCCCACAGCTTACTGTGAACTACAGTCAACGTTCATTGCTAGGGATAGCTGCTACATTATGCAAAGGATGTGCTTTGCCTTGTCTGTTCTGTAATGATGATGATGTCTCTGTACGCACATACTGTACGTCGCTTTGGATAAAAGCGTCTGCTAAATAAATGTAATGTAATGTAATGTTGATGATCCTCCACTGACGCTGGAGCTCCGGTGTTCTACATCCTCCATGGGGTCCGTAGAGGACACTCTCAGCAGTCAGGGAGGACCTCGGCAGCAACCTGTTATGGGAGACAGAGGAAACAACAAGGCCCCAGACCCGTCTGGCCACGGAGCACTCCCAGAACAGATGGTAGATGTATCAGTGCATCCATGGGGGCAGCGCTCAGTCAGGGCCAAGTGCCGCTTAAACATAAATGACCTGGTGGGGAGACACATGTGGGCAGACATCCAGGCAATGTCCTTTTGCTTGTTGTTTAAACATTTGTTTAGGACATTTGCCCAGATTATTGACGGGTCCAGGGTCGTGCTGCCCCTCGGGAGTGTCATGGTCTCCTTTGATCTTAAATGGGCCATGATTATTTTATAACTCCACGAGGTCAGCCCGGCCCTGGGCAATCCTGCCCCAAAGGCAAAGTCCCTCAGGGCTCAATATACATATGGGGGGTCCCAGCTGTACGGTATGGTCAGGTCCAGCGCACACAGGCCCATCGTCCTCAGGAAGGGAGTGGCATAGTACCTAGCAAAGGTACCAGAGGTCTTCTCAACCTTCCGAGTATTCTGGACCAGTGTGGCCAGACCCTGCACCAAAATGATGTTGACGATATCTGGAACCCCCCTGCCCCCATTCTTCTCTTCCTTGAGGAGGGTAGCTCTTTTCAATTTTTCCATGGTGCTCCCCCAGACAAAGCGAAAGGCCATTCTAGTAATGATTTTACTAGTGGCCTTGTCTGGGGGAAACACCCTCCCCAAGTATAGGAAAATGGGAAGGACTATTGCCTTCAGGACCAGGATCTTACCCGTCTGAGTCAGAGGCCGCACGCTCCAGCTCCGGAGTTTAGCCTGGACGTGGAGGAGGGTTCCCTCCCAGCTCAGCCTTCCTTCACCGTCTGACTGGAAGGTCACCCCCAGGAGCTTGATGTTATCTCTGCGCACAGGGAAGGAAACGGTTAGTGGCTCACTTCAATGTCGAGACAGAAACAGTTCACTCTTGTCCCTATTGCCTAGGGCGCCAGTGGCTGCACAGAAGTCATCCAGCACCTTGTTGGCAACGGTGATGGAATGACTATCTGTGCCGACGATGGTAATGTCATCCATGTACGCCATCACCCTCCCGCTCGTCCTGACTGCGGAGCTTTTCCACCCTAGCTCCCCAGTGGTGGAACGAACTCCCCACTCTGCTGCGCTCAGCTGAAATACTGTCTGTTTTTCGTCGTGGTCTGAAAACGAACCTTTTCAGTCTCCACCTCGACTAAACTACCTATATAGGGCCATTCCATTGTACTCGCTTCCTGTTTTTTGCCTGTTTTCTATTTAACTTGTGTTTTTGGTTATTTTATAGTTCAGAATGTATAGCTAACTGTGTGTACTAATGTTTATTACTGGGGATAGCTCCTACGCTGTGAGAAAGTTGTGCTTTGTTGGATTTGCTTTGTAGTCATGTCAATGACCTTCAAAATGCACTTATTGTACGTCGCTTTGGATAAAAGCGTCTGCCAAATAATTGTAATGTAATGTAAATGTAATTTGTGCTCATCTGCTTGTATTTATTATTCTAAGTGTTCGGCACGTTTCTGGGCATGATGCTCTTTTCTGTGTGGGGAGGGGTGGGTGTGGCTACATAGTCTGTGAGGTTACACCGGGGTGTTTGTAGCTAGCTAGCTAGCTAATGTAATGGCGGAACTGAATAAGAGCAAGTACAGTGAAGCCAAACAACAACCAAACAGGATGCATTCAAGAAGCAGAGTCAACCTAGGATTGGCTATTCCTCAATGGCCACAGCTGAAGCTTAGCAAGGGGATGAAAAGCGACACAGACTTGCCATGTTTTCTGTTGCTCGAGCTATCCAACTACCTATGTTAGGTAGCTCGATGGCCAAAGTCAGGTACCTTGAGTGGGCGGGGATAAGGACAGAGGAGGAGACATCTTTGATTGTAAACACAGGACCACAGCAAGGCTAAACATCCTACATTGTGCACCTTTAAAGGACCCCCAAAAACAACCTTATACCTTACACCTATATGATTGAAGGGTAGGGCTTGGGATGTTGGGTGGTACATTCTCGTAGAGCACTGACTTTAAGTGTAGTGACGGACCCAGTTCCGAATCCTGGCCCCACCAGTGTCAGCTGTAGGTGGTGCAAAATTGGCCATAGCGTCACCCTGGGAAAGGGAGGGAGTCATTCAGTTGACTGGCTTGTCCCCGTCTCATTGTGTAATCCTTTGGTTGATTGTTTGCTTGCAGCCTCCCTTTGTTAGCTGCCAGTGGAGTGCACTCCTCACATTCAATCAATGCACAGCTCATACAGCTGGTGGACTCTGGCGTGAGTAGAAGCGACAGCTTGCGGCAGAAGAGCAACGTGCTTGTGTGCGCTGTCCTGAATTGACGAAGGATGAACAGCAATGAGATAGGCTCATGAATAAACCAAGATTAGGCATTCCCAATTGGGTGGGAAGAATATTAGATACTGGGCCAGGAGATACGCACTGGTCGATCCTCACTTAGTGCCTGCATGGTCTCACTGCTGGGCAGTGGTGGTCAAGTTTGAGGAATTCACTTTTTAGTGACTTGCCCACACATTTGCACACATGCTTGCATGCTCATTTGCATACACAGTCACACCCACACATACGCTTCATGTACAATTAGGGGGGGGGTTTTCTCCTGCATCCTTTATTCCCTGGATGGGAACTTCTGTGAACATTTCCAATGAGGATTCTCCCTCCAGTGAGGATAATATTTTTCCCCAGTGAGGATAATGTCTCTCTAGTGAGGGAAATATCTCTCCCAGTGAGGCTAATGTATTAGGTCTCAGGGATAGGCCCATTTATAGAGCCTATAATGAGGCAATGAGCAGCAGGTGCATGACTGTCAATTAGGTGCAGCTGCCACCCTGGGTGTAAGGATGATGCTGTCCATGGGCCTGCTGTCCACCCGGGATCGTTGAAGCATTAGGTGCTGAATGGACAGCATCACCGTGAATGCAGGAAGAGCTCTCTCTCTCTCTCCTGCCTCACCCTTCCTGGCATCACATTCCCTTCCCCCATAGGTCCGAGCCAGGGGAGGATGCGGCAAGGACAAGAGCCAGAGAAGGGGTAAGCTGCCACCCTGTTTGAGAGTAAGGCTGATGCTGGCCATGGGCCTGCAGGCCTCCCTGGTGGCCGAACCATAATAGTGGATACACATACACATATTTATATATCATAGGTGGAGATTAAAAGGGTCTGGATTTTGCTGCCCAAGTGCTTATTAATAAAGCATATTTCATTTTTTAATTTCATATTTCAAAGTAGTATGTAGGCTATTATTTTTATTCAGTGTGCACAGAGACAGCACTGTACGATCTGTATCTGCTCAACCGACAGAATTATCTGCATCTGCATTCGGATGTGCGGAAGCGGTTTGGGTACCAAGGAACTGTCTACTGAGGGTTATCTGTTCGTCCAGCAGTTAATAAATGCACCTGTCAATGTGTCGAGAAATGCATAAAAATGCGTGATTTTTCGTACGTGGTTTCATTTTCCGTTTAATAATCACTTTCCCCCACGAATCCAATTTTCTGGAAATCTTCCGAATATCGTTGGTCTTGGTCAGCTTTGGGAAGAGAAAGCATATATATGCAGTAGGCTAGGCCTACTTCATCGTGCATTTCCGAATAGTATATTTTGGTTCGGGTACACACTTAACACCTGTCAATATAAGTTGAAATATGCCCTTTATAATTTATAATAAAACATAACGTGACACAGTTGATGAAACTCTCGCGAGACTGTGGTGAGATGTAGAATTGTGTGAGGCTCCACGGCCCGATACCCTCGCATAATGTGTTTAAATATTTGAATAAAGTGAGTAGATTTTAGATTTTTAAAAATTTATAGTATAGTTAAGAGCTAATTTAGTTGTCTGAAAGAATATATTGAAAGAATATAATAAAAAGGACTATAGAGCGATTACTGTCGCGTATTCCACCAGCGTCTCCACCAAACACACGCCGCAAGGGAAGGAACAGGCAAGCTAACGCGCCTAATTCAAGTTCAAGTCCTATACACCCAATTCACGCGAGACGCCATCTTGGAATTATACAAAACTAAAACGAGGCTGAGGTGGGAAAATACAGGAAGCGTAGCAGTATTGCAGGCTATTGTAGCCTACTGTACATTGACTAGTTGCACAGTTTTTTGTTGTTACTGAGACACTTGCCGTGTACTTTAAACAGCCAAACAAGAGCGAGACTGTAAACGTAATGCAGGCAAATATATTTCTTTGGTCATATAAATTTTCCTTTTCAAAATGGTTTTGGTAATGGGGGGGGTATAACACTAGTTTGTAATGCTAGCTTGTGATGATTCATTAACTTGTAACCAGAATAGCTGCATACCCAGCTGGTAAACAGCGCAAACATAATAAAAATACAGACATGATTGTTTACAATGTAATGATAACTTTATTTTGGGGTTGATAGTTCACTGTAAGTTATCCAATGCTGCAATGAATATCGTTGCCTTCCACTGACCCTTCTTCTGGCATACGAACGCTAGCATAAAGGAGAATTCATATGAACTGGTTATACCGGCTAAATGTTGCTGATATGCGGTTATATTTGAGTATTTCAGTAACAGCTAGTGTGGAAGTAAGCCGTAGGCCCAAGAAAGCCTCATATGCAAATATATAAATAATTAAATAATACAGTCAAGATCTAGTGGAAAAGTACTGAGATGGGGGGTTGTGAGAGGGTGCAGGATAGTTCTCTGTCAGCAAGGACGAGGGCATCTAGCACACCAGTCAAAACAGGAATGTTTTCCTCCTGTGTTCCATAACAAAGCAGGAGTTGTACTTATAGATCGTGCTGACCGAACAGGTGGGAGGAGAGTTCACAAACAACTTTATTTGATAGATCAAGAGTGCCCCCAAGCGCATAGGGTAAGAACAGGTCATATAACATATTAATGTTTTGCCTAATTTGTTATTGGATAAAATAAGATATTATGAAAAGGTGTTACCACATATCATTGGTGTATTAGCAACGTAAAGGAGGAGTTATGATATTGTAAAAACTAATGTTTGTTATTGTTCGGGGAATTCTGAATCCTCTGCGTAGGTTTGTGGTTTTCCCATGTTGAATCAACATTTGACCATTTAATAAAAGATTATACTTCTGCTATTTCCTTCATCTTTATCTTGAGTATTCTTCCACTCGAAAAACCCATCTCAAATTGAATTTAACGAGGAGGGAGTCAAAGGACTTACTTCCACAGTTGGCGAGCCAGCCAGGAGCAGAAGCAAGAGCAAGAGAAGACCTACACCAAGAACCACTGATGGCTCCGGACCACGTGTTTTTTTGTGGACGGAAGCAATTGCACCAAGCGCAGTAATAGAGGTCATTTGCAGAGCTGCCCATGGTGTTGGCCACTCTGCAAGGGGGGAGATGATGAGAGAAATACAGAAACATTGGTTTATACTAGCATGATATCAGTAGCTAAAGCCTTGGCAAGATAAACTTTCCCCAGATTCGGGGTCTGTCAGACCCTGAGCAGCGACAATGGTTCTAAAAACTAGTTTTAAATAAATTTTAAAAAAACAATAATAATTTGACACTTTTTGACCACACATATTACATACACTGACTACATGAAGAAAAGAACAACTCAAAGGGGACATAATAAAGCCCCAACTGACTAAAGGCCCTTAGGATAGATAAAACAGACACATAAATAGATTAAGGAAAAGGGCGAAGAAGGTAGGAGACGCCTGAGTGAAGTGCTAGTAACCTCTCCTCAGGTTTCTTAGAATATGGGCTCCTAAGAAGAGGAAGAAGACATTACAAGTATAATCCAATTCTTTTTATATAATCTTTGTATAATTATAGCGAATCAAAATTAGATGATCATTAAAAATCATTAAATACAGTAGCTTTTTGATTAACTTTTGATATTTTTGATTAAATTTTTGATATTTTTGATTAAATTTTTGATATTTTTGATTAACTTTTTGATATTCTTTATTATTTACTTATTTACTGTTTGAGAGATCATCTGTTAATTGTTAATTAGAGGAAATATTAACTTAGGTAAATTATGCATGAAACTAATCAACTACAAATGTTTATTTTTATCATACAATACTAATGTCATAACATAACTCCACCACCAGGCGAAGTATCAACAAGAGAGTGTGAGACCGAAGGGTCTCAAAGGGGGGAATGTGGAAGTAAGCCGTAGGCCCAAGAAAGCCTCATATGCAAATATATAAATAATTAAATAATACAGTCAAGATCTAGTGGAAAAGTACTGAGATGGGGGGTTGTGAGAGGGTGCAGGATAGTTCTCTGTCAGCAAGGACGAGGGCATCTAGCACACCAGTCAAAACAGGAATGTTTTCCTCCTGTGTTCCATAACAAAGCAGGAGTTGTACTTATAGATCGTGCTGACCGAACAGGTGGGAGGAGAGTTCACAAACAACTTTATTTGATAGATCAAGAGTGCCCCCAAGCGCATAGGGTAAGAACAGGTCATATAACATATTAATGTTTTGCCTAATTTGTTATTGGATAAAATAAGATATTATGAAAAGGTGTTACCACATATCATTGGTGTATTAGCAACGTAAAGGAGGAGTTATGATATTGTAAAAACTAATGTTTGTTATTGTTCGGGGAATTCTGAATCCTCTGCGTAGGTTTGTGGTTTTCCCATGTTGAATCAACATTTGACCATTTAATAAAAGATTATACTTCTGCTATTTCCTTCATCTTTATCTTGAGTATTCTTCCACTCGAAAAACCCATCTCAAATTGAATTTAACGAGGAGGGAGTCAAAGGACTTACTTCCACACTAGCTACGTTCGTTAACTAGCTACCTGAATCATGTAAGGGGTCTCATTTTCTCGCATTGAACGAAATGATCTCACAACACATTCCTCACTCCTGTAATGGACTGCAAAACCATTGGATGATCTAGAATTAGCACACAAAGTAACAAGCAATACGAACACAACACAATCACAAGCCAGGTAGAGACAGAACGAGCCCTTTGCCCCGTCTTGCACTTCGCTTTGACATGTCTGCCAGGAGATAGCTTGCGTTACCGACCTAGCTAACAAGCTATAAAACCAATACGCGTAGCGGACACCTTCGCAGACCCCGGGCACGGAGGGCCACCTTATTTATTCATTTGAGATTTTAATATTTGACTGTAAGCTATGTGTTGATAGACAAGCAGGGGCTACAAGGCAAAAAGACAACTAACGTTAGCCTCACACAAAATGCGCAGCTGAATAAAGCTACCGAAAATATCACTCTGGTCACTGCTGAAGCAAGTTGGAGAGTGAGTAGGATGGATTCAGGTTGAGTGGGACCGGACACTTAATAGGTTGTGGCTACTTTACAGTGTCAATTTTGCAAGCCAATCACAACAAATGCCGCAAAGACATTATCAAAACAAGCTAAAATACCAAAAAATAACATAATTATTCTGACCAGTAAGATCCTGTGAAGCTTCCACATCTACTGACGATTCGAAACGCAATGACAGTGCGGCTAGTCTAGCTAACGTTACCTCCGCTGCAGTAGCTTGCAGCCTCCTGACAGATTCAGGCTGTCAGAGTTTCCTACACAGTTAATCTATTTTCGTAACACACCGAGGCTGTAATTTAAGGAGAATAAAATGCTCAGATCTGGCTGAACTGCTTCAAAGCACCTGTCCCTTCTTCCACCTGTCACAGCATTTAAGCTCTTTTTAACAATTCCTGTGACTGTGGCTGCAGAGAACATTTTCAAAACTGAAACTTATCAAGAACTAGTCTACCCTAGAAGTAGGGCGAGGCAGCCACTAGGCTACTAGCTACTATCTTAGTTTAATTAGTAGTACAGCTTTTCACATAATGACTGTAAATTCAGTTAAAACAGTTAAACAGTCACAGAGACACCCCACACACAACCCAGTGCAGGAGATACATATCACAATTTCCTAAATTTGAGTCGTGTTGCATGAGCTTGTGGGACTTTTTCCATAGTTTTCCTATCTTACTAGCCTACATAACAGCTTTCATAGCTTAGACGCTACTGCATCTTTGTGGTTCGTGCATTTTTAGATCATACAGATGTGATGCAGCTAGTTGCTTTTCCCATGACCGAATAGCAGAGAGAGAAAATACGATTGCTGCGATTTAATTATGTTGGAAACGTTTTGGGGAAAAAAACGTATTAGACTAGATTTCCCGTATCATTAACCTTATACGCCCGCATAGGCTACCTTCGAAAAGGTGAAAAAGGCGTATTTTATACAGGCAAACTGTATGTGTTGACAGATGTGAACCTTGCGGGGGAGCCCTGACAAACTGCGCTACGCCACTGGCGAAGACAAGTGAACTGGCAGATGCTAAACAAACACTTTTTAACCCTGTAATTCTCAACTAGGCTACAACGTGTTTCACTGGCTTACAACCATACTATTACATGCAACCATAGTTAGGCTAGTTTATGCTAAACCTGACAAGAAACACTGTCATGAACACAACAGGTTGCGTTTTGCGATAGATTTGCATCGCAAATCTGTGTATGTTAGATACTAGTTACACATAAAACTAGCTATATTTTAACAAAATAAAATGTATTTTGGGGACCCCTTGTCGGCTCAAGTTTCAATCATACTGACAGCGAATTTCGGCAAGAGCTCCAGGTTGGTAGTCCAAGCCATTGTTGTTGACATTCACTTCCGGAATTTTCCCACCTCTGCCTCACTTACGATTTCAAGATGGCCGCCACGTGAATAAGGTCCATGGCAGGAGCTACAGATACCATAGCTGCTTTGCAAGTGTCATTAAGAACTGTGCAAAACGAAATTGCAAAAGTAAGTGGACTTTTAGAAAGTTTGCAAACAGATATTAATCAAATAAAAGGAAGTCAGAAAGAAACCGAATTGGAAGTTGCTGAGGCATTGAACAGACTTGATGAAGCCGAAAATAGAATGTCAGAATTGGAAGACGACAACGTTCGTTTGAGAACGGAGGTCGATAAAAAGAAAAAGAAATATACAGAGGTATGGAACCAGATGCAAGATATTGTGAATAGGAATAGACGTCAAAATATAAGACTGGTAGGAATGGGTGAGAGAAAAGAAAGTCCCAAACCTCGAGAAGGAATTAAACAGATTATAAAGGAAACTCTGGGGATAACGTTAAAAGAGGATGCGCTCCAGAGAGTACACCATACATATGGTCCGGCGTCTGAACCAGGACAACCAGCCAGAGCCAGACCGATACTTATTCGCTTCTTAAGGGACACGGAGACGGAGGAAGTACTGTTAGCCTCAAGGAGAATGGTTAGAGAAAAGGGCAAATTTGAATGGCAGGGGTGTAGACTCTTTTTCTACCCCAGACATGGCGAAGGAAGTGGCGGACCGGAGAAAACAGTTTACAACGATAAGGAAGCGACTCCATGAACTGAATATTCGTTTCACTCTATCTTACCCCGCCACAACACTTCGATTTGCTTGGCAAGGACAAAAACTGAGTTAGGGTTTACAGTTAGGACTGGTGGTATTGGTGTTTTTTGGGGAAACAATGTTTTTCTGTGTGTACATTTGTTGTTTAATGTTGTTATTGTTGGTTTATGTGTCCCTGGGAAGTTTATTTTTCTTTTTGAACTATCAAGAGATGATGACAGGCTTGGGATCCTCTCTCTCTCTGTTTTTCTTTCCTTTTCTCCTTAATATTTTAATTTTAGGCCAATACGATGACAGTGTGAATATTATATCATGGAATATTAATGGCTCCCAAAATCCAGTAAAAAGGAGGAAATGCTTAGCATACTTAAAACGAAAAGAAGTAGATATAGTCTTTCTACAAGAGACCCACCTGATAATGAAATGGAAAATGGGTTGGGTGGGAGAGGTAGTACATAGCTCATTTTCAAGTAAAAAGCATGGGGTTGCTACTGTTCAACAAACAACTGAATGTAACATTTTTACAGCAATATAAGGATGACCAGGGTCACATTATATGTATTGAAATCATTCTTAATGGGGTTAAGATGAATCTCTGTAATATAGATGCAGAAAATAGAGAGGATCCTGTTTTCTTCCATAGGGTAAATCATATTATTAATAGCATGGCAGAGGGTAATATAGTGTTAGGAGGGGATTTTATTTAACTATTCGGATAAAACAACCTTTATTATTTTAATAATACAATTATTTTATTATGTAAATGAAGGACTCTAGTCTTGTAGATATTTGAACCCGCGTGAAAAAGAATACACTTTTCCTTCTCATCGTCATGGTTCTTATTCTAGAATAGATTCTTTTTCAATATCTAATAGACTTGTGGAAACAGTTATTAATTAGTACTATAGGAGTCATTTCTTTAACAGACCATGCCACTATTCAATTGCAAATAGAAATTCAGGGAAATGTTGTGAGGGGGAATAGGTGGCGGTTAAACACCTTATTTTTGCAAGATGAGGATTTTATTAGATCTATGAAGAAAGAACTAGATTTTTACTTCTCTGAAAATATAGGGTCTACTGAAACTATATGCACAGTTTGGGAGGCGTCTAAAGCTTTTGCAAGGGGGAGGATTATTAGTTATTCTGTCAAAAAAAAGAGAGAGGACATGGGTAAAGTTGAAAAATTGGAATATCAAATACATTAATTAGAAAAGGAGCTGACAAAAAACTATTCCACTACATTATTAAAACAGATAAGTGAGTTGAAATTTCAGATGCATGAATTCTATAATGCTAAAGCAGAATACGCATTATTTAGAATGAGGAGTGATTTTTATGAAGGGGGTGAAAAGGTAGGAAAGCTACTAGCAAAACAACTTAAAAAGCAGGAAGCATCTGCCATTATACCAGCTATAAGAAATGAGGAGAAGAACTTGCCTGTAAAACATTACATTACATTACAATCATTTGGCAGACGCTTTTATCCAAAGCGACGTACAATAAGTGCATATTGAAGGTCATTGACGCGACTACAAAGCAAATCCGACAAAGCATAGCTTTCTCACAGCGTAGGAGCTATCGCTAGTAATAAACATGAGAAGTACACAGTCAGCTATACATTCTGAACTATAGAATACACAAAAGACAGGTAGCTGGCCCAATCACAGCGAGCGAGCTACGGACTAACTGCAAACAATTCAAAATAAGCTAAGCTACCGAGTGACTCCAATCTGTTCAACTAACTAACAACAGCTGAAAGCAATGAAAAAAGATACGCTTATCTGAATCCCAGCGTAGTCTAGACGATCCTCGACGCAACAAGATGCACACTAAAAGAACTTGATTACGGGAGATAAAGGTATTAATCAAGTGTTTTATCATTTTTATAAAAAACTTTACCAATCGGAGGACAGGGCTGGAAATGACCAATATGACTTCTTTAATAATATGGACCTGCCTAGAATTACTACTGAGTGAGCTAGATAACTTGATGCTCCAATTTTAGAAAGTGAAGTTAAAAAGTTAAAAACTAGTGATGGCAAATCACCAGGGATAGATGGTTTGCCAGCAGAATATTACAAAACCAGAGATATTTTGGCAGCAGCTCTAACTAGGGTTTATATGGAAGCTGTAATGTGAAAGACACTTCCAGATTCATTTAAGGAGGCATTCATAACTTTGATACCAAAAAAGGATAAAGATATTTTAGACCCAGAGAATTATCAACCAATTAGCTTGAGTAATGTGGATTAAAAGTTCATATCTAAGATTCTTGCTGCCAGAATAGAAAGAGTCCTGCCTTATATTATCCATGATGATCAGGCTGGGTTTATGAAAGGAAGGAGCTCAACTAATAATATTAGATGTCTGTTGCATCTTATGTGGATGAGTAGACATTCATCCTGCCCTGTCACTGCGCTCTCTCTTAATGCAGAGAAGGCCTTTGACAGGGGAGAATGGAGGTACCTTAAATATGTACTCAATAGGAATGGTTTTGGATTGGGCTTTATGAGTTGGATTGATATTCTATACAATGGGCCACTGTACAGGCAACTGTACAGACTAATCAAATGTTATCTCCCTATTTTAATTTATCAAGCTCGACTAAGCAAGGAAGTCCCCTGTCCCCATTGTTATTTTTGATTGCGTTAGAACCTTTAGCTGTAGCTATTAGAGCAATCACATAAATTTAAGGAGTGGTAGGAGGTATCCAGAGAGTTCTATACCACCGCTACTTATAATTGTAGATACATTCTCTGTAATATCAGGATATAAAATAAACTGGCACAAATCAGAAGCTATGTCAGTCTCTTTAATATGCACATCAGCTATGGTCACCCAATTTAATTTTAGATGGATACAATCTGGAATGTAATATTTAGGGATATTTTTAACATTAGATTTGGATAAAATAATTGAGATGAATATGACACCAGTTTTACAACGAATTCAGCAAAATATAGAAAAAGGAAGCTGTTGAACTTAAGTTTGTGGGGGAAAAATAATGCTATTAAAATGTCATTTGTACCTAAATTCAATTATGTTTCTATGATGCTCCCAGTCAGTATATTGGGGGGGATATTTAAAAGATATAATAGGATGATCAAGGAATTTATATGGGGGGAAAAGACCACGGATTAAGATGCAAAAAATGTACCCATAGAAAATGGAGGGTTGGGTCTTCCAGATATAGAATTATATCATTTAACCTTTGAAATGTCAAAATTATCAAAACATAAAAATACAGAGGGCAGAGAACCAAGATGGGTTAAATTAGAGAGAGTAATGACAGCTCCTTTCGGACCAATACATGTTCTTTCTCAAAAAAGATCTGAACAGGCACACATAGTGGATATTTGTGACGTCCCGTTCCCATCCAGTCCGTTTTCCCGGTTTTGCCATGTCCCTCCGTGTCTTGTTGGATTCCCTTGTCCGTGTTTTCCCCTCTGCTTCAGGCTGGGCGTTTCCCCTCTGTTTGGCTCTCTTTGTTTCCCACTTTAGTTTCCGCCTATCGCCTTCCCCTCTCGTTGCTTGCATTCCTCACCTGTCTAATTAGCAAGCACTCCCGGTTACTTTCCGCACCTGTGCCTTTTTGATTCCTATCTCACTCCCTTATTTAACCCACCTGCTGTCTCCCCTTCTTTGTCGGTTCATTTCGTGTGTTACCGTTCAGACCCTGTTACTGTTTGTTAACTAACCTCACTCGTTGTTAATGCTTGTCGTTCTTGGTCTCGTATATTCTGTTCGCTTGGTTGTGGGATTATATCCCCTTACAGCGTTTAGATCTCTTGAACTACGGAGTGGTAGTTATTCTCCCCTGACGTTTTCTGTTTGCATGCAGCTAACCTGTCTTCCTCTAACCACCAGCTTACCCGGCTTCCATTCATCCGTTGCAGTGTTCGTTTCCCCGTGTTTGTGTGTGTGTGTTGCGGTACCTCCAACTCCAGCTCGCGTAGGATCCGCTGTGGATAAATATCCTGGTTACCCTCCAGTTGTTCCTGTCCGGCCGTAGCAGCCCCCACGTTCTACGGTTACGGTTCCGGGAGCCCTGGAACTCCGCCAGCTCCTACCGGTCCTACCTGAGCTACGCCACACCACCCAGCTCTGCCGAGTTTCGCCGGCTACCTACCTGTTTACCGCTGTACCTCTGTGAGAACCTCCCGGTCCTTTCCCTACCTACTCCCAAAATTAACTACCCTCTGCTTTCTGTCCAGTACCGGTGTAGTCGTTCCGGTCCAGTTCCAGTCCTGCCGTAGTGTGCCGCTCACCACCCGCATGAGTCCAGTTCCGGTTTGGAACAAACTCCGTTCCAGTACCTGTTCCCAGAGTGGATCTCCCGGTCCAGTTCCAGTCCAGTCCCGGGGCGAAGCTCACCTTCCTGAGAGTCCAGTTCCGGCTTGGAACAAGTTCCATTCCAGTGCCCGTTTCCAGAGTGGACCTCCCGGTCCAGTTCCAGTCCAGTCCCGGTGTGAAGTTCACCTTCCTTTTAAAGTCCAGTTCCGGTTTGGAACAAGTTCCGTTCCAGTACCCGTTTCCAGAGTGGACCTCCCGGTCCAGTTCCAGTCCAGTCCCGGTGTGAAGTTCACCTTCCAGTAAAGTCCAGTTCCGGTTTGGAACAAGTTCCGTTCCTGTACCCGTTTCCTGAGTGGACCTCCCGGTCCAGTTCCAGTCCTGCCCTGGTGTGACATACACCACCTGTCCAGTCCAGTTCCGGCTTGGAACCCGTTCCTGAGTCCCAAGTCCAGCTCCGGCTTGGAGCAGTCCGTATCGGACATTCCGCTATTACCCTGTGTTATACTGTGTTTTCTTTTCCTGTACAGTTTTGGGACTACCCCAAAACTTAAATAAATATCCCTTCATTGAATCTGCCTCCCAGTCGTGCATTTAGGTCCAAACCTTCCCCAGGATCGTAACAGAATGAACCGACCAGATAAGGACCTAGCCGACTTCCTGTCCCCGCTCCACCCCGCCTTCGGCCGCTATGCTGCTAGGCAGTCCCGTTACGAACTGGCCTGCCAGGATGCTCTGGAGAAGCACCTGAGCCAGTGCCTGGGTGAGAGCCAAGGCCCGGGCGATGCTAGGACCGCCGGCCTCCAGGGCAACGCACTCGCCGTCGCCACAGGCCGGTCTCCAAGGCCGGTCTCCAAGGCGACGCCATCGCCGTCCCCTCCGGCCGGCCTCCAAGGCTACACAGTCGCCGCCGGCCAGCCCTCAGGGCGATGTTACGGTCACCGCTGCCCGTCCCCAGGGTGACTATGCAGTCGCCGTCGCTCCCTCCAGCTCCCAAGACGACGTTGTGGAGCAGTTCCGTCACGCCTTCGCCTCCCAATCCGCGACCGACGATCTACTGGACCGCCGGGTGGATCACGTGTTGGAGGTGCTGAAGGGTCTGGCGGAGCAAGTTTCGCAGACGTCGCTTGTCGGCAGCTCCCTGGACGAGGAGTCCTTTTCCGCTGCCCTTCCCCAGGGCGATTATGCAGTCACCGTCGCTCCCTCCAGCTCCCAAGACGATGTTATAGGGCAGATCCGTCACGCCCTCGCCTGCCAGACCGCGGTTGGTGATCGACGGGGCCGCCGTCTTGATGGGGTGTTGGAGCTTCTTAGGGGCCTGTCAGAGCAGGTTACGCGGACGTTGCTCGCCGCCCGTATCCAGGGCAAAGATACGGCCTCCACCGCCCCTCTCCAGGGCAATGATGTGGTGGTCGTCGCCCGTCCCCAGGGCGAGGAGCCCTTCGCCGCCTCCTGCCTCCAGGGCGATGCAGTCGTCGCCACCTCCTGTTTCCAGGGCGACGCGGCAGTCGCCGCCTCCTGTTCCCAGGACGACGCGGCAGTCGCCGCCACCTGTTTCCAGGGCGACGCGGCAGTCGCCGCCTCCTGTTTCCTGGGCGATGCAGCAGTCGCCGCCTCCTGTTTCCAGGGCGACGCAGCCGTCGCCGCCTCCTGCCTCCAGGGCGATGCAGTCATCGCCGCTTCCTGCTTCCAGGGCGATGCAGCAGTCGCCACCTCCTGTTTCCAGGGCGATGCAGCCGTCGCCGCCTCCTGTTTCCAGGGCGACGCAGCAGTTGCCGCTTCCTGTTTCCTGGGCGATGCAGCAGTCGCCGCCTCCTGTTTCCTGGGCGATGCAGCAGTCGCCGCCTCCTGTTTCCAGGGCGACGCAGCCGTCGCCGCCTCCTGCCTCCAGGGCGATGCAGTCGTCGCCGCTTCCTGCTTCCAGGGCGATGCAGCAGTCGCCGCCTCCTGTTTCCAGGGCGACGCAGCCGTCGCCGCTTCCTGTTTCCTGGGCGATGCAGCAGTCGCCGCCTCCTGTTTCCTGGGCGATGCAGCAGTCGCCGCCTCCTGTTTCCAGGGCGACGCAGCCGTCGCCGCCTCCTGCCTCCAGGGCGATGCAGTCGTCGCCGCCTCCTGCTTCCAGGGCTATGCAGCCGTCGCCGCCACCTGTTTCCAGGGCGACGCGGCAGTCGCCGCCTCCTGTTTCCAGGGCGACGCAGCAGTTGCCGCTTCCTGTTTCCTGGGCGATGCAGCAGTCGCCGCCTCCTGTTTCCAGGGCGACGCAGCAGTCGCCGCCTCCTGTTTCCAGGGCGACGCAACCGTCGCCGCCTCCTGTTTCCAGGGCGACACAGCCGTCGCCGCCTCCTGTTTCCTGGGCGATGCAGCAGTCGCCGCCTCCTGTTTCCAGGGCGACACAGCCGTCGCCGCCTCCTGTTTCCAGGGCGACGCAGCCGTCGCCGCCTCCTGCCTCCTGGGCGATGCAGCCGTCGCCGCCTCCTGCTTCCAGGGCGATGCAGCCGTCGCCGCCTCCTGCTTCCAGGGCGACGCAGTCGTCGCCGCCTCCTGTTTCCAGGGCGACGCAGTCGTCGCCGCCTCCTGCTTCCAGGGCGACGCAGTCGTCGCCGCCTCCTGCTTCCTGGGCGAGACAGTTGTCGCCGCCTCCTGTTTCCAGGGCGATGCTGTCATCGCCGCTCCTGTCCGTTCCCCTGCCAGCCCTCCTGTCCGTTCCCCTTCCAGCCCTCCTGTCCGTTCCCCTTCCAGCCCTCCTGTCCGTTCCCCTTCCAGCCCTCCTGTCCGTTCCCCTGCCAGCCCTCCTGTCCGTTCCCCTTCCAGCCCTCCTGTCCGTTCCCCTTCCAGCCCTCCTGTCCGTTCCCCTTCCATCCCTCCTGTCGGTTCCCCTTCCAGCCCTCCTGTCCGTTCCCCTTCCAGCCCTCCTGTCTGTTCCCCTTCCTGCCCTTCTGTCCCGCCACGTTCCAGCTCTCCCGTCTCGCCACGTTCCAGCCCTCCCGTCCCGCCACGTTCCAGCCCTCCCGTCCCACCACGTTCCAGCCCTCCCGTCCCGCCACGTTCCAGCCCTCCCGTCCCGCCACGTTCCAGCCCTCCCGTCCCGCCACGTTCCAGCCCTCCCGTCCCGCCACGTTCCAGCCCTCCCGTCCCGCCACGTTCCAGCCCTCCAGTCCCGCCCCGTTCCAGTCATCCAGTCCCGCCCCGTTCCTGTCTTCCAGTCCCGCTCCGTTCCTGTCTTCCAGTCCCGCCCCGTTCCAGTCATCCAGTCCCTCCCCGTTCCAGTCATCCAGTCCCGCCCCGTTCCTGTCTTCCAGTCCCGCCCCGTTCCAGTCATCCGGTCCCGCCCCGTTCCAGTCATCCAGTCCCGCCCCATTCCTCTCTTCCAGTCCCGCTACGCTGCGGCTGGCCTCCTGAGCGGTTCCGCCCGCGCCGCGGCTGGCCTCCTGAGCGGTTCCGCCCGCGCCACAGCCGGCCTCCTGAGCGGTTCCGCCCGCGCCACAGCCGGCCTCCTGAGCGGTTCCGCCCGCGCCACAGCCGGCCTCCTGATTGGCTCCGCCCGCGCCACGGCCGGCCTCCTGAGCGGTTCAGCCCGCTCTGTGGCCGACCTCCTGAACGTTCCAGCCCTCATCCTCCGGTGTTGTTTCAGTTGAACGCCAAGAGGCGTTCATTTTAGGGGGGGGTACTGTGACGTCCCGTTCCCATCCAGTCCGTTTTCCCGGTTTTGCCATGTCCCTCCGTGTCTTGTTGGATTCCCTTGTCCGTGTTTTCCCCTCTGCTTCAGGCTGGGCGTTTCCCCTCTGTTTGGCTCTCTTTGTTTCCCACTTTAGTTTCCGCCTATCGCCTTCCCCTCTCGTTGCTTGCATTCCTCACCTGTCTAATTACCAAGCACTCCCGGTTACTTTCCGCACCTGTGCCTTTTTGATTCCTATCTCACTCCCTTATTTAACCCACCTGCTGTCTCCCCTTCTTTGTCGGTTCATTACGTGTGTTACCGTTCAGACCCTGTTACTGTTTGTTAACTAACCTCACTCGTTGTTAATGCTTGTCGTTCTTGGTCTCGTATATTCTGTTCGCTTGGTTGTGGGATTATATCCCCTTACAGCGTTTAGATCTCTTGAACTACGGAGTGGTAGTTATTCTCCCCTGACGTTTTCTGTTTGCATGCAGCTAACCTGTCTTCCTCTAACCACCAGCTTACCCGGCTTCCATTCATCCGTTGCAGTGTTCGTTTCCCCGTGTTTGTGTGTGTGTGTTGCGGTACCTCCAACTCCAGCTCGCGTAGGATCCGCTGTGGATAAATATCCTGGTTACCCTCCAGTTGTTCCTGTCCGGCCGTAGCAGCCCCCACGTTCTACGGTTACGGTTCCGGGAGCCCTGGAACTCCGCCAGCTCCTACCGGTCCTACCTGAGCTACGCCACACCACCCAGCTCTGCCGAGTTTCGCCGGCTACCTACCTGTTTACCGCTGTACCTCTGTGAGAACCTCCCGGTCCTTTCCCTACCTACTCCCAAAATTAACTACCCTCTGCTTTCTGTCCAGTACCGGTGTAGTCGTCCCGGTCCAGTTCCAGTCCTGCCGTAGTGTGCCGCTCACCACCCGCATGAGTCGAGTTCCGGTTTGGAACAAACTCCGTTCCAGTACCTGTTCCCAGAGTGGATCTCCCGGTCCAGTTCCAGTCCAGTCCCGGAGCGAAGCTCACCTTCCTGAGAGTCCAGTTCCGGCTTGGAACAAGTTCCGTTCCAGTGCCCGTTTCCAGAGTGGACCTCCCGGTCCAGTTCCAGTCCAGTCCCGGTGTGAAGTTCACCTTCCTTTTAAAGTCCAGTTCCGGTTTGGAACAAGTTCCGTTCCAGTACCCGTTTCCAGAGTGGACCTCCCGGTCCAGTTCCAGTCCAGTCCCGGTGTGAAGTTCACCTTCCAGTAAAGTCCAGTTCCGGTTTGGAACAAGTTCCGTTCCTGTACCCGTTTCCTGAGTGGACCTCCCGGTCCAGTTCCAGTCCTGCCCTGGTGTGATGTACACCACCTGTCCAGTCCAGTTCCGGCTTGGAACCCGTTCCTGAGTCCCAAGTCCAGCTCCGGCTTGGAGCAGTCCGTATCGGACATTCCGCTATTACCCTGTGTTATACTGTGTTTTCTTTTCCTGTACAGTTTTGGGACTACCCCAAAACTTAAATAAATATCCCTTCATTGAATCTGCCTCCCAGTCGTGCATTTAGGTCCAAACCTTCCCCAGGATCGTAACAGATATTAATCCAATTATTAACCATTCTAAAAATATATGGCTATCAATTCATAAACTAATCAAAGAATGTCCTTATAAACAGAAATGTGCATCTATATGGTTCAACCCTGAAGTGCTTATAGGAGAGAAACCGCTTTTCTGGGAAAAATGGGTTAAAGAAGGAGTATATTGTAAGGGGGAGGCGAATGGTTCGGAGGTCCAAATGCTACTAAAGAGGATTCTTTAAGTGTCCGGTAACGAACACCAATGAGACGGACAAAATCCACGAATGGGGGAGAAAAAACAAAAAGAATAAACAGCTCCAGCTCTCTCAGCTGGAGAGCAATATTAAGGAGACTGACAAAAAAGGGAGAAATAATAGCGACCCGAAAATAATCGGGTGAACGAGATTCATAGGCTCAAGAAAATAGAAAATAAAAGAATGCCTCTCACTCTCGATAGAGAGAAGACCAGAAAATAAAGAGAGGCACAGAGCAAACAGAAAAACAAACTGTCTCAGAGAGACCAGAGCGATTGCAGGAGCGAGGGACAGAAAGAGCAAAGGAAAAGTGTTCCTATGTGTCTAAATGCACAAAAAGGCAAGTCCCTCGTAACTCCAAAGCAGAGCAATGAAGCCAAGAGGTCTCCTTTGAGTGCCTACCTATACCTTACCGGCTTTAAGTCAACAATAAGTGAATGACAAGCAAGCACCGGAAGGAGGAAATCCTAGGCTTAAATAGCCACAGGAAATCCGCAACAGGTGCACTCACTAATTGGCGGAAAGGACGGAAACCCCGGCGTGGAACACCGAAAAATCCGATAGATTACCCCGTCGAACAAAAAAGAAACAAACGACCACAGAACAAAGGAAAAGCAGGCGCAAACCATGACAGGACCCCCCCTTTAAGGGGCGGCCCCAGACGATCCCTCAGGGCCCTCACGGCGGAACGTGCTAATCAAGTCAGGGTCCAAAATATTCCTAGCAGGAATCCAACAGCGTTCCTCCAGGCCATAGCCTTCCCAGTCAACCAAAAACTGGAATCCTTTACCCACACGTCTCTCCGCCAATATGCGCCGAACTGTATACACCGGACCTCCCACGAGCCGGGGAGGGGGCGGCGGTTTGTCTACCGGAGCAAGAATGCTGGTGAGCACCGGTTTTAGTCGGGAAACGTGAAACGTCGGGTGTATGCGCATGGAACGCGGTAACTGCAGATGCACCGTAACCGGGTTCATTTTCCGCACAATCTTAAAAGAACCGACGTAACGTGGGGCGAGTTTGCAAGACTCTACCCTTAATGGGAGGTCTCGTGTGGAAAGCCACACGTGTTGGCCAACCCGGTAGGACGGAGCCGGCCGGTGATGCCTGTCAGCAGAGACCTTTTGCCTAGCCATGGCGCGCAAAAGCGATGAACGGACACGCCTCCAAACAGCTCGACACTTCCGGATGAACGCGCCTGCAGAAGGAACCTCCACATTCCTTTCCAGTTCAGGAAAGAGAAGGGGCAAATACCCCAACTGCGCCTCGAACGGAGAGAGGCCAGTGGAGGCATTGCGAAGGGTGTTATGTGCATATTCCGCCCAGGCGAGATGCCGACTCCACGAAGTGGGGTTGGTAGTGGCCAGGCACCGCAGAGTGTTCTCCAACGTTTGGTTAGTGCGCTCAGTCTGTCCGTTAGTCTCCGGGTGAAACCCAGAGGCCAAACTGACTGACGTTCCTAATTGGGTGCAAAAAGAGCGCCAAAACCGAGCTGCAAATTGGGGACCGCGATCTGACAGAGGGCGTCCGGTTTAACATTCTTAGAACCGGGCCGATAAGTCAAGAGGAAATTAAAGCGTGTGAAAAACAGCGCCTAACAGGCCTGCCGCGAATTACGTCTCTTAGCTTGTTGAACGTACTCCAAATTCTTGTGGTCGGTCCACACCGTAAAAGGATGCTCAGCACCCTCCAACCAATGACGCCACTCTTCAAGAGCCAGCTTCACAGCCAATAGCTCCCGATCCCCTACGTCATAATTTCTCTCGGCAGATGTCAAAGCACGAGAGAAATAAGCACACGGATACATTTTCTGATCTAAGGGTGAATGTTGGGATAAAATGGCACCTACCCCTAACTCAGAGGCATCCACTTTTACCACAAACGGGAGGGAGGGATTGGGAGTAACTAAAATGGGTTCAGAGCTAAACCTCCTCTTAAGTTCATTAAAGGAAGCCTCGGCTTTAGGGTTCCATTGAAAACGTGAAACCGGCGTTTTCTTAGTTAGGGCGGTGATGGGTGCGGCTACTGCACTAAAATTGCGGATAAACCGACGATAAAAATTTGCAAAGCCCAGAAAACCTTGCACCTGTTTTACCGATGACGGGGTGGGCCAATTTAATACTGCCGAAACCTTCTCAGGATCCATACGGACCTTTCCTTCTGAAATAATGAACCCAAGAAAGGAAACAGTATTAGCATGAAACGAACACTTCTCTGCCTTAACAAACAACTGTGCCTTCAAAAGAGCTGTCAAAACCTGCCTCACATGGGAAATATGAGTCGACAGGTTAAGAGAGAAAATTAAAATATCATCCAGATAAACGAACACAAATCTCTCCAGCATCTCTCGGAGCACGTCGTTCACCAATGCCTGGAAGACAGAGGGGGTGCTAGTGAGCCCGAACGGCATCATCTGGTACTCGTAGTGGCCGCTGTGAGTATTAAAAGCGGTCTTCCATTCATCGCCCTCACGCACACGCACCAAGTTATAAGCGTTGCGGAGGTCGAGTTTGGTAAAAATTGTTGCCCTTTGAAGGCGCTCAAATGCGGAATTCATAAGGGGCAGTGGGTACCGGTTCTTTATAGTTATCTCATTAAGACCACTATAGTCTATGCACGGCCTCAACCCTCCATCTTTTTTTTATCAAAAAAAAAACAGCGCCAGCCGGTGAAGTGGAAGGTCTAATAAAATTATTAGCTAACGCCTCCTTAATATATTCCTTCATAGAAGAGCTCTCAGGAGCCGATAAGGAGTATAGGTGCCCTCTAGGGGGAACAGTGCCCGTGTATAGATGTATAGCACAATCATAAAATCGGTGCGGAGGTAGGGTAGTGGCTCGTTGCTTGCTGAATACTTCAGCCAGAGTGGTGTATTCCACAGGCACATTAGCTGGCAACGGAAAACCAAGCACCCCTGCCACTTCAATACTCTGTCCCTCAGTAGGTGAATCAGGGACGGGAGACCACATAATCTCTGAGTCAGAGAGCTCCTCAATAGATGCCTCCTCCCAGGGCGAGTACCCGTCGGCCAGTGAATCCCAAGCCAAACTCTCCTCATCTGCTTCAGACAGAGGTGTAGGATCCTCTTGATCAGATGAGGAACTAAGCTCCTCCAGATCATGCAAGAACTGGATTCAGAACTGTGACCACGCCCCCTCGACACGAGAGACGCAGTTAGCTGACAGTGTGAAACACATTGAGGCCCCCATTGAAGAATAACAGCATCGTTATTGCCCCAATCAATAAATGGGCTATGTCGAACCAGCCAGGAATGTCCTAAAACTAGAGGGTAGGCTGGAGAATCGACTAAAATAAACTGAATACGCTCCAAATGGCTTTTTAATGAAACGCGCATGTTTAAGGAGCCAGAAATTTCTTTTATAGTGCCCGTACCTAATGGGCGGCCGTCGAGAGACGTGACTAGGCGGGGCCGTATGAGGCGATGGATAGGAACCCTATGTTCTTTCGCCCATCTGGTATCCATAAAGCACTCAACTGCTCCGGAATCGATAAAAACGGTGACATTAGTCGATCCCTTCGCGAGACCCCCCTTTTCCCTGCAGCTAGGGCCATTGTTCTATTAAATGCCCACTGCGCCTGCAGTAACGACATGACTCCACCCGGGGCCTAGACCGCCTAGGTTCGTGCAGAGAAGCGCCGTCGACCTGCATAGGCTCTTCCTGATTAATAGGGGCATGGGAGGGAGGGGCAACTGAAAATGTTGCCGACGGAGAAGAGAAATAGCGGGTAGCCCGAACTCCTCTGTTACCTCTCTTTCTCTCTCTCTTATTCCCTGATACGGTTATCGATGCGAATAGCTGTGGACACAAGGGCATCAAATGTAGCAGGCGGTTCGAGCACTGCCAGGGCATCTTTAATAGGGTCCGATAGCGCGTTAATAAAGAGCGAAATTAAAGGACCCTCAGACCACCTTGTCTCTCCGGCCAGTGCTCGGAACCCAATGGAAAAACCTGCTACGGTATCAGTTCCCTGGCGGAGATGGGTTAGTCGCATGGTGGACTCTTGCCCAGGGACGTCATGATCAAAAACTAACTCCATCTCGTCCATCAGTTTCTCCGCATCGTTCATAATAGGGCTATTAGCCCGAATCAAGGGACTAGCCCAGTCGAGAGTAGTACCTGTAAGTAGCGAGAGGATAAGGGCTACCCGAGAACTTTGATTTTCAAAGCGCAGAGGCTGACCTTTAAAAATTAGGCATTATCGCACAGCACGATTGCCCTATGGGCTGTCGTTACGCATGGATACAGCGCCGTTCCCATTTGCTAGAATATGACATATTTTACTTCGTTTTAAAGGGCAGGAAACCCCGTAGAAGATAAACTACGTGGTTTACGTTAGATCATCCCTGAAGCAGTCTAGTAATGTTTTTACGCAACGGTAGTAACGTAGTACAAATGCAAATGCGATGGGTACGCACCATGGTAATGGAGATTTTGCTGGAGAATGGATAAATGGATTACGAAATAACGTTCAGGATTCTTCAGAAAACAGTTATAACTGCATAACCAGGTATCAAAGTTGGTTGATTAAACATGTTTATCAAGAGATCTTGTAGAAAATAAAATATATTGAAACAAAACCGGAAGAACATTGGTTGTATGCATAGTGAAGTGAGCACGGGGTGAATAATGTTCATTTATACAACTTTTCAGTAACATACAATTGTTCCTAAATCGGATCTTGATTTTTTAGCGTGTAGAAACTGTACCAAGAGTTTTTGTGATATGCATTTTATTGCCTGTGACTGCGGCGAGGTGAAGGCTGTAAACAGTGGGTTGGGTTATTAGCACCCTGTTGCTTTATGGCCCTGCAGTGTAAAGAGCTGATAAGCATATAAACAAATGTGTTCGCAGGCTGTGACTGTTTTTAACAATTTTCCTCGAAAGTTCCGTGTTTTATTAACGTTTTAATTTAGAATTTCCGAGAAATATGAACAGTATAAAAAATTGGGACGGATACGTCCCACCACTAGGGGGCCAAAGCCCATAGAGTTAATGCCTTGTTCTGCTTTGCATGTCCGCCAGCCTGCAGCTGTCCTAGCCCACTCCATGCAGCCCCTGTCTCCCGCATCCCGCTCCTCCTCTGCTACACCAGCCCAGGATTCCGCCACCATCCAGCCCCTTGCCTGCTCCCACTCCCATTCAACCCCCTGCTAACGCCATTCCAGGATCCAGTCCCTGAATTAATTATTCTCCCTATACTTCTGGAGTTTGGACGAAGTAATACATTTTTGAATTATTGCAATTCCTGTCTGTGAGTCGTGCGTTTGAGTCCAGTCCCTTCTCAGAATCATAACAGAACGAACTGGCCAACATGGACTCAGCCGACTCAGAACAGATTCACCACACCCTTGCCTGCCAGAGCGCTGTCATTGATCAACACGGCAACCACCTGGAAGACATCCAGGAGACTCTGAAGACCAAGTGAGTCAGATTGGTACTATGATTGGTCAGCTGGCGGTTCATCTACCTCTCCGGAGGGTCCTCCCCAGTGCTGCACCGCTAACCCCGGAGCCGCAGCCCGCAGTTTCACCATCTCTCCCTGGCAGAGAACCATGCGTGCCGCGTACTGAGCGCTACATGGGAGACCTGGGAAAGTGCCGAAGTTTTCTACTACAGTGTGACATAGTGTTCCGCCTTCAACCTGCCTCCTACGCCTCTGATGCAAGTAAAGTCACCTTTGTGATGATCTGTCTGGGAGGGGAGTGGGCAACGGCTATGTGGGACAATCAGCTACCCGCCTGTTTTCACTTCGCCTCCTTCACCTCTGAGATGCTGTCTGTGGACGCGATGCTACCCAGCGCTTACTCCAAATGCGTCAGGGCAACCGCAGCGTGGCAGAGATGGCTGTTCAGTTCCGCACCTTGGCAGCTGATTCGGGATGGAACGACACCGCCCTCCAAGGAACCTTCCTCCAAGCCCTCAGTGACAAACTGAAAGATGAGCTGGCGACCCGCGACGAATCCAGTTCTCTGAACGCTCTTATCTCACTCTCCATATCCATTGACAACTGGCTCCAGGCACGTGCCCGGGATAAGAAGAAGGGCCACCAGAGTACACCACCTTACCCTACTTGCTCGCGAGTGTCGCCGCCTCCAAGGAACCGATCCCCTTCGATGCTGGACCCATCGGAGGAGGAGCCGATGCAGCTGGGCAAGACCACCGTTGATGCCGAGGAACGTCGCCGGAGAATTCTCACTGGCTCCTGTTACTATTGTGGCTGTCCCGACCTGTTAGTATTGTGGCTGTAGCCTCTTGTCCGATTCGCCCAAAAGGGGTGGCTCGCCGGTAAAACTGGGCGTCCTGGCGAGCCCTATCTCCACTGCTCACTCAGCCCAGTCCCGTGTCCAACTGAAGGCTACCCTGCTGTGGGACACCAAATCTACTTCATTGTCGGCCCTAGTCAACTCGGGAGCCGACGCCAACTTCATCGATTCAAGCCTAGTCAAGAGATCAGGAATTCCTGTCGAGCCGCTGTCTGCCCCACTCAATGCCTATGCTTTGGATGGAAATATCCTGGCCCGGGTTACTCACTCCACCATACCACTACAACTCATATTGTCGGGTAGCCACCGTGAGACGATCAGGTTCTATATCATCCACTCAGCCCAGTCTCTGCTGGTTCTCGGCTAACCCTGGCTCCACATCCATAATCCCCACATTAACAGGCGAACTTCCCAGGTCCAGGACTGGAGTTCCCAATGCCACGCCAATTGTCTTCGCTCCACTCTACCTCCATCTGGGGCCACCGGGGCTTCCACATTAGCCCGGAGCCAGACTTGTCTTGTGTACCTCAGCAATACCACGACCTGTCTCAAGTTTTCTGTAAATCCCTGCTGTGTCTTTACCTCCTCATAGACCCTACGGCTGCTGCATAGATCTGCTGGCCAGTGCAAAGCTCCCATCCGGTCGCCTCTACAGCCTGTCTGGTCCTGAGAAAGCTTCGATGGAAGCCTACATCCACGACTCCCTGGCGTCAGGTATCATTCAACCCTCTTTGTCACCGGTGGGAGCGGGGTTTGTCTTTGTGGCGAAGAAGGATGGATCGCTCTGGCCATGCATCGATTACCGAGGTTTGAATGCCATAACCATATGCAACAAATACCCTTTACCCCTAACCAACTCTGCTTTTGAACCACTACATGATTCAACCATTTTCACTAAACTGGATCTTCGCAACGCCTACCACCTCGTCCGTATCTGGGAGGGAGATTAATGGAAGACAGCGTTCAACACCCCTCTCGGACACTTCGAGTACCTAGTGGTCCCGTTCGGCCTTACTAACGGCCCAGCGGTCTTCCAGTCCCTGGTCAATGATGTTCTGCACGACCTCCTCGGATGGTCTGTATTCGTCTACATAGACGATATTTTGATATTTTCTAAAACCCCTGAAGAGCATGTTAAACATGTCCGCCAAGTTCTCCAGAGGCTGCTGGAGAACAAATTATTTGTCAAGGCTGAAAAGTGCAGTTTCCACACCTCTTCCGTTCCATTCCTGGGGTTCATCGTGGAGGAGGGGAAGATCCGAGCCGACCCCGTGATGATCCAAGCCATAGCTGACTGGCCTCAACCGGCCACGCGTAAGCATTTACAACAGGTCCTGGGCTTTGCAGATTTTTACAGGCGGTTTATCCGCAACTATAGTGTAATTGCTGCTCCCCTCACTAACCTTACCTCCACTTCTGTCCCTTTCGTCTGGAACCCTGAGGCTAACCGTGCCTTTTCCTCACTCAAAGCCAAGTTCTCCACAGCCCCTATCCTCTGCCACTCGGACCCCAGCCGTCAGTTCGCCGTTGAGGTGGATGCTTCCGACACTGGCGTTGGGGCCGTCCTCTCTCAACGCTCCGCCCTTGATCACAAGATGCACCCCTGCGCCTTCTTCTCCCGGTGACTCACCCCGGCGCAACACAACTACGACGTCGGGGACCGGGAGTTACTGGCCATTGTGGACCGGTTCTCCAAGGCGGCCTACTTCATTCCCCTGCCCAAGCTTCCCTCTGCCCTGGAGACAGCAGAACTCCTGGTGCAACATGTGGTGAGGCTGCACGGGATCCCCGTTGACATTGTGTCGGACCGTGGGCCCCAGTTCTCCTCCCAGATGTGGAGGGCGTTCTGCTCAGCCCTGGGTGCCTCCGCCAGCCTGTCCTCAGGATACCACCCCCAGACCAACGGCCAGACGGAGCGTACTAACCAGGACCTGGGAGCTGCCCTGCGGTGCGTGTCAGCTCGCAACCCCTCCTCTTGGAGTAAGTTCCTGCCGTGGGTGGAATACGCACACAACTCCCTGAGGAGTACCGCCACTGGGATGTCCCCCTTCGAGTGCTCCTTGGGGTACTAGCCTCCCCTGTTCCTGGCCCAGGAGGAGGAGGTTGCCATTCCGTCCATCCGGTCCCACCTCCTCAGATGCAAGAGAGTCTGGAAGCTGACCCGCACCGCACTCCTCCACACTACCTCCCGTACCCGACGCCTGGCGGACCTTCACTGCAGCCCCACAGTACACCCCTGGTCAGCAGGTCTCTCCGCCTCCTTCATTCCACCTCTAAAAAACTGCAACCCCGATTCATCAGTCCCTACCCCATCCTCACGGTCCTCAACCCTGTCACCGTCAAGCTCCAGCTCCCCGCCTCACTGAAAATCCATCCCACCTTCCACATCAGTCAGGTCAAGCCTATCGCCTCCAGCCCCCTCAGTGCTCCCGTTGATGCCCCCCCACCCCCCGGATTATTGATGACGCCCCAGCCTACACCGTGAGACGAGTGCTGGATATCCGCCGCAGAGGCCGCGGATACCAGTATCAGGTGGACTGGGAGGGCTATGGCCCAGAAGAGCAGTCCTGGCTTTCGAAAAAGCTCATCCTTGACCCCTCGCTCATCCGAGAGTTTCACAGACACCACCCTCATAAGATCAGACCAGGGGGAACGCCAGGTGACGCTCTCCATTCCCGTCCCCGTTGTACTCCTTGTTTTACCTTTTCCCTCACGTGTCGTGTTATGTTTTCATGTTTCCTGTTTGTTTCCCTCGTGCTGCAGGCTGGGCATGGGTTTCCCTCTTTGTGTCACTCATTTCCCTTGAATTGTCTCCGCCTATCTCATTCCTCTCCCCGCTTGCATTCCTCACGCTCTCTGCTCAGTTAATCACTCTCACATACATTCTCACATTGCACGCAATCTCTCATTATCGCTCATTAACTCATTTTATATTTATTCTCCCGGTGTTCTTTGACTTGTGCCAGTTCGTTAAGTCTCGTTGTGGAATTAACTTGTGGAATCTAGCCTTTTCTTGCCTTGCTTTTGCTGCCTCAAGTCTTGCCTAGCCCAGCGTATTACGCTGCCTGTTTTGTTCAGCCTTGCTGTCATTAATGCCTTGTTCTGCTTTGCATGTCCGCCAGCCTGCAGCTGTCCTAGCCCTCTCCACGCAGCCCCTGTCTCCTGCATCCTGCTCCTCCAGGATTCAGTCCCTGAATTAATTATTCTCCCTATACTTCTGGAGTTTGGACGAAGTAATACTATATAATTTGAATTATTGCAATTCCTGTCTGTGAGTTGTGCGTTTGAGTCCAGTCCCTTCTCGGAATCATAACATAATGTTAACTAAGAGATCTAGAAAAAAGTGAAGTCTCTAAAAAAATATGGTAGAAATTTAAAAACTATATTGGAGGAAGGTGATGGTATAGTTGATGGTAGATGGGTATATGGGGAATGTGAATATATGTATAAATCTTGCTTTGTTCCAACATGGTTACTTTTAGATTTCTATTCCAATATGGAATTATGTAAAAAAATACAGCCTGTAAAAAAAATGGAACAATAAGGAAAAAAAAGAAAGCAATTAATGATAATATAAAAAAGAGAGAACAGGGAAAAGAAAAAAAAGAAAATAATAAATAAATAAATAAATAAATGTATGTGTATGTATGGATCCATTTATATACATATATATATACACGTAAATGTACATGTATGTAGCCTATATATTAAATAATTCAGTTAATTAGTATTTAAGGGGACAGTCCTATGTATGTTTTTTGTTATTTTTTGTTTTTTTGGTGTATGGGAATTTATGTAATGGAAATATATGTTTTTGGGGAAAAAAAAACTATAATTAAAAAAACAAAACAAAAAAAAAACATAACCTGCTTAAAAACATAACATACATCTCTGTATTTTTGTCATCAGAGCTGAAATTAATGAAATAATGTTTTATTTCACCAAACGTATTTTGTTTTATTTTCCACAGGCTACCAATCCCCGATGACAATAACAACAACCTCTTTTTATATGAGAACATTCTTAAATAAGAATGTTGTGATGACAAGACTTTCTACCAAGTAGCCAGCAGTATGCCAAGCATGCACTTCAACAACCAAACGGTCTCCGCCTCTAAAAGAATCTGGCAAGCTGCTCCACACATTAACAACTTACTTATATTAGTGCAAAAATGTATCTTTCCCTACAGACCCTTATTTCAAGTAATGGGCCATACAGTCTCTGTTTTTCAATTTAATGTTGTTCTGGACCCACCAAAATGTGGTTAAACCGTGTTCCTTATTTGTGACTAAAACCATCCTAAAACATCGTTACAAGTGTAATCGCAGGATGTCCAGCATATTGTCTCAGGAAGTGTCAAGCCTCAGTTTCACAGTGTCATTCCTTCTGTTTAATTAAAGTATGTCTGAAATAGAATTACGGTGCGTGTCCTCAGGCCTGTGTTTGTAGGGGCGTCAGTCGGAATTCACTGAAAACCACGGAAATGTCTGGGGTAGGAAGCTGGTTGGCATGGCAACTAAGTTACTGGTTTTAATTCACTTGGTGACTTAACCGAACGTGGCAGTGAGAGGGTCACAGATCTCACAACAGAACATTGCTTTAATATTAAAATATATATATTTTTAAATCATTAAACATAAGCATACACTCTAACCATAAAAATAATAAACATTAAACATACACTCTAAGCGGGAAAGCTGAGGCTGAAGTACATACACTCTAAGCTCTAAATGGAACTACCAGCTGTTATTCCAGTAACTTGTTAAGCAAGATATATGATGCAATACAAATGACATTGCAAACACATATTTCCTATACAGATAACAGCTGACTTAGGTTATTTCAAGTGATAAATTACACTGAAAATCATATTGCCTTCCTCTTGACTCTTCATATATGAGACAATTGCTGTGGTTTATGTCCACTTACCAAATTTGATCTCTTACAAAGTTTGTAATGTAGGACAATTGTCAGACCCATCTGCAGAATACAGATGATAATCTTGTGTTGAGTGTTGGTGCTGTTGGTGCTCATTCCATTTATATAAATCTAAGGGAACAGTGTGGAGAGAGCAGCATTCTGAAGCACGATTTTTACAATGTCTCCTCTTCAGTCTGGATCTGTTAGGTGTCGGAGGGGGAAGGACCCAAACGCAGGCAGAAATATGAAAAACCGAAGTTTTAATATGGGCAAGGCAGCAATCCGTGGTATAACAGGCAGGGTCAAAAACCGGGGAGACAGGCAAAGAAACAAAACAGTCCAAAGAGTGGTCAAGGAACAGGCAGGGGTCAAACCGGGAAGGCACAGCAAAGGTACAAAAACAGGATCCAAAACCAGGGTCGCGAGAACACAGGCAGGGGTCAAAACCAGTGAGGCGTAAGAGGAACAAAAAGAGAACAAAACAGACTAAATACAAAACAAAACAACAACAGGCAAAAACTAGGGAAACAAACTAGAAAACAGAATAAACAGCTCGGGCAGAATCTCCGAAAAACAGGCAACACAGAAGCAAAACATATAGTACAAGGAACTTGCGAAGAACACTGAAATGACAAGGTATATATACACAGAGGGAAACAGACATAATGGGAATCAGGTGTGTAGAAGCAGGGAGGGGAGATTGCTCACAGGTGAGAACAGTGAGGGTTAACAGGGACCAATAAAACAATGACAGGGGAAACGTAAGACACGGACTGGAATACACATAGACACAATGATAACAAACGGCCTGGAGTTAGCAGGTAAACAAGTGCACAGCTCAGAGGGGAGGAACACGAAAGTGGACACGTGCAGAGAATGCAAAATCACAGATCGATGCAGGGATAGGATAACGAGGACGGAAATGACAGCTGCAGGTAGAAACTCAAGATGAATTAGTAATGTTAGTAGTGAACTCTAGAACCCTAATGTTAGTAGGTTAGTATTATATACATGTTAGTTTGTTAGCAGGTTAGTATTAAATCTAATCTAACAGTTAGTATGATTAGTACATTAGTATTATATACAAATATAAATAAAGCCAGAAGGAAGAAAACGAGATATACAAAATACTGAAGAAACCTGAATGTTCCCAAAATCACCCGAATAGTGCAATGACAAAGACGGGGTGGAATCTCAGAAACATGGAACGCGGACTGACAATCGCGAGGGAAAGAAAACAGGAAAAATAATAACAAATAAAGAATAAACAGACAGAATTACAGGATCCTAACAGGATCAGGTGACTGGACCTCATCACAAGTGGCTAAAACAGTATTACATTACCTCTATCAGCATAAAATCTATCTCTAAGAGGCTAGAACACACCCCTCTATAAGCCTAAAACACTTATCTATCAGTCTAAAAAAAAGTGGTCTATCATGGTAAGATATCTCTACTGATGTATGTGATTTGCCACTCTGTCATCAAGCAGCTGTAATATGTTATTTTTAACATACCCCACCAATTATAACTGCACTGCCTTAACATGTGGCAGAGATCAACCTGATTAAGGTGATGACAAGACAGATGTGGAGACAATAGTATGTACATACCTTATAGGCACTCACACCAGTGCTGCAGCTTACAGTCATGTAGTTTGAAGATCTACAGTTTATACTCCTGCAATTTGGAGTGCTACTTTTTTTATTTATAACAATGCAATTTATAGCAGTGCAGTGTATACTGTTACATTTTATAATGCTGTTGCTTTATACAAGAAACAGTTTTACAAATTTCTGCTGCAGGTTATAATGCTGCGGTTTGGAGCACTGTGGTTTATAGTGCTGCATTTTGGAGTGATGCAGCTTAGTGTTGCAGTTTATGGTGCTGCAGTTTATTGCACTGTACCTTTGAACACTGCGGTTTATAGTGCTGCAGGTTTGAGTATACCCCCTAACTTTTAGGGCATTCTCCCCAAAATAAACTGTAGTTAAAAATATTAAAAACACACAATATGTCATTCATGTGCAGTGACTTATTAATTATCGCTGTGGGAACAGGAACCATTATAGTCATTACAGAAAGGGTTATTAGCACTGTCCTGCCTCCCCTTGCTCACTTCCTCTTAGACTATATGAATAGATCAGTGAGTCATGAGGAGAATGATTATGCTATCCTCTTAACCTAAGCACTGGAGACTCTGTGATTGGCCCCTCATTCTCTGCACTGGAGACAATGTTCTGTGATTGGCTGCTCACACTGAGCACTGTGACTGTATTTCAAGCTTATCTCAAATAGGACTAATTCACCACTTGTGCTAATGAACATCGAGCCGGTGTTTCCTTCACTTTACGTTGTCATGCTAGCTTCAATGTTATTCTTGGAAAACTCTGTTTTTTTCAACATTGTTGAAATGGCCTTTATAGCAAACTCAACACTTCTCAATTCTGTCTGAGGCACACAGGCAGAGGCTTATTACGAATATGGGACACTCTTATGTGACTCATGCATGCGGCCTTATCCCTGCAAAGCTTTCCATTTAGATCCGAAAGGAAACATGTACTTTCTGTAATTTTCCTGTCCCATAAACATAGCATGCAAAAGCGATGCTTATCCAGTAAAGACCATGTTTATTCAGTATTCAGCTACTCCAGTGCTCTTCACAGCTACCAAGAAGACTCCCACTGAGCTTTTCTTAGAGACAAGTTCACACAGATCTGTCACTGTAAAAGCTGCAGTGTTCTCATGGCTTGGATACTGAAGGTAAGGACAAATGCAGTGACAAACAAAAGAAAGCATTGAAAACATTTTCTGTCAGACAAGAAGAGTGGCTGAGAAATTAAAGAGGAGCAGAAGGAGGCTGATGGTTGGGTTCAGTCATCATATGGTTGAAAGAAACAAAGCAAACTGTGTTAACAGACATGCAATGAAGATGTTCACATTCAAAGAACAGAGGATAAAATTGGAAAAATTAGATTCATCTTTGCTTGTAAAGCAATAATATATATATATTTATTTTATGACTCACATGAATGAGAAACAAATGGCCTTATGCAATGTGAGACCAAAGGCAGACTGTTCCTTCTGAGTTGATTCCAGTCTGTATGTCAAAGCATCCAGTCAGGAGCATGCATCATCCACCAATGCTGACTTACTGAAGTCAGTTTACTGGGGTAGAACTTTTGACAAAACTTGTATATTTGTAAAAATAAAAAAATAAAATGTCACAGGCTTTTTTGACCCCAAAATGTGTAAAATGCATTCCAAAGTCTGAGATTTACAGTATGGGATACTGTAGTATCTAAACTGACATGTGATATGTGATTCTCTCTTGCCTAATGTGGCAGGTTTTTTTTCTTTAAATGTTAACCCCATTCTTAAAGGATAAGTTCGCTATTTTGGACCTTGGACCCTATTTGCGGTCTGTCTTCCATGAACCTGACATATTGAGTCCATATTTTCGCTGATCGGTCCAGTATTGAGCTAGCTACAGATTTCCTGTAGGCTCTCACTGGGCTACAATAGAAGTCAACGGGGCAATTAGAAATGTTATGGAAAAACAACGATAAATGTGCTTTCATGTACAATAAATGAGACGGGAAGCTCAGGGTGTATTGTTACCGGTCTCAGTATGCTCTCCTGTGAAATGTATCTCAATCCGAACATTTTTACGTGCTTGGCATGGCTTGGAAGTAAGCATTTCTCTGTTGCTTGTTTTCGCTGCTCCCGCGGAGTACTATGTGTCGTGGGAAGGGGGAGCGGGAAGGTGTGCCGGCCGTTTACGAAACTATCTATGTGAGCAGTCTGCGTTTGTTTACCTGCAGCAACGTAGGCTACAATTTCCACAAAAAAACTTGGATGATGGATGACTATAATGATTACGAAGACGAAGAATTCGATTTTGACTTTGACGTTACTGGCTACAGATTTGAGCCAGAATACACTGTCGGGTAAGTGAGGACTAGGTAAAATGTGTATTTTCTGAATCCAGCGGTTCCAACAGTCAATGCCCTTGTTAAAACGTTCAGCACTCTGAATACTGAACACAAGTGATATTGCGTGCTAGAACCCCTCACTTAACCTACATTCAAAATAAGCTTTACGTGATTTAATTTAATTATTATTATTAAAAATGACAATCATCAATTAAATCGCCGAATTCTTTGATAGGTAAGACGAACAGTAACCTGGTGGATCAACCAACAAGCCAAAACAAGGTCTAAATCAGGTCTTGAGATTAAGTAATTTTATTAAATGAAAACATTCAATTAGAATAATGACTGGAAATCATACATTCACTAAGGAATGTAGGCTGACTACTTATAATTTACAAAATGGAAGACATTAAACCAGACATTAATTTGAATATACCAGAAAGAGAGAGATAAGCCAAAAATTGCCAAATTATTTACCCTCCAGCTGAACAGGAACAAAAGGAAACGCACGAGGAACCAAAAAGAATGACTTCTCCAAACAAACTCCACAATTGACTAACTTCTTTTTCTGCGGTACACTCATAAAATACCTCCACAGGAAGACCATCCCTGTCCTGATTGGGTTAAGGTGTGGGGGAGGGGGGGGGAGAGGGGTCATTTATGACAGACTGGCTTATCTTTGATGGGGGGTTGAGAATGAGAGAGAGAGACAGAGATAGAGAGAAGGGGGGAAATATTAGATATCCTACATCCCTCTCTTGTAAGAATAGGTGCATGCACCTGCTAAAAACCTATTCTTACATCACCAAATAGGAATCACATTACACATTTGGACATTGAAGATGCAGTTACCTGCTAACAACAAAAACAACTGTCCAAATGGTTCACCAACCATTTTTAAAACATTTAGTCCATGCCCAGTTTAATAGTCCCTTTGTGATCTAGAGTCATATCTCTATTAGACACTCTTTTGTGTCGCTGCTGTTATGACACCCTGGTTCAGTCTCTTCCTTCTCCAGTGTCCGGGTATCTAGACTGGCAAGGGACCAGAAGTTCCCTGGACTTGGGTAACATGCAGTGCTTTTTCCATTAGTGTTGCAATTGCGTGAGTGAAATGCAACCTACTCCACAGTGTCTCTACCAGTTGTGCACGGCGTGCGGGGGCTCTGTCTCCTGTGACAGGAAGCTGGACGATCCACAGGTGGCAAAGTGCAGTCAGGGCCTCTCTTCTGACGGGCGGGGAAGCTCCTCTTTCCCTGTCGGAATCCATTTTGGCTCCTTTAGCCTGGATCCAATTGGGTGGACTGCTGACGGCAGTTGCTTAGGCTAGCTTCCCGCGGCAGGGTGTGGGACCGGTTGCACTTGTTTGCACTTGTGTCTGTGGGTGTCCTTTAGGGAATGGCAGGAGAAGACTGTGGGAGTTGAGGGCTTAGGCATTAACACTCATAGCGAAGACCGGAACAATTAATGATAGCACTGCATGTTATGACCACTGTCAGTCCATGCCGGGGAACCTTACGGACAGGGTTTACCTTCCACGGGATTGCCAGTCTAAATAATCACATGAATAGGGCTGACTTGTCCAGAAGTGTCTATGAACAGTATTTGGCGGGGCACCTACACTCTATAAAAGGGACTTAAACACAACATGGGCATGGTATTAGGTTAAAAGGTGGTGGTAGGGATGGATGGGGGGGGGGGGGGGGCAGAGAGAGGCCGAGAGAGAGAGGCCGAGAGAGAGAGACAGAGAGAGGGAGAGAGAGAGAGAAAGAGCAAAAGACATTAGGCAACATCCCGTCATTCCCTCTCTTGGAACGATAGGTGCATGCAGCTGCTAAGAGCCTATCGTTCCATCATCAGAACAACCACACATTTGGACATTATAAATATCATTGTACAATGGTAGCTGCATGAAAACAACTGTCCTAATGGTTCATTAACCATCTTTAAAACAATTAGTCCATGTCCAGTTTACCAGTCCCATTGTGATGATCCAGTGTGGTGCAGACATTTTTTTATTTTTTTTTGTCACTGCTGTCATGGCACCTTGGTTCAGTCAATTCCTTCTCCAGTGTCAGGGTATCTGGACTGGCAAGGGAAGAGGCTCCCTGGACTTCCTTGGATAACATGCAGTGCTTATTCCCCTTAATGTTGTAACTGTGTGAGTGAAAGGCCGCCTAATTCCACAGTGTCGCTACCAATTCTGCACAGCGTGCGGGGGGCTCTGTCTCCTGTGACAGGCAGCTGGACGATCCACAGGCGGAAAAGTGCGGTCAAGGCCTCTCTACTGACGGGTGGGGAAGCACCTCTTTCCCTGTCGGAATCCGTTTTGGCTCCTTGAGCTCGGGTCCAGTTGGGTGGACTGCTGACGGCAGTCGCTTAGGTTAGCTTCCCGCGGCAGGGTATGGGTCCGGTTGCACTTGTGCCTCTGGGGGTCCTTCGGGGAGTGGCAGGAGAAGACTGTGGGACTTGAGGGTTTAGGCCTTATCACTCACAGCAACATGTGAAGAGGAGAACACTGCATGTTATAAGCACTTAGTCCATTCAGGGGAACCTTACGGACAGGATTTACTATCCACAAGATTGCCAGTCCAAATAATCACCTGAATAGGGCAGACTTGTCCACAAGTGCCCAGGAACAGCATTGGAGGGGGCACCTACACTTTAGAAAAGGGACTAAAAAACATGGGCCTGTCTTATGTTAAAAGGTGGTGGTAGGGATGTGGGGGGGTGGTGAGGGGGGGGGGGGGGGGGGGGGGGGCAGGGGCAGGCAGAGTGCCAGTTTTACCTCCTAGAACCCCAGTGTGGTTACTGGCAGTCCTTTGGCTGCGGAGGGCCACAGCGTTCAGCAAACCGGGATGACAGGAGGCATCCTGTCATCTTGCTTCTTCCGCACGTGGATGCCCCTTAACCACGCCCGTCTCATCTCTGTCCAGGGGTCTATGCCAGTTTTGGCTTTGGTTCCCTCTCTGGGCAGCTGGGCTGATCGTTGCTCGTAGGCATGCAGTCCATCACTGCTCTCCGAACACTTCTGATGTCGGAAAAGGGCTCTTGCACTCTCCCTGGATGACGTGTGTGTGTGAAGCTTGCAGGTGTGGCTCGGGGGTGGAGAGACGAGGGTGGGGGAAACTGTTGTGCTAAATTGGCTGCTTTCATCTTGCTTTGGATTGCAAGACAACACTCTGGCGGAGACTTTGAGGGCCAGAGGAGTCGTAAAACGGCCGGGGGTTGGCTTCCTGCTCCGTTTCTCCCGGGGTCTCTTTACAGCTCTGATAGGGGAGCGAGACTTTCGCAGAAGTCCCCCTATCTCCTCCATCACAGGAACTGTGGAAGTGGGAAAGTCCACAGAGCACACCCCTTCTGTCTGTGCAGCAGACAGAGGTCCCCCGGATTCAGCAGGAGGGGAAGCAGCAGGAGGGGAAGAAAAGTCCACAAGGGGTGGGGTGGGGTCCTCGGCCTGGGTGGACTTTTCTGTGGGAGCTGACTCCACCTGTTGGGGTGCGTAGACCTCTCCACCTGGCAGGGCTGATGGGCCTGTAGAAGCCGGTTCCGCGTCCTGCGGTTCAACGGTCTCCTCACCAGGCTGGGCTGCTGCGTCTGCAGTAGCAGGTTCTGCCCCCAGGGGTTCGACGGTCTCCTCACCAGGCTGGGCTGCTGTGTCTGCAGTAGCAGGTTCTGCCTCCAGGGGTTTGACGGTCTCCTCACCAGGCTGGGCTGCTGTGTTTGCAGTAGCAGGTTCTGCCTCCAGGGGGTTTCACAGTCTCCTCACCAGGCTGGGCTGCTGTGTTTGCAGTAGCAGGTTCTGCCTCCAGGGGTTTGACGGTCTCCTCACCAGGCTGGGCTGCTGTGTCTGCAGTAGCAGGTTCTGCCTCCAGGGGTTTGACGGTCTCCTCACCAGGCTGGGCTGCTGTGTCTGCAGTAGCAGGTTCTGCCTCCAGGGGTTCGACGGTCTCCTCACCAGGCTGGGCTGCTGTGTCTGCAGTAGCAGGTTCTGCCTCCAGGGGTTTCACAGTCTCCTCACCAGGCTGGGCTGCTGTGTTTGCAGTAGCAGGTTCTGCCTCCAGGGGTTCGACGGTCTCCTCACCTGGCTCAGCTGAGAGGACTGCAGCAGCGGATTCCACGTCCTGTGGGGTCACATCCTCTGTGGTGGCTGGTGTGATACCAGACACAGAGCTGTTTCCCCCAAATTCCTCCAGGGAAGGGGGGGCTCACCAGGGGGGCGGCTACATTGTCTGTGGAGGTGACAAAATCCACAGAATTGTCCAAGCCTGAAGGGGGTGGGGATGAGTCAATGGAGAGTGCTGTATTGTCCTCGGTGGGGGGTGGTGCCTGGGTTATGCCTGGAATGGCGCCATGCACTGCTCCTTCCAGCGCATGCTGGACTGCCACAGAAGAAACTGGTTTGGCAGTAACTCCTGACTTAGAGTGGTGCTTTTCCCAAGCCAGTTTCCACATCTGGTTTACCTCCTCCCATGCCTGCTTTGACCGCCAGAGGTAGAGAAAATGTTGTCTTTTCTCTAGGTACGACCTTATCCCTTGGACAATCTTGCGCTTGGTTTCATCACTATCTGGAGAAATCAGATAGTCCAAATACTCAGTCCGCAGGTTGTAAAGGGCCTCCTCCTTCAGCTGGTCCATTGCCTTGAGCTGTTCTGCAAATTTTGGGCACTGGGCTATCAAATATTGCCGTTCTGATAACATGAGATACCACTGCTGATCCAGCCTTGACTGGCCAGGGAATGCTGGTAGGTCAGCAGTGGAGGGTAAATGAGGCATCTCTCTCTTTGTCTGGTATGCCATAATAATATAAAAAATTAAAAAATAAATAAATAAATAAAATCAATAAATCTAAGACCAGTCGATTAGAAAAAGATTTGAACTTGTCTCAGAGTTTACCGCAGTTTACTCAATAGCAAAATTTAGTATGCTATAGGACAACCTATCTCGGTGGAACCTCCAATTATGTCGGGTAAGTGAGGACTAGGTAAAATGTGTATTTTCTGAATCCAGCGGTTCCAACAGTCAATGCCCTTGTTAAAACGTTCAGCACTCTGAATACTGAACACAAGTGATATTGCGTGCTAGAACCCCTCACTTAACCTACATTCAAAATAAGCTTTACGTGATTTAATTTAATTATTATTATTAAAAATGACAATCATCAATTAAATCGCCGAATTCTTTGATAGGTAAGACGAACAGTAACCTGGTGGATCAACCAACAAGCCAAAACAAGGTCTAAATCAGGTCTTGAGATTAAGTAATTTTATTAAATGAAAACATTCAATTAGAATAATGACTGGAAATCATACATTCACTAAGGAATGTAGGCTGACTACTTATAATTTACAAAATGGAAGACATTAAACCAGACATTAATTTGAATATACCAGAAAGAGAGAGATAAGCCAAAAATTGCCAAATTATTTACCCTCCAGCTGAACAGGAACAAAAGGAAACGCACGAGGAACCAAAAAGAATGACTTCTCCAAACAAACTCCACAATTGACTAACTTCTTTTTCTGCGGTACACTCATAAAATACCTCCACAGGAAGACCATCCCTGTCCTGATTGGGTTAAGGTGTGGGGGAGGGGGGGGGAGAGGGGTCATTTATGACAGACTGGCTTATCTTTGATGGGGGGTTGAGAATGAGAGAGAGAGACAGAGATAGAGAGAAGGGGGGAAATATTAGATATCCTACAACACGGACACGGAACTACAAGAGATGGATGATAAGAGAGCAAGAGAAGAGAGAGAGGCTGAAGTTGCGCAGGTAATGTAAATTATTACAAATGATGATTACAAACACTGCGTTACAAATAGTTCTGCTGTAGGCTACTAGCTAGTAAACTCCAACGGGAGGTCAGGATTTGTGATCAACTGCTTTTCAAGCGGCCTCTCTACAACGTAGCTAGACTGCGGAAGTTTACAGTGCGAGGTAGTGCGGTCGGAGAAATAGTTCTGTTTCAAATGGAACTGTTGTTTCAACGTTCGGTTTGCGTTTGCGATAGCCTACATTTCACAGGAGAGCTTACTGAGACCGTAAGAATACACACTGAGCTATAAAAGCACATGTATCGTTGTTTTTCCATAACATTTCTAATTGCCCCGTTGACTTCTATTGTAGCCCAGTGAGAGCCTACAGGAAATCTGTAGCTAGCTCAATACTGGACCGATCAGCGAAAATATGGACTCAATGTGTCAGGTTCATGGAAGACAGACCGCAAATAGTGTCCAATGTCCAAAATAGCGAACTTATCCTTTAAGCTAAGAACAGTCAAGTCTTGTTCTTATGAGCAAGGACTTTTATATTTTATCGGGTGGGACACAAAAATCTCAAAGAGCAGTCTTGGAACAGGTGAGAATATTAATAAATGATTTTTTACACCTGTCGAGTAAGTGAGGATTAGGTAAAATGTGTATTTTCTGAATCCAGCGGTTCCAACAGTCAATGCCCTTGTTAAAATGTTTGGCACTCTGAATACTGAACACAACCGATATTGTGTGCTAGAACCCCTCACTTAACCTACATTCAAATTATGTTTCACGTGATTTCATTTAATAATTATTCTTAAAAATGACAAACATCAATTAAATCGCCAATTTCGTTGATAGGTCAGTCAAACTGTAACCTGGTGGAATCAACCAACAAGTCGAAACAAAGTCTAAATCAGGTCTTGAGATTAAATCATCTAACTATAATGGAAGAAATCCTCTCTGTCCTTCTGTCTGTCTGTATTTCGCTTTGCTCGGCAACCGGGCACTGTATGAAGTTGAAATTCGTAGGTGTATTGCTCGGGACCCAAGGAAGTGCAGTGCCGACTGTGAAGTTGATTGGATGAGCGGTTCTCCAGAAAAGAAGCTATTTGTCCTAAAAACAGTAGGAAGATATAATCTGAAGCAGCTAGAGGGTACTGTGACATCATCAGCTGCAGAGGCTGCTAGAGTGCATTGGAACATTATGAGCTGCAGAGGGTTTGTTGCTAAGACAACAATCGCTTTATATCAAAACTTTTCAAGTGAAGTTCAAATTCGCTAGTATTGCTCGGGACTGCAGTGTCGACTGTGAAGTTGATTGAATGAGCGGTTCTCCAGAAAGCTGCAAGCATCAATACCGGGGCAAGCAATCGGCCTGTTCTGAACAGGCACGTTTTCCACGGGCATGGGCATTGCACTAGTTTTATTAAATGAAAAACAGTCAATTAGAATAATGGCTTGAAATCATGCATTCACTAATGAATCTATCCTGACTACTTATAATTTACAAAAAGGAAGACATTAAACCAGACATTAATTAGAGAGAGAGACCGATAAGCCAGAAATTGCCAAAGTATTTACCCTCCTCCAGCTGAACAGGAACAAAAGGACACGGACAGAAAAAACCACCACCACAAAAATAAAATAAATAACTCCATGAATAACGTATTCACCAACTCCAACTGAACCGGACTCTTCTTTCCTGCAGCCCCATAAATATCTTACACAACAGGTAAGGGATCCCTGCCCTGATTGGGTTAAGGCGTGGTCATTTATGACAAGGACTGGTTTATCTAAAGGCATATGATTTCTTATTAATTAAAGTTATCTTGTGTTGTTAAAGGCCAAGCTGAACATAATGAAACTACCAAATATTAAATATTCATGGTTTTAATATCTGTTTAAAGAAACCAAACATGAATATAAATATGAAAAAAGAGAGAAAAAACCAGGGCGAAAATCTGCAATACCCAGCTCCAATGTTCAATCCGCACACTCAAACGAAAAAGTTAAAAGACTGACCTTCAGAGGCAAAAAGTATATAGATGCAAAAAAAGGTTTATTAACAAGTGGAACGAACAACGCGCGTTTCGGCGTGTCTTCGTCAGGTTCGTTCGTGAATATAAATGAATATAAGTATTCTGAATGGTAATACCATCCTGAAGAAAGGGAAATTTACTCCTGCTTCTAACAACATACGGTTATTTTATTTGGAAATTCTTAAGTCCAACCATTATCACTATAGACATTTAGAATTTAAATTGATTATTTCAATTAAATGTCAGATGGGCATTCAAACTTACCATCCAAAGAAAACCATGAACCTTAAGCTATTCTGAGGCATGTTGGCCCCTAAACCGCTTCCTGTTCTGGGTCTCCTCAGAGGCAATAAACTCCTCGCAGAGAAGCGACATGCTAGATTACACTGACAATGACTTGAGGACATTTCCTTTGATGTTTGTGGGGGTTAGTGAGAGACAGACGGAGAGTGGGGGGAGAGAGAGTGAGGAGCTGGACACTTTATTTATATCTAAATATTAGATATCCTACACATCCATGCATGCGTAGCGCCGCGAGCAGGGGTATTGCAATCACTTGTGTCCGTGTTTCCGTCTGTCTGTGTGAGGGAGGAAGGGGTTGGAGGACCAGACGCGACCGGAGGTGAATCCAAAAGCAATCCACAAACGTGGAAGCCACTAATAGGGACAAAGAAACAGGAAGCCCTGATAGAACAGGGAAACATAGAAAGGAAAAAATGGATATAACCCCCGGCAAATGGCAACTAATAACAACCCAGAAAAGAAGGCGAAAACAGGCCCGAGACTCGAGCAGGAAAAGAAAAGAAAGAACCTCTTGCTCGAAAATAAACTAACGAGTTAGCGGTAAACAGAAGTACTTGTTGGATTTTAAGGTTTTTATAGTAATATCAGTTATAATCTGTTTAAATCCCCACACCCATCCTGTTTCAGTCCAGGGGTTAAGTACCCTTTCAAATGCAAGCTCTCCCCCAAGACTTAGGTGCCAAGAGTCATTGGTAAGCAAACCTGGGTGAATAGAAATTATAATGTGTGAAGAGTCATTGATCTAGCCAGGAAATGAAGCCTTTCCTCCTGGCTAGCCCCCATTTGTTTAGAGATTGTACTTAAGTTGTGCTATGTTACTGTGTAAGTCATGTTGGACTAGAAGCTGATATAAACACCATGATAATAAAGAAGCTATAGCTACTGTCTTTCATCACGGAACCGATTCAAGACCCTCTTATTCCTCGAACGTAATTGCAAGTACCGGCAACGAACAGAAGTGTAATTGAGAAATACGAAGCAATTCTTCATACTGCATCAAAGAGGACAGAAAGGCAACAGAGGAGAAAACCGGCTAACCGTTTACCTGGCTTGACATGGCAAATTATGACACAAAAGCAATGGAAAAGGAAACGGCTGAGCTTAAGTAGCCAGGTAACACCTGAAACAGATGAAAGATAATGAGTCCCAGGCGGTGGCAAAACCCGGCAGGAGCGCCGTCCCACGGCACTGAGAGGAAACACCCGTAGAACAGAGCTGCAAAACCATGACAGTCTGTCGATAACAGCCTTAGCACCTGAGTTCTGGTCCGATTTGAATGAAACTTCGCACGGAGGTTGACAGGCGGCTAAGGACCTGAAATCTCACCTGAGTTTTCATTTGTATTAATTTCCAACAATGTCCAATGAATAGACGTTACACCTTTTGAACACACAAGGGCACACATGGGGGAGAGCAACACTTGCCTATGGCTAGCTATATATACAAATAGCTAGCTAGCTGCTATGGGATTGTGCTATCACTTGTAATTTTGCTATATTGCTAATGCCTGGTAGTTATATTTCTTTAGTTCAGAGGGTTGCGTTTTACATATAAGATTATACCACAAGGATACACACATTAAATATAACTAACATTAGCTAGTTAGGCAAATGTTAAATTGTACATTTTCTTGTACAATTCCCTTAGATGCAGTTACACCAAGTATTTTCTGAGTTAAATGTTCATGTACCCTGTCATGTGAGCTCAGGACTTTACTTTAGTGAAATGGAAATAAATCGATTTTGCAAGGAGCTTGCAGTAACTCAGTTACGGAAAGGTATAGCACTAGTTATTTGGAGTTCATGATGCTCCATAAGTAAGAAGAGATATTCAGTCCAGTGGATCGACATAACCTAAAATCGCATAACATTCACAGCTGTAACGTTAGGTATACCTTCTGGTGATGTTGATGTTTTATTTTTGGAAAAGTTGTGCCTTAGTATGCAAAATATAGGCTACTAACTAGCTTAGCTAACAGCAATATAACTAAGGAGGATCAATTTTGAGGTGTAAGTACAACCGAAAATTATATTTGTAGATCAGTTTCCTGTACAAACAATGGAGAGTGCATGTGCAGCTTGGGGGCAGAACAGGTGGACTAAGCTTTTAAGCCGCTACCTCTTTTGCATTATTTTATCTTCAATAAAAGATTTGCAGAAATAAAAGATTTATATAAAGCCCGAGTTGCGTTTTTCTTGAAGGGAGAGCAAATCAAAGATATGACAAGAATTACAATTGTGACTATGGAGATGGCTACGTGGCATTCAAAAAAATGTGGCTACCTGGCATTAAAAAATATATATATATTATACCTGCTGAAAATTCCAGCAAGACCAGCTGGGATTCTAAACTGGTTTGCCTACTCAATCGCAGGTGTCTTCGTTTCTGAGTGCCATTCTAGTTTTCAATATTTTTTATATAATCTGGAAGCAAGGTAATGTAATATCAATGTATAACAAGGGGGAAAGCACTGATCCAGGACGCGCTACATTTCATATGATTTACTAGTACTAATCTATCTTTATGAAAAATGTATAATCGTTTGTGGAAAATAATAGTTGGAAAATTGTTAGCCAACATGAGTTTTGCAGGTAGACATACAGCAATTTACATGGACTTCTTTGAGGAAGTGTTTTGACTAAAGCGAGTTATTTTTTAACTCAAGTCATACTTATGATATTATATGCTTAGTTTTGGACTCGAGGCATTTTACAAACTAGCACATGAATGACTCTGTAGGACCTCTAATTGACTATTTGACTAGTCCTGGGCCCTAGTCAACTTCAAAGGGTTAGCCCAGGGCAGCCAAGAGGTAAGACACAGAGAGCAGGCACTGGGGGGAGCTATTAGAGGTGTAAATGTGTGTGTGTCTGTATGTATGTGTGTGTGTCTGGGTGTGTGTCAACAGGGGTGGCATGATGAACTTCATGCTGATCTACCTCATACTATTAAGTTTCCATATATTCAAACTGATGTGGAGATTCTGGGCCAGGCCATACCAGAATAAAGCGGAGGCCAGAGTGGTACTACTGGCTTTGTAACTTGGTTTAATTATTGCCTGATCTAATCGCTCCACATATTAGCTCACAAACATTTTGATAAGAGCCAAAGCTGTCCCTCCCCCGATAATTCTTTAAAAATGCATGGGCTAGGAGAAGAAGAAGGGACCCCCTCCCTCTCTCGCAACCACTTAAAATGAGGTCCTGTCTTTACTTTTCAGTTGGCATCTAGTCTTGTATCTGGGTGACATTTGACCTTATTTTCTTAGCCTTACATCTCATCTGGAATTTTACATTTCATCCCTTTTGGAATTTTCTGTTGTCTGTTGGTTTTTGGACTTTGGCTTTGGCACATTCTGGGGATTACCTTGGGAGAGACAAGCTGTGGTCTGGTATCATCTTTCATTAATTTCTTTTGTGACTGTATGTCTGTAGCATTCATTGGTTGTTAAGGTAGTTGAGGTAGTTAAGGTTTTGAATACTTGTAACTTAATAAAACTCTTAATTTTAATCTGGTTGTGAGTTGTACATTTTGATAAAGGTTGATCCAACAAGCTGCTCTGCCTATCAATGAATTTGGCGATTTAATTAATAATTGATATTTTTGAAAATAATTAAGAAATGAAATCAAATAAATATATTTTAAGTGTTGGATAAGTGAGGAGTTTTAACAGCTGATGCCACTTGTTTTCTGTATTCAGAGTGCCGAACATTAACCAAGGGCATTGGCTGTTAAAATTGGCTGCTGGATTCAGGAAATACACATTTTTACTTAATCCTCACTTCCCCGACAACTAATTCGCAAAATTAAATCAGTAGGAAATTTGGGAGTTATTTTAGAGTAGGTTAATTTGGTAGAAATACAATGGGTAACTGTAGGAGGGATCACATGTGGGCAAGGAGTTGTGGGAAGTGGAGCACCACAATGATCGGAACTGAGGCCGCTGCTCTTCAATATTTGCATAAATTATTTTAATAAGGATTTTAACAATGTACACTCTACAATCTACTAAGGTAATCCAAGGAGCTTTAACCATCATCCTGAAGTATACAGCAAATCTACAAATAACATCTAATATAGCTAAATGTAATAAACATCTTACCATGTCAAGTAGCAGAGGCATCACTTCTAATGATATAAGACCCCACCTAAAAAAAGGAAAAGCGTGCATTCAAATTTGCACAAATATGCACACAAATACCATGTACCCCACCATGACACACACCCCATGATACCCTTCCTTCCCCACAGCCCTACTCCTGGAATTATGACATGCTATAAGCTGTTAATAAAGCAGCTGGGTGCCCCTCCCCCTTCTGCCCCAAGTGAAGAGCAGCTGGTCACCACACACACATATTTACATACACATACATATATGCACACACACAATTACATTTTGACCTCATCAACCTTCCCAGAGGGTCTTGACTAACACATAGCTCTTTGCACAATAACATGCACAGATATTCTGTGCTTCTCAACATCTGTGTCTATTCATGAAGATGAATCCTTTTGGCTGACAGAGATGAACTTCACTGGCATCTGCTGGGAATCACATTGTGGCTATATTCTCTAAGAAAAGCAAACACAAAGGGGAATGTCACAAAGATGTGATGGCATAATGGGTAAGGAGTGGTGTCACAAAGGGGAAGAAGTGATGTCACAAAGGGGAAGAAGTGATGTCACAAAGACTGAATCACAATGGGGAGAGTGACATCATGAAGGGGGAAAGGTTCTGTTTTGTTGATTTGAAATGGTTTGCCTTTCCACCTCAGGTCTTAAAGGTTAATAAACGGGCTGTTCCAGAGTGACCATGCCTTCGTTTACGGTTCAAAAAATGGGCTCCAGTTATCAATGGCTTGGGCTCCAGTTATCAAGTCACACTGTATTTTTTTTCACCTGTATGCTCATTCTATTCTAGCCTTCACCTCTGGCAGTTGCCCTGTCTACTCCCTTCACATGTCCCTCTACGCCACATACACACACGCACGCACGCGCACACACACACACACACACACACACACACACACACACACACACACACACACACACACACACACACACACACACACACACACACACACACACACACACACACACACACACCCGCACACATACACACTACTTATAGGTCATGGAGGAATTTGATTCAAGTCTTAATAGCACAGTGATGGAATTTGAGGATTATGAAGTAGAGTGCTTGTCCCCTACCTCCGAGTCTGATTTGTTCTAGCCGCTCGCTCCGGCTGCTGAGCCTGGAGCAACGGGTGTGGTAGAGGCGGAGAACTGGAGAATGGGCGAGGTTTCAGAGTGGTAGGGGATGATAGATAAGGGGACAAGGGGGTAAAAGCCATTTGCAACCTATAGCTAGACAAAAAATGCCCTAGTCAGCTAACATTAACTACAATTTAAAAAAGCTAGCTAACTGTTAGCTAAAAAAAAAAAACGATCTATCAAACTATCAAAAACACAACTACTCTCTATCTATGCTATTCCCTTCTCTACCTCTCTGTTGTCTCTCTATCAATATTGCTGTTGCTCACACAAATGCTTCTCCAGTCTCCACAATTTGCTGGATTTGAAAAAAAACGAATGTATTGTGGAAGCGCGTAGCCAGATGCACCCAGTTGATGTGCATTCACTGGGACGTCACATACAGTATACTGTACAACAGCTAATAGTAAACTGCAATAGCCTACGTTTGTAAAGGGGCGTGACGTGTGAGGTAGGAGGAGCCAAACACAGCAAAGGGATTCTTTAAGCCCTAGGGCCACTAAGGCGGGAAACCCCGCAGTTAAGGGAGGAGACAAGACAAGGAACACACACATACCACAGCTACAGACCGGCTCACTGTTACACACCAATGAGTAGAAGCACAAACGCCTGGTTTCACAACAAGAAAACTAATCAAAGGCGAAAATGGAACAAAGAACTGCTACTCTATACTTCTAAGCGAAACGCCCGATCTCCCTATGGGAAGACATGTACCGAAGGGCGAACAGAACTACAGTTCCGAACAGAATCGCCCAAAACTCCATATACAGAGAAAAGCACAAAAAAGACAAAATAGAGCAGAGATCCGCGGTCCCATACTTTTACGAGATAAGTAACTAAAAGCAAGCTGGAAATAACAAACGCCCTGTCTCGGCAACGAGACGCATAAGAACAGGCGAGTAGCATAATAGTTTCCTTTTCACCCTAGATAAGATATGACCCTGTATAAAAATCTGAAATCATGGATGGTACTTTTGTATTGCCCTGGGATGCTCAAATGAGTATTACCGGACATTAACATACACGCCATATTTTTCACAAAATGCCTAACTGGCTATATCGGTTTCTCATGCTAGGTAGCTGGCTACTACTATGGAGTATGTAGTCTCTTCTACATACTCTGTAGTAATTTTGCCCTGCCACACAAAGAAAGTGTCTGGCTTTAGTCGGTTTGCGATCCGAAAAACAATCCATTTTCATCCTGGACCCGTCGGCCCATGCTACAGGTGGCCATTTTAAGAGCAGCCAACATTCAGCAGCCAAGATGAACCAACCGAGTGATGTCACAAGCTAGCTTGTTCCAAGATGGCTGCACCCTAGTGCGATAAAAGAAAATGTTTCTTTATTTTTCTAGCAAATATGGGTCAATTTCAGATATGAATGCAGGGCCATATCCTATCGAAGGTAAAAAGCAAACAAACCGGAGCCACATTACTGATGGCTTCACGTCCCCCTTAACATCTGGTTAGTGCAGACAGTGAACAGAGGCGGTCAGTGTTTAAAGTTTTATGCTGGATGCTCATGTATTGTGCAGGAGAGTGACGGCAGGGATGTGAAAGCGGGTCAGAGCGCTGGTGTTGCTGGGATGCCTTGCATGCTCCAGTTCCTGCATTCAGTTATTACAATCAGGCAGAGGGGCCAGTGAAAGCAGGATAGGTTGTGCCTTTAACCTTTTTACAACACATCAATAACACTTGAATGAATGAACATCACTGCTCAGCTCTTTATCTGGACTCACTGGGGATAGTTATAATGGCTCTCACCCAGTGAACATGGTATTTTTAAGTTAATAAACCTTAAAGCTGAAAATAGGATCGACCACTCAAATCCAGGCAAATCCACACACACACACACGCACATCCACTCTGATCTAAATCAGTAAACTTGACGTTAGATTGCCCTCAAAGTCACACCACCACATGTGGTCTGTTGTACCACCTAACAGAGATGAGTTAGGTGTAATGGCCCCACGATGAACATGTTGACCCTGCCCTGTAAGGCCTGTTAGTTAAGCCTGTTTAATTTTAATGGGGGACCTGCCTGGGATATTTACCCAACCTCATACAGTATGTCTATAGATATTTACCCATCCTCATATGTCTGTAGATATTTACCTGGCTTCATATGAGTGAGATATTTACCTGTTCCCAAATGTCTATAGATATTTTCCTGTCCTAAATTGTGCGCTGCTATAAATAATAAAACTAGAGTTGATGTACAATCAAATAGTATTAAATTGCTTACAAAACTGTTACATTGGTTTTTGGAGAGGTTTTTGTCATGGTTTTTGACTAGTCCTTCCTCTGCGGTCGTTTTCCTCGGTAGCCACGTGAGGGCGCTGCCCTTTTATTGGATGTTTGCTCCACCCCATCTTTATTGCGGAGCTTCTCTCAGCATCACACCTGTGCGTGGTTACCTTGGAGCTATTTAAGCCCACGTTTCCTTCATTCTGGGCTTCTATATTATTTCGTATTATTTTGCATTGTTTTGTGTTTGGTATTATTTTTTGCCCTTTGTTTGCTTAGCCAGTATGGTTAGGTCTAGGCTCTGTAGGAGACCTCTTTGCTCCAAAGAGTTTAATTGGAGTAATGCGGGACTTGCCTTTGTGTATGTAGCTATTAGGACTCTTCGTCTGTGGCTCTTTTATATAGTCATTTCTGACTAAGAGACAGGGCGTTTATCATACTGAGGCAGGGCTTTATCTATACTGAGAGGCAGGGCGTGTATTTTCTACTAAGCTTGCGTTAGTCATTGAGCCGGTAAATGTCCGGAACAGCTGTTCTGTTTGTCCTTCTGTACCTGTCTTCCTATACGGAGACTGGGCGATTTTGTTCGGAACTGTAGTTCTGTTCGTCCTTCGGGTACGTCTCTCCTCACAGGGAGACTGGGCGATTTTGTTGACATGTTTGCGTGTGACTGCGAGCCTATGAAAGTAGCCATGGAACATTAGATCTCTGTTCCTTTCGCCTTCTCGTTACCTTCCCCTTTATTGAGATGTAGGGCCATTATTTTTCACGTCTTGCATTATGCACACTGCCGGTAGAGGTTAGGACATGGAGACTGCTTCCCTTTAATTCCTGCAGCAAGCAGTACACTCCGTTTTAGAGTTAAGGAGTTATTTTTTCGCTGGTTGCGTTTTCCCCTTGCTTCGCTCTAATTTTCGTTCCTTCGTTTGTGTTACCTCCGAGGCAGCCTTTTCTCTCATTCCATGTTAGCATCTCGTTCACTGTTTTTTATACTGTAAGGTATTCAGTGTTTGTCAGCTCGTTGTGTTTACCAAGCTCAAGATTCGTTGCTCTCGTATACCGTTCATCCGGTTATTGAGATATAGGGCCATTAGTGTTCGCATGTCTTGCGTGTGGCATACTGCCGGTAGGTTAGGACATGGAGACTGCTTCCTTTCTATTCCTGCAGCAAGCAGTTCGCTCCGTTTAGAGCTAGGGAGTTATTTTTCGCTTGTCACGTTCTCCCTTTTGATTAGCTCTAATTTATGTTCCTTTGTTTGTTACCTACGGGGCAGCTCCTCTCATTTAACGTTAGCATCTCGTTTGTTCACTGTTTTGTATACGTTTGAGTATTCAGTGTTTTTTTTTAGCTCGTTTTGTTTTCTGAGCTCGAGATTCTTTGCTTTCGTGTGATGCTAGCCCGGTTATACGGGTCATTTTTAGTTAGGCCCCTTTTTTCCTAGTTCCCTTACTGTTTCCCTCCAGTCGAGAGCAGGAACTAGGTTATTTGTGTTGTCCGTATATTTCCCTATATATGGGGTCTCTCCGTCTCAGTGGCTTTTGAGCTTAATGAATCCCCTTGCTGTGATTGGTCCCTCGAACCTCACACGTCACGCTCCCATTGCAGTTTTAGGAAAGGGGTAGTTCTCCATAATTTCATGACTGATTTTCATGAATTTTCTTGCCCTGAAAAATGTCTTTTGTTTTTGATAATGACAGTTTCTGCAGATTTTTTCTGTGGCCTAACAAGCAGGCTCTGCAAGGCCTTATATGTATGATGTATATGCATGGGACTGTCAGTAAAATTAAAATTTATCCAATCTGTGGTGTGTGTATATATGTATATTGTAAATGGTGTGTAACTTGCAAATTTAACCTCAATCTTATGTAAATAAAATCGAAATCACAGAGGTTTAACTTAATTATTTATGTACATTTGCAGTTTGTGCTTCCTTCCATTTCCACATTAAAACAGGCCAAATCGTTGATGCCAGACAGGAGAAAAAAATAGATGTCATGCAACTGTACTATAATTCCCATCAGAAGTGAACAGGTTATAATTGTCAAAACATTAACTAATTTGTGGGAGTGTGGGGGAAATGGGCTGGATGAAGCTCAAGAATAAAATCTTGGGCCTGGCTTTTTGAAGCTATTCACCTGGTGCTAAATTATCTGGATTCTGCAATCCTCCATTTAACAATCTGATATTGTTTCAATTGTTAAAAACCAAGACTGATTCTGATCGTTATCGAAAATCTGCAGTGCTTTTAAACATATCTCTTGACCAGGTTAAGAAACTCCAGTTTCTGGATCTCTTCTAATGCTTCAAATGAGTAAAAAAAGTAAATTCCATAAATTACCATAATCATTTTTTCAAACAAAGAGAAACGCAAACTTTTTTTATCAAACAGAAAAATTAGAGTTTATGCGTATTGAAGTTTTTTTTTTTTTTTTTTTCAAACCTAGGTTATGGAATGACCGGTAAAGGAAGGTATAAAACCAGATTATATGACTTGTTCTGAATGGCCCCCATTACAATTTGTTACGTGAGATGTGCTTCTGTATTGCAATAGCAAACCACACTCCTGTTATTCTTAAGTTTTATTATTATTATGCTTCTTATATCACTGTAATGAGAATGAAACACATGCAATATGTGGTACTGTAAATAAGATTAATTTCATTGGGTTTCATCGCCTTTATTACATGAACATTTAAACTTCTTAATGCCTTTCTTCTTTTCAAATCCACACTACAAGCAGATGTTTTTGTCAGTTTTCATACATAATACAGGCAGAATCCTATCTCCATCTGTAGGCTATGTTTAAATTCAGAAAAACAGTGCATTCATTTGAAATGAACGGTCATATCGGATTACCAAAGCGGAATCAGATTGAATATAGCAATGATTTCGATCAATTTTTTTTGGTTTTGGAAAAACAAATTTGAAAATTTTAGGCAATAAAGATTGAAAAATCCCACCAGAAAACATGAGAACTCGATGCTGGTAATTGGGTAGGCCACTAACTCATTTCAATGTTCTTAGAGCTTCTCACTTGAAATGGCCTGTTGCAGGTGCTTTAATCTGCAATAGCCGTATTCGGTGGCATGGTTTTAGATATTCTAAACAGCAACGTACATCGGTAAGTTATTTCCAATCACATAATAATAATAATAATAATAATAATAACATCTTTACTGTGTAAAGAGAAAAATCGCTGTAAATCTAAAGAAACTTCAATATGAATATGGCAACACTAAAGGCGCAATTCACACATAAAAAAAAAAATTCACTGTCACATAAAATAAGAGGCAATAACTGTCCACGTACAAAACACATGTAGCCTACACATGCATCTTGAAATTTCTCGATAATTAAATCGATCCCCCATTGAGGGCCAAATATAATAGCCTACATGAGATGTATTTCACCGGTGCATTCGTGGAAGGCCGTTCCTAGGTGGAATTGGGGTTTTTCCCTTTTCGAAGATAATTAGGTGATCACTCTAGCAAGGTGTTTAAAGAACAGCCTAGGCAGTACTACAATTACAAACTGCTATTTGGACACGGCTTTTATTATTATCTGAACAAAAATGTCTCAGACGTAAAAAAAGCCAAGTTACTCACGCATAGCCTACAGAGCGCAGTCTGTAAGTCCTTAATTCCAACTTGCAAAAACTAGGCCTGCCTTTAAAAGTATTGATATCAAAATGTGGCCAAGTTACAAATAACAATATTGCCTATCGTAGCTCACACTAAATAAACGAGCTCTATTCCAAAGCAATGCTATCCAAACTTTCCTAAATTATTTAATGCAACTTGGCCCTGTGTCTTAGCATATGAAGAGATTGTGCCTCATGGAACAACATATGATTTCAATTAATGTTTTTAACAGTTGATGAATAATTACACTCCAGAAAGGATTATACTTTGTTGGCAAGTTTACTTTAGAAAATGTACAGGTTTTAAAATGTTAACTGCTGCTACAGATTTCTTTACTATTCACAAGCGGACATTTATATCAAGAAACATCATGTACAATAGAGAAAGGGGGGATGAATAAATAAATGCAGATAAAAATAAGTAATATTTTTAAAATAGCGTACATATAGCATTTTTACAAACGTATCCAGACATGTTTGTGGGTCAGATGATGGAAAATAAGTAATAGTACTAATTTTCTTAACATAATAATAGTTATATTTGCGAACATAATTTTGTGAACACAAGGATATCTATGCTCTGTAGGACCACACAGGTTTTGATAGAAATCCAAATATTCCAAATAAATAAATCAATAAATAATAATAATAATAATAATAATTAATTTTATTCATTCTGTGCTTTTCATCGACACAAAGCAGTGGATGCAGACTATTATTCAAACATGCCCTATAGTGTAGTAATTTTTCTGTTTAATTTCTAAGTGCAACACATGTGAATCAGAGTATTTCCACTATAAATTATTCTCATTTTGCAGTTTGATGTGGAACATACAGTTTAATTGACCACATTCTCTTGAGATGGTAAGATGAAGAAACACAGGGCCAAGTTGCATTAAATAATTTAGGAAAGTTTGGATAGCATTGCTTTGGAATAGAGCTAGTTTATTTAGTGTGAGCTACGATAGGCAATATTGTTAGTTGTAACTTGGCCACATTTTGATATCAATACTTTTAAAGGCAGGCCTAGTTTTTGCAAGTTGGAATTAAGAACTTATAGACTGCGCTCTGTAGGCTATGCGTGAGTAACTTGGCTTTTTTTTTTTTTTTTACGTCTGAGACGTTTTTGTTCAGATATCACTTATTTTTGGTAGCTAACTAATGATGAGCAATGCATGAAGATAATGACATCGAGAGAGACATGCATACAGAATAGTAGCCTACATGCATTCCAAATAAATGCATGCAGACATTCGCATAACCATAACACACTCTACTGACGAGAATGATAACATTTCTCCCACAATTACATTAAAAGAGTTTGTAGATGAGCTGTATTTAATGTGTAATGGAATACAATGAACATCACCACCTGAACTATGGATCATGAAGAAGCATGTAAATTAATTAACCAAGTCTATATGGAGACATGCATGCACAATAGGCTAAACGCAAACACATCGTAGCTGAAAGAAATGCATACAGCCTAAAATATGGAAATACAGTTGTAAAATAGGCAGATATAGAAATAATGTTAGGCTATTCAACACTGGCTTGTCAGATGCGTAACTCCAAGCTTCCATGTCTGGGCTACGAGTTGCCGAACTTCATAAGCACAGCATAATACCTTTGCAGTTATTTTTTTTCAGAAGGTAAAAAAAGCTTGTACCTTTTTAACTTGTACCTGCTTCCTGACTAGCAGCTGACTGACGTTTCTTTGGCAAAACTAACGTTGGCTAACAAGCTTAATTGGACAACGCATATTTCCCAGGAATCTTAGCCAGCAAGAAAACAATAGATACTAAGAAAGTAGCCTACCAGAGATTATTCTTCTGATTATAATTATAATTAAAAGTGTTTGCAGTAAGATACATTGTCTGCAGAGTACCGTAGACTAGAGCAATGTTCGGAAGCTATAGTAATTTTTTAAAAAGTGACTAACCATGAATCATATGTTTAGGAAATTGGAGGTTTATAAATCCTATGTTTTAAGGGATTGCAGTTTATAGTAGGCTATCCTCAATTCTTAATGTATTATCGTAAATTCTTAATTTTCCTAGTAGTTAATTTTATGGTGATATTGTGTTCTGTGTGAAAAGGATAAACTGAACAGAGCTGAAGTGAAGAAATGAATGAAGACATAATAAAGAAATGTTGGTTGAGGCGAGCGTTGAAGGTTCGGTTTCCAAAGAGTCAGACATGACTGCAGCGGAAGAGGATAGCAGGCTCCACACAGACATATTTTTTTGTCGGCATTTGTGTGAGATTAAAACATGTAGCCAATGGCATTTTTACATTAATGCAAGAACGCGATGTTAACCAGATGATATTCTGCGTTTAATCACCACCTGCGATTAGATGTGAATCGCCTGCAACGGCATGCGCCAACATGGGACGTTCTGAGACCGGGTAGGTCACTGCAACTCCTCTCTGCAACATTCTAAAACGGTTTTGTTGTGTCGCAAATCTTTGGTCTGAACTGGCCTTTATGGAACATTACATTGCACGGGTTATCTGTTAAATTGAAGTTACTGATCAAATGATAACGTTGGTATTTTGAGTTAGCAAAAGCTAGCTATCTGGTAAACTGACTACATTATAGCTAACGTTATCTGTTCAATTTAGCATGCGTTTCCATGTTACTTGTTTTCCATGGCCGGTGTTTTTGAGTTGCCTAAACTAACATTAGCTAACCTTAAGGGCTGAAACATACCACACGGAAATACGCGAACGTGGACGCTTCAAGTTTTTTTCTTTGCTTGACAAACGGCCATGGGATGCATGCTCCCATAACGTTAGCTAGCCTATTGCATTACTGTCGTGGTGTCCAGTGACTGAATTGTTTAACAGGCTACAAGTGAACAGTTAATATTGTAAACGTGTCTTTGCCTTTGCAATAAAAAAACATTCTTGCATGAGAAAACCAGAACATGTGCACACTGTTTGAGTCCAAAATGAATTAATTTAATTTAAATTACACTTTGATATCAACCGGGCGCGGTACGAACCCACGTCTCTCGCAATAGTAAGGCTTGACGCTAACCAGAAGACCAAAGGGGTATAATCACGGGATATAGGCCATTTGTCAGTGTTGGTCTGACTTTCACCATTTCACTGTAGTACAATTGAAACATTGAACAGTTAATATTGGAAACGTCTTTTGCCTTTTTTTCCGGTAGCTAAATTAAAAGTGTTTGCAGCTACATTATCTGCAGAGTAGCGTAGACTAGGCTAGAGCCACATTCGGAGGCTATTGTTTTTTTGTTTTTCTTTAAAGTGACTAACCATGAATCAGATATGTTTGCGGAATTGGCGGTTTATAAATCCGATCTCTTAAAGGATTGCAGCTTATAGGAGGCTATTATAAATTCTTAATGTAGGCTATTATCGTAAACTCTTAATTTTCCTAGTAGTTAATTTTATGGTGACATTGTGTTATGTGTGAAAAGGATAAAGTGAACAGAGCTGAAGTGAAGAAATGAATGAATAAAGAAATGTTGGCCGAGGCAAGGGTACGTTGAGGTTCGGTTTCCAGTCAGTCAGTCATGACCGCAAGAGCAGAGCGTAACACCCTCCCCAAACCAGACAAGAGCGAGCGTCCGTTTGGGGAGGGTGTGTGATATAGTACAAGTGAAATACAAGTGAAACATTGAACAGTTAATATTGGAAACATCTTTTGCCTTTGCAATAAAAATACGTTAATGTGTTAAAGGATAAGTTCGCTATTTTGGACCTTGGACCCTATTTGCGGTCTGTCTTCCATGAACCTGACACATTGAGTCCATATTTTCGCTGATCGGTCCAGTATTGAGCTAGCTACAGATTTCCTGTAGGCTCTCACTGGGCTACAATAGAAGTCAACGGGGCAATTAGAAATGTTATGGAAAAACAATGATAAATGTGCTTTCATGTACAATAAATGAGACGGGAAGCTCAGGGTGTATTGTTACCGGTCTCAGTATGCTCTCCTGTGAAATGTATCTCAATCCGAACATTTTTACGTGCTTGGCATGGCTTGGAAGTAAGCATTTCTCTGTTGCTTGTTTTCGCTGCTCCCGCGGAGTACTATGTGTCGGGGGTGGGGGAGCGGGAAGGTGTGCCGGCCGTTTACGAAACTATCTATGTGAGCAGCCTGCGTTTGTTTACCTGCAGCAACGTAGGCTACAATTTCCACAAAAAAACTTGGATGATGGATGACTATAATGATTACGAAGACGAAGAATTCGATTTTGACTTTGACGTTACTGGCTACAGATTTGAGCCAGAATACACGGACACGGAACTGAGATGGATGAGATGATGAGATACAAGATGAGATACAAGAGATGGATGATAAGAGAGCAAGAGAAGAGAGAGAGGCTGAAGTTGCGCAGGTAATGTAAATTATTACAAATGATGATTACAAACACTGCGTTACAAATAGTTCTGCTGTAGGCTACTAGCTAGTAGACTCCAACGGGAGGTCAGGATTTGTGATCAACTGCTTTTCAAGCGGCCTCTCTACAACGTAGCTAGACTGCGGAAGTTTACAGTGCGAGGTAGTGCGGTCGGAGAAATAGTTCTGTTTCAAATGGAACTGTTGTTTCAACGTTCGGTTTGCGTTTGCGATAGCCTACATTTCACAGGAGAGCATACTGAGACCGTAAGAATACACACTGAGCTATAAAAGCACATTTATCGTTGTTTTTCCATAACATTTCTAATTGCCCTGTTGACTTCTATTGTAGCCCAGTGAGAGCCTACAGGAAATCTGTAGCTAGCTCAATACTGGACCGATCAGCGAAAATATGGACTCAATGTGTCAGGTTCATGGAAGACAGACCGCAAATAGGGTCCAAGGTCCAAAATAGCGAACTTATCCTTTAATGTGAAAATAATAACAGTGTAATAAATGAAAAGTACTTAACAGTTGCACATTGTTTTTGTGGAAAAAAAGCATGTGCCCTGCTGGGCTCGAACCTCAGTTCTCTGTGTGAGAGACTGCCGCTCTAACCATGAGGCCACAGTAACTTCTTAGAGAACATGAAGCCATTAGCTATATTAACATTAAAAAAAACTTTAGTATGAAGCGTTTTTATTGGGTGATAAGATTGATGAGCAGGTATACGGACCATACCCTCAAAGAATAATTCTCCCCATTGGATAACATCGCGACGGAGGCAGGCAGTTTGGCAGGAAAAATGGGAAGAAGAATCAGAAGAAGAAGAAGCGGAAGAGGAAGGAGAAAAACAGCAAAATAACCCAAGTTTGGGGCTTTATTGTGAGGATGTGTGAAGTTGTATCTGAATGCTGTGTGGTTACATGAGGTCAGAACATACTGAAGTTAATGTTTTTAAGGGCTGAGAGTCTATGGTCATTGTGGTTACTTCTGTAGGAAACCCTGAAAAGTGCCAAACTCTCGGTGCTGTATAGGTATGGGGCATGCCCCGCCAAGCCGTAACTTGGCGGATGGCATACCTGCCATCCCAATAACATGCTTCCTTCTCCATGCATACTGCACACTACCAGACTAAACTACCTGCGCTGATCTCGTATATTCCACTACCCCTTTCAACTTGTACGCTTTTCCCGCAACAAGCAGGCTAGCTAATAGCCGTCGCCCGCCCCGGACAAGGAAGGGCGATATATTCAAGTCGCGTAGGCTGTGGCTATTTAAAGCGTGCGTCCTGTTGTGTAACCCGGACCTCATTGCTTGTTATTTGAGACCTTCCATCTGGTGATTGCTAGCTAACATTAACAGACTATCTTGGTTTTAGAGGCATAAAAAGCACGGTAATGTTTATAGGATCTTTGGGCTAACCTAAATAGTAAGCCTATACACCCTGCCCTGGAACATTGGTTGGTTCGCATACTCGCTGTCTCGCTCTGGAAGTGGTTTAATCTTGCTTCTGGCTCCCAGGGGAGTCCAACATGCATTGGTACACATAGCCACTGATCCATGTAATATTAGAAGGGCCTTGAGCTGATGGACAGAATGGCTTCCTCCGGAAGCGAAAGGTCGTTACACATCGTCATCACGTAAGCACAATACTAGCAGCACTTTGGCGTATGGTTGTTTTTGGGGGTTGTTGCTGCTGCCCTCACCGCCATACCCATGCGAAGATCGTTCTCCAGAAGCTGCCGGTCAGCCCCAGCTCCACGCCTGTCCCCAGCTGATGATGCCACCTGCTGGTCTTCAATCCGTCTTCCACCACCGGCTCATTATATATTGACATATTCATATGTTCTGTCTCGCCATTTTTCTATTCCGTAATCAGCTATTCAGTTAACTGGTGCCAGTCAGCGGCGGATGGACTCCACCCTCAGAGTCAGGTTCTGCCCAAGGTTTCTTCCTGCTAACAGCCGGGCGTTTTTCCTTGCCAGTGTCGCCCTAGGCATGCTCTACAGGGGTTCAGGCCCGGTTCCTTGTAAATTGTTTGTGATAATGACACTTAAAAGTGCCATATATATATATATATATATATATATACATCTGATTGAATGGAATCTGTTAAAACCATTCACAGTGCTGCCGATTCTGTTCTAAGTGTAACCCTATTGGGGGGTTGTTGCTGCTGCCCTCACCGCCATACCCATGCTTGCTCGCGTGGATTGGTGGGAGGGCTTTTTGAACAGAACCATACCGCCAAACCTAAAATGTATTGTTTTAAGAATGTCAATAAAGCAATAAAACAGTGGTCTTGACTGAAATATGGTTAAATTATATTTCCTTTTAATAATTATTTATGGCAATGTATGTTCATTGCTGGGTTTATAAAAGACACAAACCTACGTAACATGTAAGTCCGTTGTTATACTTAATTATTATAATAGGTGATTGTAGAACAATGACTTTGGTGCTTCACTATCCCAACAATAGGAGTGTCAATGACAAAAAAAATACTGGACTATCTGCCAAGTTTTTAGGGTTTTCCCTGTGAAGTTACACATCCTGCCGGTTCATCCCATGCCCACTTGCTGTTCAAACCACACCCCTTCCATTTTATCTGAGAAATTGCTAATAAAAATAGCTTTCTCTAAAATGCTAATAATTTCACTGTCTGAACAAATACAGATACAAATACAAATAGTGGCCTCTCTGAACACCCCTAGTAAATAGTAACCTGTTCTCTTATGTCTGTAATGTTCTGCTTTGTAAAACAGGGTCTCTATGTGTATCTGTGCTGAAGATGGGTCTGAGGTGTGTCTACACACTCTGAATGAGTGTCTGGCAGCACTGGTCTGTGGTACTGGCGGAAAATATTTTTTTATTGAACAGTGACACAGATAGTTGTGTAAAATTTCAAAATGAGTTTATTGAAGAAATACGCAGGATTAAGCATCCCAACCATATCTTGCAAGCCTTCCACTCAACAGTCCTCCTCCATACACATAGTCGCACTTCTAGCCACAGCTATTCATGGATATGCAGTGAAAAATGCAATGTTAAAAGAAAGCTACCTGATAACTGAAACCATCTCAGAGTTATGCAGAAAAGCTTCTTATGAGCATATCAGTGCTTTGTGGTGAGGTCCAATTTCTTTAATGTCCCACAGCGCCACCCTGACAGTTGTCACAGTGCTGTGAACTTGAAAGAGATGCATTGTCCCACAGTACTATACTTAACCCTTAAACGATCTGCTCAACAAGCGGTATAATTAATTTTTTTTGCTGGTTCAAGGGATAACGGCTGATTCACCATTGTCCCCTGGTGCATGTGCACAGGACCACATTTGTCTTGGAGAGGAGAGGGGAAGCTGGATTCACTATCGGCACCAGATACTACTATTTCCATCCCTCACCCTGACACACCTCAATCTGAATGCCACTTAGAATGCCACTCTCCATAAAGCCGTGGATTCTGGGCCTTCTAATGCATAGTGACAGGAATGAGGAGGAGGTATTAATATCAGCACAGGAATGAATAAAATGAAATCTCTTCGTGAAGTCCTTCATGCAACATACAACCCCTCTTCATTCCCACATCACCATTCACCCAATAATCTGAAGTGACATTTAATTGCAAAACCGATATGCCACAGAGGATTTAATGGGCACAAAGGTGGCCAAAAACCAAAGCCAGCAATCTACTCGTATGAAGACAACACTTAAAAGTAAATCAATAACCCAACCCAAGGAAAAGGAAAGTGAACTGACACCTTTTCAGATTTTATTTTTTTCTGTCCATAACAACCTTAGCACCTGCAGTTCTGATACAATTTGGATGAAACTTCACACGTATATCGACAGGCAGCCAAGGACCTGACTTCTTGAATATTTTAAAAATCTTTTAATGTTATTAATTTCCACCAGTGTCTAATGAATAGACTCCTTCTGAACACAGGAGAACACACAAGGGGGAGAGCAGCACTTGCAGTGTTACGATCCTGATACGGGACGAACCCAAGTGCAACGACCAGGAGGCAGATTCAAGAAAAGGGGGTATTTATTAAGCGTTGGGGTAGTCCCAAAGCTGTACAGGAAAGTCAAACAATAAATACACAGAACATAAATGTAGTCCGATACGGACTGCTCCAAGCCGGAGCTGGACTTTAAACCAGGGTTGGGTTACAAGCCGGAACCGAAAGGGTGCAGGACTGGAAGTCCAAGCCGGACTGGGTGCCGGAAGTGCCCTACTGTTCCAAGCCGGAACTGGATAGGGTAGGTGGAGGAGTTAGCACCGGGTCAGGACCGGAACTGGACCGGGAGGTCCACTCAGGAAACGGGAGCCGACACGGAACTTGTTCCAAGCCGGAACTGGACTCAACTGGAGGTGTACAACACACCGGCACTGGACTGGAACTGGACTGGAACTGGACTGGGAGGTCCACTCAGGAAACGGGTGCTGGAACGGAATACGTTCCAAGCCGGAACTGGACTCTCACGGAATGGTGGCTATACACCGGGACTGGACTGGAACTGGACCGGGTGAACCACTCAGGTACAGGTACTGGAACGGCGCGATTGTTCCAAGCCGAAACTGGACTTTATTCGGGCGGAGAATCTCTCTCCGGGACAGAACAGGAACTGGACCGGACGGTCTACTTGGATCAAGGACAGAAAGCAGAGGTTAGTAGCAGGGTACTGCAGACAGGGTTTCGACCGGGAGGTCTTTTAAGGAGGTAAGACGACAGCCAGGGTTGTAGCTGGCGAAAACCCGACGGGGCTGGGAGGTGAGGCGTAGCTCGGGTAGGTCCCGTAGGAGCCGGCTGTACTCCAGGGATCCTGGAACCGTAACCGAAGTACAGGAGGTAGCTACGGCCGGACAGGAACGACAGAGTGAGTTAGCCAGGCAGGACTTGGCAGCGGATCTAGACCCGAGCTGGAGTTGGAGGTACCGCAACACACTCACACAACATACAGGGAAACAAACACTGCTGCAGGGGAGCTGAAACCACGGCGTCTGGAGATGAAGGGAGACAAGTTAAGTAGCATGCAACAGCGAATGTTACGGGAGGATAGCTACCAAACCGCAGAACAGGTAAGCAAGTTTCACCAAGCGAACAGCAGAACACCGGACCAGAAACGTGAAATGACTTTAACTAGGAAGGTTAGTTAACGAACTGGCGCCGACTAGCAACCAGACGGGGGTTTAAATAGTGCAGGGAATAAACGAATGAATGAGGCACAGGTGTGGAAAATAACCGGGAGTGATTGCTAAACACAAAGGTGAGGAATGCATGCAACGAGTGGGGAGAGCGATAGGCGGAAACTAAAGTGATAATCAAACGAACAAGACAGAGGAAGACGCCCAGACTGCAGCAGCAGGGAAAACACGGACAAAGGAATCCAACATGACACGGAGGGAAAAAAGGGAAAACACGGAAAACGGACAGGAAGGGAACGGAACGTTACAGTACCCCCCCCTCAATGTACGCCACCTGGCGTACCAGGAGGCCTGGTTTTATCAGGGAACAGTCTGTGGAAATCCAGGATGAGCGAGTGATCCAGAATGAGGCTCTTGTGGAGCCACGACCGCTCCTCAGGACCATATCCCTCCCAGTCGACGAGGTATTGGAAACCCCGGCCCTTACGGCGGATATCAATAACACGGTTAACCGTGTAGGCCGGGGCGTCGTCGATAACCCGGACAGGAGGCGGAGGGATGGTGGGTGTACTGAGGGGGCTGGAGGAGACAGGCTTAATTTGGGAGACATGAAAAACAGGGTAAACTTTGAGGGAGGCAGGGAGGGAAAGTTTAACAGAAACTGGATTAACCAAACAAATGATAGGAAAGGGACCAATAAAGCGGGGCTGGAGTTTCTTGGAGGAGGAGGGAAGGGAAATATTAGAGGTAGAAAGCCAGACCTGCTGACCGGCCCTATACTGCGGGGCTGCGGTCCTGTGAAGGTCCGCCAGACGTTGGGAACGGGAATTGGAGCGAAGGAGTGCGGTGCGCGTAAGCCTCCACATGCGTTTACATCTAAGGAGATGAGATTTAACAGAGGGGACAGCTACCTCAGCCTCCTGGGCCGACAGGAGAGGGGGTTGATAACCTAACGAGCATTCGAAAGGAGATAACCCTGTAGAAGCACATTTAAGGGAGTTGTGAGCGTACTCAACCCAGGGGAGAAAACGGCTCCAAGAGGCGGGATTACGAACAGTGACGCACCGCAGGGCGGCCCCCAGGTCCTGGTTCGCCCTCTCTGCCAGGCCGTTAGACTGGGGATGAAAACCAGAAGATAAACTAGCCGAGGCACCCAGGGCTACACAGAACGCCTTCCAAACCCGGGAGGAGAACTGGGGCCCACGGTCAGATACAATGTCTGAGGGGATCCCGTGCAGCCTGACCACATGCAACACCAAGAGCTCAGCGGTCTCAAGGGCAGACGGGAGTTTAGGGAGGGGAACAAAGTGAACCGCCTTGGAGAACCGGTCCACTATTGTCAGAATAACGGTGTTATCTTCTGACAACGGCAGACCGGTGACGAAGTCCACGCCAATGTGACTCCAAGGACGGCCCGGGACAGGGAGGGGGAGGAGAAGACCAGAGGGAGGCTGGTGGGATGCCTTGCTCCTGGCGCACACAGAGCAGGCCAGGACAAAGGCACGGGTATCCCCCTTAAGGGTAGGCCACCAAAAACTCCTCCTGACAAGGGCGATCGTTCTGGCAACACCTGGGTGACAAGCCAGGCACGAGGCGTGAACCCATTCAAGGACCTGGGAGCGGACGGAATTGGGCACAAAAACGCAGGAGTTAGGGTTACTGCGGGGATCCGGTTGGGAAGTCTGAGCGGCCTTCACGATACCCTCAATCTCCCAGGAGACCGCAGCCACCACACAGGAAGCCGGTAGAATGGGCTCCGGATCAGCAGGACTGGAGGGGAGGGAAAAAATACGGGACAAGGCATCTGCCTTGATATTACGGGAACCGGGGCGGAAAGAAACAGAAAAATTAAAACGGGCAAAAAATAACGACCATCTAGCCTGACGGGCATTAAGCCTCTTGGCAGATTTTAAATAAATAAGGTTTTGATGGTCGGTCAAAACAAGAAAGGGATTACCTGCCCCCTCCAGCCAGTGGCGCCACTCCTCAAGAGCCAGTTTGATGGCCAACAGTTCCCGATCCCCGACATCATAGTTCCGCTCCGCGGAGGACAGTCTCCGGGAGAAGAATGCGCAGGGATGGAGCTTGTTGTCCAAGGCGGCTCGTTGAGACAGAATGGCCCCCACGCCGGTGTCGGAGGCATCCACCTCAATGGTGAACTGACGAGAAGTGTCCGGGTGACAGAGGATAGGAGCTGAGGAAAACCGAACCTTGAGCAGTTCAAATGCTTGCTGGGCATCGGAATTCCAACAGAAGGGCAAAGCAACGGAGGTGAGTTTGGTAAGGGGAGCGGCAATGACACTATAATTGCGGATAAAACGGCGATAGAAATTAGCAAACCCAAGGAACTGCTGAAGGTGCTTGCGAGAGGTGGGTTGGGGCCATTCTGTCACCGCCTTGATTTTCGCAGGGTCCGCCCGGATACTGCCCTCCTCGATGATGAAGCCGAGGAACGGGACAGTAGAGACATGAAAAGAACACTTCTCCGCCTTAACGAACAGCTGATTCTCCAGCAGCCGCTGGAGAACCTCCCGGACGTGGAGAACGTGTTCCTGGGGGGATTTAGAAAAAATTAAAATGTCGTCAATGTAAACAAATACACTCTTCCCCAGAAGGTCATGCAAAACGTCGTTCACCATGCCCTGGAAGACTGCTGGGGCGTTAGTAAGGCCGAAGGGAACCACCAGGTATTCATAGTGGCCCAACGGGGTGTTGAAAGCAGTCTTCCATTCGTCCCCCTCCCGTATACGCACCAAATGATAAGCGTTACGGAGGTCGAGCTTCGTAAACGTAACTGCTTGCGAGAGGGGTTCAAAGGCGGTGTTAATGAGGGGAAGAGGGTACTTGTTACGGATAGTGACTTGATTGAGTCCACGGTAGTCGATGCAGGGTCGCAGAGAGCCATCCTTCTTCCCTACGAAGAAGAACCCTGCACCGACCGGGGATGAGGAGGGACGGATAATACCCGAAGCGAGGGACTCATGTATGTACTCCTCCATAGCCAGTTTCTCCGGTCCCGACAGACTGTAGAGGCGGCCAGATGGCAGTTTGGCTCCCGCCAGCAGATCAATGCAACAGTCGTACGGCCTGTGAGCAGGTAAGGACAGAGCACATGATTTAGAAAAAACCTGTACCAGATCGTGATATTGTTTAGGAACGTTAGATAAATCAAGCACAGGTTGCACAGAACAGGGATCTCTGGACCCCGGAGGGGGTAGAGCAGAACGGAGACAACTGGCTAGACAGTGGGCACTCCACGCCAGGATGCGACCGGCTTTCCAGTCAATATGAGGGTTGTGGAGGCGGAGCCAGGTCTGACCTGAAACAAGAGCAAACTGTTTGGAGTGGATGAGCAGGAGTTGAATAGATTCCCGATGATTGCCAGACAAAACAAGTTGGATAGGAACAGTGGAGTGGGTAACTAACCCCAAGCTCCTACCGTCCAGAGCAAGAGCAGAAATGGGAGAGGGTAGAAGCTCCGTGGGAATGCCGGCCCTCCTGGCGAAGGTGATGTCCATAAAGTTGGCGTCGGCCCCGGAATCGATGAGAGCCGAGGAGGCCGCTGTCTTGTCCCTCCAGAGGAGGGTAGCCTTGAACACAAGGCGATCCTGAGCTGCATGGTTTGGAATGATGGGGCTCGTCAGTACGCCCAGTTTTACTGGCGAGCCCATTCCTTTTGGGCGTATAGGACAGGAGGCGATCTGATGGCCAGGCTTGCCGCAGTAAAAACAGGACCTAGTGCGAAGACGGCGTTGGCGCTCCTCGGGGTCGACCGAAACTCTGCCCAGCTGCATAGGCTCCTCCTCGGAGACACCAGTCGACGCCCTAGATCCAGTGACTGAGGTGTGTTGGCGTACGTTAGGAGTGTCGGAGGGTAGATGACGCCCGGAGTTTCTTCCCCGCTCACGGGCCCGGATACGGAGACGATTATCTATAGCAATGGCGAGGCTAATGAGACTATTGAGAGAGTTGGACTCCTCCCGAGTAGCAAGCTGGTCCTTGAGTTCCTCGCTAAGAGCTTGGCAGAAAGCCCCCTGAAGGGAGGTGTCATTCCATCCGGACTCCGCGGCGAGGGTGCGGAACTGAATGGCCATCTCTGCGACGCTGCGATTGCCTTGACGAACTTGGAGCAGACGTTGGGTAGCGTCTCGCCCGCAGGTAGGGTGATCAAACACGCGCCGCATCTTAGTGGTAAAGGCTGCAAAGTTGCTGCACAACGGAGCCTGGCTGTCCCAGATGGATGTAGCCCACTCCAGGGCACTTCCTCCCAAGCTGCTCATGATGAACGCGATCTTACAGGAGTCAGAGGCGAAGGAGGTGGGCTGCATACGGAACACTATGTCACACTTCATTAAAAATTCACGACATCTCCCCAACCCCCCGCGATATAACTCGGGGTGTTGCACTCGGGGCTCCCGGCTTGAAGTGGGAACCGGAGCCTCCGGAGGTGGTTCAGGAGCGGGAGGAATTGGGCCCACAGGAATCCGCGGGTAGCGGCTGATGAAGCGAAAGTTGAGCTACCTGCTCCGTGATGCCCCTTAGTACTTCCAAAACATCATCCAAACGACGGCCCTGTTGGTCTCTGACCGCAGTTTGGCAGGAGAAGGCGTGGCGAATCTGTTCCAGGTCGGCTGGGTCCATGCTTTTGGCCAGTTCGTTCTGTTACGATCCTGATACGGGACGAACCCAAGTGCAACGACCAGGAGGCAGATTCAAGAAAAGGGGGTATTTATTAAGCGTTGGGGTAGTCCCAAAGCTGTACAGGAAAGTCAAACAATAAATACACAGAACATAAATGTAGTCCGATACGGACTGCTCCAAGCCGGAGCTGGACTTTAAACCAGGGTTGGGTTCCAAGCCGGAACCGAAAGGGTGCAGGACTGGAAGTCCAAGCCGGACTGGGTGCAGGAAGTGCCCTACTGTTCCAAGCCGGAACTGGATAGGGTAGGTGGAGGAGTTAGCACCGGGTCAGGACCGGAACTGGACCGGGAGGTCCACTCAGGAAACGGGAGCCGGCACGGAACTTGTTCCAAGCCGGAACTGGACTCAACTGGAGGTGTACAACACACCGGCACTGGACTGGAACTGGACTGGAACTGGACTGGGAGGTCCACTCAGGAAACGGGTGCTGGAACGGAATACGTTCCAAGCCGGAACTGGACTCTCACGGAATGGTGGCTATACACCGGGACTGGACTGGAACTGGACCGGGTGAACCACTCAGGTACAGGTACTGGAACGGCGCGATTGTTCCAAGCCGAAACTGGACTTTATTCGGGCGGAGAATCTCTCTCCGGGACAGAACAGGAACTGGACCGGACGGTCTACTTGGATCAAGGACAGAAAGCAGAGGTTAGTAGCAGGGTACTGCAGACAGGGTTTCGACCGGGAGGTCTTTTAAGGAGGTAAGACGACAGCCAGGGTTGTAGCTGGCGAAAACCCGACGGGGCTGGGAGGTGAGGCGTAGCTCGGGTAGGTCCCGTAGGAGCCGGCTGTACTCCAGGGATCCTGGAACCGTAACCGAAGTACAGGAGGTAGCTACGGCCGGACAGGAACGACAGAGTGAGTTAGCCAGGCAGGACTTGGCAGCGGATCTAGACCCGAGCTGGAGTTGGAGGTACCGCAACACACTCACACAACATACAGGGAAACAAACACTGCTGCAGGGGAGCTGAAACCACGGCGTCTGGAGATGAAGGGAGACAAGTTAAGTAGCATGCAACAGCGAATGTTACGGGAGGATAGCTACCAAACCGCAGAACAGGTAAGCAAGTTTCACCAAGCGAACAGCAGAACACCGGACCAGAAACGTGAAATGACTTTAACTAGGAAGGTTAGTTAACGAACTGGCGCCGACTAGCAACCAGACGGGGGTTTAAATAGTGCAGGGAATAAACGAATGAATGAGGCACAGGTGTGGAAAATAACCGGGAGTGATTGCTAAACACAAAGGTGAGGAATGCATGCAACGAGTGGGGAGAGCGATAGGCGGAAACTAAAGTGATAATCAAACGAACAAGACAGAGGAAGACGCCCAGACTGCAGCAGCAGGGAAAACACGGACAAAGGAATCCAACATGACACGGAGGGAAAAAAGGGAAAACACGGAAAACGGACAGGAAGGGAACGGAACGTTACATGCAGAGTGCCATAGAGAATAAGGCATGGTATTAAGGAACTGGAGAGGTGGGAGGAGCCAGGATTTGCGGCAGCCAACTAACCAGCGCACCACAACTCTCAATTTTCACATTGATTATAATGGAGAAACTCCTACTACCAAACTAAGGGGTTCACAGTCATATTTTCAACCTAGTTATACCCACAATACATGTAAGAATATGAATCAATGTGTTATTTTACTTGACACGATTCGATAATGGAGTTATAGTTGAGTTGTTTTACTCATCCTAGTTTTTACTCATCTGTAGTGTTTTACTCAACACAACACACATAGAGTCAACACAGACTCAACTATGACTGATTAGTGGAATGCATACAATTGACGAATAGACAACAAGGAGCAATGGTTAAGTAGCTTTAACCATCCATGGTTTTAACTTGCATGGTTACTGAACCGCGTAGGATGATAGGTATGGATCTTTTGTCTACAGTCTATCCAGGTAGCACTTGAGCACAGAAGCTAGCCAATTCCCCAGGCAGGGGAGCCCCTGGTATGAATGTTTTTACTCTGTACAACTACACAAACGTTACTGAAATTCTGTTAAGTCGTTAGTAAGAGCTAGTTAGCTCATTTTAAATGTGGTAAATGTTATCTATTTGTTTGCAAAAAAATTGATCTAGCAGCAAACTAATAATCTCAAAGACACAAATACCTAGCTAGCTGGTATGAGATTGTGCTGTCACTTGCAATTTTGCTTGCTAGCTTGCCATTGTCCAGTAGTTATTTATTTAGTTCAGAGGGATTTGTTTTATATAAAAGGATTCAGACATTGCTGCAAACTATAAAATGAGCTTGTTAGGCGAACGCTAAATTGTACAATTTCCTTAGACGCAGTTACACAGTTAGTATCCTACTTTCTGAGTTAACTCCTCATGTAGCTACTTTGTCATATGAGCTCAGGACTCGACTACTTTGTCATGCAAGCTCAGGAGTAAAATTGAAATAAACCGATTTTGCAAGGACCTAGTTATCCTTCAGTTGCCACTGGAACGGTACTATCTATGTCATGGTTATTGGCAGCCTCTGATGTTTCTGCGGTCGTTATTCTATTTGACGTCGTCGGGACGCTCTATCGGATTTTTTTCCGTCTCCATTCCAGTTTTTGGATCTCGCTCGGCTATTATTACTTACACCTGTTTTGGGTTTTCTGCCGGTTATAAATAGCCCAGGACTTCCGCACTTTGATATTGTCTTTGCTATGTTGACAACAAAGTCATTAAGGTATAGGTAATCGGTCACTGCATTTCTGGTTTGTACGAATAAGAAGCGCAGCAAGTCCGGTTAAGAATTAGGGTTAGATTGGTTTTCTTTTTTCTTTCCAATCGTTCTCTTTATCCTTTATTCTTTTAACCGTTTACCTTTTGTGTTCAAGCTCTTTTGCATCCAGAGCTTTGGATAACAGATTCTCTTTTCTGTTCTTTCCTTCACTCGTTTTTTCGAGTTTTGCTTTGTTTCACAACCACAATTATTTAGTGCGTGAGGTTCTTTTGTTAGTTATTCTTGCTGTTTATCAAGATCACCTCCGTTTTTGAGGTTGCTTTGTTTTGCCTTGTGCTAGAGAAGTTTTGCTCCCGATCTTGTGTTATCTCCGTCCTGGTGCGGTTACTTCCGATTTTGTTTTGTATCTTTCTAGATACGCTTTTAGAAATCCTCATCGGTCGCCTTTGGTTCTCTGAACCTTATACTCCCCCTAACAAACTATTACTCCTAGCACTAGTTATTGTGAGTGGTACGTCCCTATGCTGCCTCATGAGTGCACCCTTCTAATTCTTGTGTATGCTACCGAGTTTCCCTCTGGTCGCCTGAGTTGTGATTGGAAATCGCAGACTCCTGTGCTGGATTTCCCAAGAACATATGGGTGTTCTCAAGCTCGAGGTTGATTAATTTTCCTTTTCATGGTTTTGTTTTCCCTTTGGCTAACTTTGTGCATCTTGCCAGCTTTGCTGCTGTGCTGAAGCTCATTTTTAAATAGTAGCATATTTATTTCAGGGTGTATGCAGCTTTTACAATACTGTAGTTTGTCGTAGTTGTTGCCGTGGTGTAGGGGTGCGCATTTGCCTAGTTGTATTTCCTCGTAGTTCCACATTTTAAAAGCCGGTTTTAATTCTGCTTAGTGGAAGTGTATTCACATCTTTTATAGAGTACTCAAGTGAGTACGTCAGTCGTGGGCGGAGTCTGGTTTCGGAAGTAAATTCCCTATGGAAGATAGAATGGGCTTCGGAGACATTTTACTTTTTAAAGTAATGCATTAATGATTGTAGTTCGACTTGTAGTCCACTTTAACAGACTACATATCCAGTACTGCAACGCACAGGTGGTTCTTGACCAATAAAATATCATCATCTCGTCTGTCTGGACATTTTTGGCAGATGGGAGCAGGATGGGAGTACTGCTGCTGAAGGCAAGCTAACGTTAGCTTGCTAAGTTGAGAAGCCCACCTGACAAGGTCAGAAACTATGCTATAGTTAACCACATAAAGCAATTCTAGCTTTTAGTCCTTCAAGCTAGCTAGCTAACGTTAGAAAAAAGTGTTTAAAAATGGAGCTGTGTGCTACTGCTGGCTAACGTTATATGACAACGTTTGGAGACAAGGTGTAAGGGGGGCGGGACGTGTGAGGTTCGAAGAGGCCACACGCAGCGAAGGCATTCTATAAGCTGTTATGAGCCACTGAGACGGAGAGACCCCGTATTTAAGGAATTTTAACTGACAACGCAAATAACCTAGTTCCCACTCTCGACTGGAGGGAAATAATAAGGGAACTAGGAAAAAGGGGCGTAACAGAAATCGACCCATATAACCGGGCGAACGGAACATGAGAGCAAAGAATCTCGAGCTCGGTAACCACAATGAGCTAACAATTAAATGCTAACGTGAAGAGAGAAGGAGCTGCCTCGGAGGTAACACAAACAAAGGAACACGGAGGTAACACAAACAAAGGAACATAAATTAGAGCTAAGCAAAGGGAGAAGTTGACAAGCAAAAAAATAACTCCCTAGCTCTAATCGGAGCATACTGCTTGGTGCAGGTATAGAAGGGAAGCAGTCTCCTTGTCCTGACCTCTACCGGCAGTGTGCCAAATGCAAGACATGCAAAAAATAAAGGCCCTACATCTCAATAAGGGGGAACGTACGAGAAGGCGAAAGGAACAGAGATCTAACGTTCCATGGCTACGTTCATAGGCTCGCAGTCACACGCAAACATGTCAATGAAATCTCCCTGTCTCCCTGTAAGGAGAAAGGTACCAGAAGGCGAACAGAACTGCTGTTCTGAACAAAATCGCCTGGTCTCCCTGTAAGGAGAAACGTACCAGAAGGCGAACAGAACAGCTGTTCTGGACATTTACCGGCTCAATGACTAACGCAAGCCTTGTAAAAAAATACACGCCCTGCCTCTCAGTAAGAAATATGACTATAAAAATATAACCACAAACAAACAAAGACTCCTCTCGCAGACAGAAAGAGGATCGAGAGACAGAAAAGGCAACAGGTCTAGGCAAAGAAAGAAAAGGAAAAACCAGGAAGCGGCGACAGAAAAGAGCCAAGGAAGAAGAGTCCTAATAGCTACATGCACAAAGGCAAGTCCCGCATTACTTCAATAAAACCCATTGGAGCAAAGTGGTCTCCTACAGAGCCTAGACCTAACCATACCGGCTCTGCAAACAAGGCCAAATCATACAAAACAATACAGAAGCCCCGGAAGAAGGAAACGGGGGCTTATGTAGCTCTCAGGCAACCACGCACAGGTGTGGACGCTGATGGGAGAACTTCGCATAAAAGACGAGGCGGAGCAAAAGGCGGCCTCGCGTGGCGACCGAGGGAAATGACCGCAAGGGAAGAAAACGTCAAAAACCATGACACAAGGCTGCTCATTCGGAGGGAATTATGGGACGTGGAGTTTTTAAACAGTGCCAGCGCTGGTATGTTCACAAAAAAAATACTAAAAAAAATACTCGAAGCTGGTCCAGAAAAATGACATAGTTCGCGAATGGGTGTTATATTGAACAATCCGGGAAATTGACGGTAAGACATAATCAGTAGAAATGGTTTAAAAGTAAGCTTTAGTTAATGTCTACGCTCTAAATGAATGGGAAATTTACTTCTGAAACCAGCGTGACGTAGTCACTTGAGTACTCTATATGCTGCTTTTGTTTATGCGTTGACAAACTACTTGTTTCAAAAAGAAACATGTCGCAAGTAAACTGCTTGTGGGTTTGTGGCTACTTTGCTATGTTCTAGTCCAGGGATGGGCAATTCCAGTCCTGGAGGGCCGGTGTGTATGCAGGTTTTTGTTCTAAATGAGCTAATTGGCTGTTTACACCAACACTGGTAGATTAGATCACATTAAAATGTTTCATATAGGGACACAAAAGTCTTTGGTTGTCATTCATGCGCTTATTAAGAATTGTAGCTAAAATGTCAGATGGTGTAAATATTAGGGCTAATTAGGTAATTAAGGCCAGAAGTTGGCATGCAAACCAGAAACAGTTACGGCCCTCGTTGCCCACCTCTGTTGTAGTCTGTCCCTACTTGTGTTTTTGTAGTGTAGACTACTTTTTTTCTGTGCTTGTATAATACGGGTGTGTAGCTACAGTTCCTGAGACATACAAAGCAACGCAACCTTATCACAGCATGACAAATGCAGCATGACAACATGCAAATTGGAAAACACCTTAATAAATAAGAAACAAAATTCAAATACGAAAACACAACAACGTTACAGAAACGCGCTGCTTTTGACAGAAACACAGTGACATTACAGAAACACTATGTTTGATATAAACACAGCGACATTAACAGAAACGCACTGCAATAAGAAAACACAGCGAAATTAACAGAAACCAAGGGGCCAAGACTGGACTTTCGTTTTGAAGCTTACTTCCTGGTTGGGCTGGGAGCGGCCATTGTGCCGTTGCTCACTAGCGCCACTGCGGTTGGCTCCAGTATAGGTCTTTCCCCATGTAAGTCAATGGCAGCAATGTGGTCAAAATACTCAGTCAATACATTTTTTACACAAAAAAATGTAATTGCAATAGGTGCCTTTCCTTCATCTAATGCCTGTGCATGTGCTGATTTTTTAAAATATTGTGTCATTTGGACAGGGTATTAACATTTGTTCAGGACCAATCAGAGGGACAGGTTGAGTCCTGGGATCACTGGCATAGATTGGTTCTATATGGTTCTCACTGCCCTCACTCGGAGGGGCGGGACCTATTTGTATACAGTCTATGCTTGGGACAGGGAGACACGCTGTATTTTTGAGTGGAAGTCGATGGAGAACATTCCTTAGTAGCCTACCGTGAACAAGCTGTTGTTTTGTGGATGCAGTTCGTAGCATAATAAATTGAGTGTCTTACCCGCTCATCTTCAACATGTTTGTCATCACATAATCATTTTGGTTGGAGCGAGCTATGATGTGTCTTCTACGAAAAAAAATACTGTTTCGTAAGATGAGACCGAAGGGGATGTTGCAGCTACACTACAGGCCCAGTGTCTTGGAGCAAGCAGCCAAACTATGGGTTAAGTATCTCAAATCAATTGCTCCATACCTGTATAACCTTATCAATTTAGATATTAATTTAGCTATTCCAACCGCTCCCGTAGCCTACGCAATAGTCCCCTGTTATGTACTCCCCCTGTACTCCCCTGTCATGAACGTTACCATTGCTTAGCAGTGCTGGGTTAGCTAGCTGGCAAGCTAACGAAAGCTCACGGTAAGTCATTTTAACATTTAGCTAGCAAGCTAACGATAGCTTATGGCAAGCCATTTTAATTTAACAGTTATCCTTGCTGTCAAGTAATCCTTGCTGGCTGGCCATATAAGTTTGCTAGCTACCGTGATTGCCTAGCTAACGTTACTAACGTTAGCCAGCTGCTCTAGCTAGAAATCTAACCGGACATTTCTACACCTGGATTATTTTAGGTGCCAAAAATTACGAAAATGTGCGGGGAATAGAGCCAACGTGTTAGCGGTATGTTTGTACTGACTCAATACGGGGATGTTTAAAATAAAACCAATAATTTATCGGAAAAGAATACGGAAAAGAATACGGAGTCTGCGTTTGTAAATGTTTGCAGTTTGTGATTAGGTTACAGGATGCAGAGGAAAGTTAATGCCAGCTACGATGTAGCTACTGTGCTTTTAGCTAGCGTGTGAACCCACTAACCTTAATCCCCACTTTATCTGGAAGAGTTTTCAGAACGGGGTTTCATGCTGCGGCAAACCGTGACAGACTGCTCTGCCACAGTCGAGTTAATTAGCGGTTAGCAATGGTGGTGATGCATTGCGTCTAGCTTGGCTACCGAGCTCAGATGGTATGCTATCTAGCTAATCAAATTAGCTGATGTTAGCTGAATATAAATTGAAGATAACTGAATTAACGTTAATTATGTGACGAATACCACACATTCAATGCGAATAAATGACACAGTAAAATCGAGGATGAAAATTAAACGTTATATTATAAAACATTAGCAACTTAAGGAAGTTTACCGTGAGTTTATTTTGCAAAATGGTGGGTTTGGTCAGGTCATGGGCTTTATATAGTTCTATGGGCTTTATATAGTTCTGTGGGCTTTATATTTCTGTGGCTTCTCCACTCCGAACTGTCAATCATACTGTGCCCGGGCCATATACGGTTGACCCTGCTCCAAGCCAAGGTCACTTCGGCTCCACGGAGCAGGCGCAGTTTGTACAAACGGCCGGCGAGAAAGACTTCCGAGCTTCAATTCCGTTTTCACGAGGCCGTGGAAAGGCAATGGGTGACGTCACAGTGGCTTTGTCCATATTTTTATACAGTCTATGGCTGTGTTTGGAATCGCTCCCTATTCACTCCCTCCCTGTACACTACTTAGGGAATCTACATAGGGCACTAGATAGGGATTCACTGGTGGAGAAGAAGGTGGCGATTTCGGACACTACATAGTCTGAATAGGTTACTTAGCAACGCGCGACGCTTGCGTGACAGCGGTCATCGGCTTGGTGAGAAAGCATGCAAGAAACGGTAAAAAAGTGTTCTTTTTTATTTTGAACAAGGGTTTTGTTGTCTCGTTGTAGGTAGATAGGTAAGTTAGGTAACAAGGTAGCTAGCTAGCTAATTAAGTTGCATTTTCCATTAAACAGTAATAATTGTTAAATTAAAAAAATAGTTAACACTTTATAATATATTTAATCTACCGCGTTTATTTATATTTCGGTTATAAAGCCGATTAAACTGATTTAATATAGGCTACAAGATGAAACTTGCATTTATATTTACATTTGTAGACGAGCGCAGGCTCAGCCATCGCCATTTTGACAAAAAAATATATCTCCGGTCATGTAGTGTACATCGTTTGTACCCTACATTTTGTGGTGCATTGTGGGGGATATTGAGTGGACTATTTAGGGTGCCAAATTGACATTTTGAATTTGGACACCCTACAAAATGGCCGATACCCTAAATAGTGCACTATATAGTGAATAGGGAGCGATTCCGAACACAGCCTATGACAGAAACACGCTGCATTTCGAAAAGACAAACGGAAGTGTTTCCCTACGACCAAAATACACAGGTGGCACCAGCCACCATTGGATACAGTCTGTAGAGTGTGGATCAGAACTGTGGTTGGATCTACAATTGACATATTGCTAGGCTCCTCCCCAAACCAGAAACTGTCCAATCATACTTTAGCAACCGTTACTATGCGTTCTAACCTCGGTCAAGCGGTTCAGGTGCACTGAAACTAATGGAAAGATTGCAGTAGCTCACTGAAAATCATTAAAAAAACATAAATTGAGTCAGATAGGATGGTGAAAAGATTTGCTTGGGGAACCTGTAATACCTACACCGGGTACCTTGAAAGATTGGAGGGAGGAGACATTTTTGTCCCTTTTCCAAAACCCAAAACCAGCGACATATAAAATAGGGAAGGACACCACTAAGCATGGGGAAATTTGCCAGCATTTTCTAAATAAAAGAATGTAAACTCAGCTAATCTGCCCCTTTGTTACTTTATTTGTAAAATTTCCCAAGTGTTTTTAACATTTTAACATTTTCCTATGGAAAAATAAGTCAGGATAAACAACCCTTAAAGTAATCCATCCATATCTACTGCATATCTGGCAGCAAAGTGATGATTTCAGGGATATTAAATATGATTACTTTATTTAAGTTTATGTTAATTTGTCCAATTATTTTTGGCCCCCTAAAATGGGGGGGGGGGGGGGGGCTATGTATACAATTGCTACACATTTCACCCGATATGGATGTAAAAACCCTCAAATTAAAGCTGAAAGTCTGCACTTTAACCTCATAGTCACTGTTCCATTTCAAATCCTATGTGCTGGAGTATAGAGCCAAAACTACAAAAATGGTGTCACTGTCCAAATACTTACGGACTGCACTGTATATATATATACAGATCCTTTCCAAAAAATTAGAATATCATGGAAAAGTTTTTTTTTTTCCATAATTCCATTCAAAAAGTGAAACTTTCATAGATTATAGATTCATTACACACAAAGTGAAATATTTCTAGCCTTTATTTGTTTCATTTTTCATAATTTTGGCTTACAGCTCCAGAAAACCTCCAAAACAGTATTTCAAGAAATTAGAATAGTGTGTCGAAAATCAGCATTTACTTCAGTTATTTCAGAGAATGAATGTTTTAGACTGAGTGTCACACTATCATCTAATTTACTCAAAACACCTGCAAAGTTTATCTCAGTTTGGTTCAGTATGGGGAAGACTGCAGACTTGACAATTGGCCAGAAGACCATCATTGACACCCTCCAGAAGATGGGTAAGCCACAAAAGGTCATCGCTAAGGAGGCTGGCTGTTCACAGAGTGCAGTGTCCAAGCATATCAATAGAAAGTTTAGTGGAAGGGAAAAATGTGGCAGGAGAAGGTGCACAAGCAAAAGAGATGACCGTAGGCTTCAGCGGATTGTCAAGCAAAGACGATTCCAAAATTTGGCGTGTAATGAATCTATAATCTATGAAAGTTTCACTTTTTGAATGGAATTATGGAAAAAAAAAAACTTTTCCATGATATTCTTGGAAAGGATCTGTATATATATATATATATATATATATATATGTGTGTGTGTGTGTGTTAAAACAGTATCTAGTAATACCTGTGATCTTTTGTCTCCCATCTGCGTAGGTTACGTCGCAAGAAAACAAATCTATAAACTTTATTTCAGCGGCCTCAGACAAAAAAAACATTGAGTAAGCTATCCATCAGCTAGTCAACGTCACATATTCAATATGACCAACCAAAGTCTAGTGTTGACTCTCTGATGAGCAAAACAACAGGATACCATCGTTATCAAATTGTGTCAAGTAAAATCACGCATTGGTTCTTATTCCTATTTGCATTGTGGGTATAACTGGGTTTAGAATATGACTGTAAACCCTTAGTTTGGTAGTGTAGGATTGTACATTTAATAAATACATAGAAGCATATTTGGTCTGGGAACATACAGATGATGTTGTGGGTTTGTGTATTGGAGAATGTGCAGACGCCCTGATGTCTGGCTGGTTTTAGAGGTGTCTTGAAACAATAGTGACTCAAAACCAGGCAGGCTGGGGCTAAGACCGCACCCCCCAGGACAACTCAATGCAAATGTACCGGTTAGAACTGTATAAAAGCATAACTAAAATATGTGTTCCTTGAACATTTTGTATCCTTGCATGTGTTCCCATGGCCGGCTGTGTACATTAAACCTTCCTGTCTTTTTTTTTTGCAAACACCGGGTCCGTCTCTTCAATAATATGGAGGTTTTAACATTTCAAATTGACTAACAGTAGAAAAATGCAGCAGTTTCTCCATTATAGCCTAAGCCTCAATCTTATCCAGAAAGGGTCGGTTTGGGTTCAGGCTTTTTTACACACCTGATTCTACTAATCAACCACTAGAGTCTTTGCTGAGGACCGTGATCAGTAGAATCAGATGTGTTACTGCTTGGTTGGAACAAAAGCCTGCACCCACACTAGATGGCATATTGTTTGTTGCAACTTCGCCAATAGAAGTAAGCGGTTAAGTCTGTTCGAGTTCAGTGCTTTGCCCACTCACGCGGGTGTTTGCATCTCTCTGAGTGCCATTCTTGTTGCTCATTATAATTCTCATGTACTGTATGTGCATGTGTTAAATGAGATAAGAAATCCAATTCTCTACACTAGTCTGCAAAGTAGTACACCCGCCCCAGAATTGCACAGACAGTGAACAAATGCCATGGTGTGGAGGGCTGTAGGGCAGAATTTTGTGAATTTGTCTGGTTCCCAACATGAAAGCAAATTCAGATGGAACACAGAGCCCTTCAGGGGAAATAAGGATAAAAAGGCATGAAGATAATGAACTGAACTGACAATGTTTGAAATTTGGTACAACATTTCTGTGGTGCTAAACTGACAGGGAGACCACATTGCCTTTGAGCTAGACATATAGGCCTTCATACACCTCTGTCATATCAAACTCTTTTGAGAACCAGGAACTATGTTCCCTTTTATAAAAGGTATGAGTTGGCTTGTTTGATTTTCACACTAATCACTCTGAGCTTTTGACACAGATTAAAGTGTTTTTGTTCATTTAAAAATAAAAAAGAAAGAGAAAGTCAATAAATTTTGCTGCGAGATGGCATGAGGACTTTAGAAGATGAAAAATCTCATGTGATGTAGAGAAGACTATCCCATTCTACCCCGTTCAATAGGGTCATTCCAATTTCTTATTTTTACTTCTTGCATCCTCTCCAAGGATGAGATACAAGGATGCAAGGATGAGATACAAGGATGGAGGAACTGAGGCAACATGAATTACGCAAATGGAATGCCCTTGCTCAGTCAAGCGTCAGCGTCATATTATGCTTACATGCTAAACTATAATTTTAGCCCCTTTTTTCATGAATGAACATGGCTTTTGTTAGTCATAAAGAATGGGTGTCATTATGGATTAAAGCGCTTCATAATAAATGAAAAGGATCAGTAAAATTTGATTTGTGTAGGGGTGTACCCGCCTACCCTGAATCCCCTCCCACCTGCATTCACTGAATCTCCTCCCACCTGCATTCACTGAATGCTTTCCCACATGCATTTAGTGAATCATCCCCTTAACAGTGCTGGATCTGTAAAGCATTGGGGATGTGCTTTGCTCTGGTTTTGATCTGGTTGTGTTTATGTGTTTATGTTGCTAAACTGCAGACAATGGAGTTTGAGCATGGCAGAGTTCAGACTATGTCACATGAACTGTCATTCTCACTCAGGGTGTTAAGTTCCTGTGGGAGGGACTGGACCCAAACGCAGGACTCAGACAGCTCAGGGGAAAACTCCACCAGGGAGTGAGTACATTTAATGGGAACATGGGCAGGGGCAAGCGCGGATAGCGCGGGGGCCCGCGGTCAGGGCCAGGCGCTCAGCCTGGGGGTCAGGAACAGGTGCGGGGGCCCGTGGATGGTGCTGGGGCCCACGGTCAGGGCCAGGCGCTCAGCCTGGGGCACTCGGCCGGGGCCGGGGGTCGGGAACGGGCACTCGGCCAGGGTCGGGAACGGGCACTCGGCCGGGGCCGGGGTCGGGAATGGGCACTTGGCCGGGGTCGGGAACGGGCACTCGGCCGGGGTCGGGAACGGGCACTCGGCCGGAGCCGGGGTCGGGAACGGGCACTCGGCCGGGGTCGGGAACGGGCACTTGGCCGGGGTCGGGAACGGGCATTCGGCCGGGGTCGGGAACGGGCACTCGGACGCACGTTGTCCCTGCAATCCCGGGAAACTGGGCTTATTTTAAAGCATTAAGCTACCAGTAAAACACATTGATCACATTTCCATAAGCAGGACATTATAAAACAAGGGAATATATGCATGAACCTATGGGTTCCCAACCTGACAGCTTTAGTGTATTTAGTGTCATCATTAAGGCAAATTATGTTATTAATCAATATGAGAATGTACGTAATATAAACCTTGGATGAAGCTTGAACTTTGCTAGCTGAAATGCATTTCCTGTGATTTGACTGTTTTGAGAACATGGAATTGATGTTTGACAATGCTTCATTGTATGATCAAATTAAATTAATTAAACAAGCAGGCTAATTTGGCATTTTCTAAGGTGATACGGAAGCCATATTCTGAGCAGTTGCTGGTGCTTTTTAACAAAAATAAGCCGCATGTATTTTCTAAAATAACACAACTGCTGTAAGCTAATGGAAAATATTTAATATTATATTATTATATTTCTGGGAAACGGGAAATAGTGTGGTTGGGAATTACCAGGTGTTAAACCCTAATGTTTAAGATTATTATTGTGTATATCCTAATACTGATCCATATATTCCTTGCGCACGAGCATGTCTTTTTCCCCAGCTGTAAATCCGCTTTTATAGGGAATGGGAGATAACACTCTGATTGGTTTATTGCATGTTACACCCAAGACACACCTATAATTAATGAAGAGGCTAAGTTCAGCCCTTTTGAACCTTGCGCCTTACTTTGCGCTCAAAGCATGTGCCCTCTAATTAGCAAAAGTGGAGTTGGACATGCCCTAAATGCACTTGCGCCTTGCGATTTAGACCATGCACTAAGATTGTCCCAGATAGAGCCCTGGGTTTGGAGGAAGAGTACTAGATGCACCAGAGCTTACCTTTAAACCAATTATTTTTACAACCCTTGATTAACAATCAAGCAATTAATTAGATCAATACCAATATGTATAAGCAATGATTCCTCATTTCTGTGACAGCATTTTCTTTACATTACAAAATTGTGCTGTATTTTCTAGTATCCACGAATTACATGAAGTTATGGATGAAATATCTGTTTGTTACGATCCTGATACGGGACGAACCCAAGTGCAACGACCAGGAGGCAGATTCAAGAAAAGGGGATATTTATTAAGCGTTGGGGTAGTCCCAAAGCTGTACAGGAAAGGCAAAACAGAATTAATACATAGAACATAAATTAAGTCCTATACGGACTGCTCCAAGCCGGAGCTGGACTTGAAATCAAGGAGGGTTCCAAGCCGGAACCGAAGGGGTGCAGGACTGGAAGTCCAAGCCGGACTGGGTGCAGGAAGTGCCCTACTGTTCCAAGCCGGAACTGGACAGGGTAGGTGGAGGCGTAGCACCGGGTCTGGACCGGAACTGGACCGGGAGGTCCACTCAGGAAAACGGGAGCCGACACGGAACTTGTTCCAAGCCGGAACTGGACTTTACTGGAGGTGTACAACACACCGGCACTGGACAGGAACTGGACTGGAACTGGACAGGAACTGGGCTGGAACTGGACCGGGAGGTCCACTCAGGAAACGGGTGCTGGAACGGAATACGTTCCAAGCCGGAACAGGACTCTCACGGAATGGTGGGCTATACACCGGGACTGGACTGGAACTGGACCGGGTGAATCACTCAGGTACAGGTACTGGAACGGCGCGAATGTTCCAAGCCGAAACTGGACTTTACTTGGGCGGAGAATCTCTCTCCGGGACTGACACAGGAACTGGACCGGGTTATCAACTTGAGTCAAAAGGGTAGAAATCAGAGGTTAGTAGCAGGGTACTGCAGACAGGGTTACGACCGGGAGGTCTTAAAGGAGGTTTTGACGACAGCCAGGGTTGTAGCTGGCGAAAACCCGACGGGGCTGGGAGGTGAGGCGTAGCTCGGGTAGGTCTCGTCGGAGCCGGCTGAACTCCAGGGATCCTGGAACCGTAACCGAAGTACAGGAGGTAGCTACGGCCGGACAGGAACGACAGAGAGAGTTAGCCAGGCAGGACTTGGCAGCGGATCTAGACCCGAGCTGGAGGTGGGAGTACCGCAACACACTCACGCAACATAAAGGGGAAACAAACACTGCTACAGGGAGGCTGGAACCACGGCGTCTGGAGATTTGAAGGGAGACAAGTAAGTAGCATGCAACAGCGAATGTTACGGGAGGATAGCTACCAAACCGCAGAACAGGTAAGCAGATAAACAACAGCGAACTGTAGAACACCGGACCAGAAACGTGACATGACATAAACAAGGTAGGTTAGTTAACGAACTGGCGCCGACTAGCAACCAGACAGGTGTTTAAATAGTGCAGGGAATGAAAGAGTGAATGAGAAACAGGTGTGATAATTAACCGGGAGTGATTGCAAAACACAAAGGTGAGGAATGCATGCAACGAGTAGGGAGAGCGATAGGCGGAAACAAAAGTGACAATAAAACGAACAAGACAGAGGAAGACGCCCAGACTGCAGCAGCAGGGAAAACACGGACAAAGGAATCCAACATGACACGGAGGGAAACAGGGAAAACACGGAAAACGGACAGGAAGGGAACGGAACGTTACACTGTTCATGCAAAGATGTAAACTTTCATTAACATGGTTTGTGTAGTTTCTGCAGTTTGAATGCACATGAAAATGCAATAGATTTCTGAATGTTTGCAATCTTTTATTGCACATTGTGCCCAAGGCTGGTGTGATGCACTGTTATTGGTTTGGAGTTTAACCCTTTAAATTAAGTGCATTTATTTTATTAAATTGAACTCTGCCCCTGATTTAATCTCAATAGTGGCATTCCAAAAGAAAATGCAACAGCATGAGACACATTTACCACAAACTATCACACATCTGGGATGTGCATCTTTAGCACTCCCTCCTAACATAGCTGCCATAATTCAAGACATTAATAAATATTAACTGTCAAATTTTTGTAAATATGAACACGCATGAAAGTTTATCCATTCCATTCAAAACTCTGCAGTTAGCCTGTCTCAGCTCATTTATTTATGAAGAGGGTACATATATAAAACTATCATTTTGTGAGTCTCCCTCTCTACCTATTGGTATAATCACGTGTTTAATAAATGCATTGAGCACAGCAGTGTTATTCTGTAATAAGGAACAGAGTAGAGAGCTGTGTATACATCACACATACTCACCATCCAAATGCTGCCACTGAATACCATTCTCAGTTTTTGTCCAATTCACTAATATTCTGCGTTCTTCTGAAGACGTTGGCAGCTGGCTGAAACTGTCATTCATTGTTTCGTGCAATCGTGAGAAAGGGAATTCCATGATGCAATAGGAAGCAATTACGCAAAGAAAGCTGGACGAACTTATAACATTTATGCTAATGATATTCTACACTGCAGAATACTAAAACTAAAAAAAAGTTATGATGACACAGAAGAGGAAATGGAGTTGATGTCATTTTCAGATGAGCAGGAAACACTAATGTGCGATAAGTGTGCATTCTCATACTAATGTGCAGTAAGTTTACGTTTTCACACTGGTGATATGTGTCTACTTTACCTGGAGCTTGTGCATCAATTTGTAGCTCACAAGACAGGAAGCTGATTCTCTTTTGCCTCATTAAAAGAATCTCATTAAAAACAGAGATGTAGCAGTTCTGGAGTTAACAAGGTCATTTGGAAAACAAAGCACATACAGCAAACTCGAAAATGAAAAAACCTTGCAACATACAGCTGCAAGAACACTGCCTACCGTTATTCTTACATTAAGTCAAATTATGACAGGTTTCAGATTGGCTGTCAGACCATTCCAATCAGCATTTAAAACTAAAAGCCTTTTCTCCAAGTCCCATATGTACCTTTAGAGGTTTGAAGCAATAGCTAGGATAGTTTGGAATTTTGGACATAATGTCTCAATTACGACTTACCCATGATGTAGTTGATTGAAGGAAACCATTTTCAGCTAATTCCATGCTGTCCCTTCTTTTGGACATACACACGTTGCTAATGCTAGCGCAACTCTAAGGTAATTGGTAGCATCCACTACCAAACGCACTTAAACACTCCACAGTGCACCCAAAGCAAATAGAATATGACGACAGTCTATCTGGGGAGCGATACTTTACGTTACCTATGAATGTATTGCCGGCACTGGTCGACTACAACAACAAAGAAGAGCAACAAGTTGCAATGGCCACATTCGCTCCGTCGCCGTACTTCCACAGAGAATATAGATCAGCACAAAGTAAAGGATTCAACGATAGTTTGACTTCAAAAATGATGGTAATAAACACTCAAAATAACCCCGATAGACTGTCCTCATATTTTATTTGCTTTGGGTGCACTGTGGAGTGTTTAAGTGCATTTGGTAGTGGATGCTACCGATTATCTTAGAGTTGCGCTAGCATTAGCAACGTGTGTATGTCCAAAAGAAGGGACAGCATGGAATTAGCTGAAAATGGTTTCCATCAATCAACTACATCATGGGTAAGTCGTAATTGAGACATTATGTCCAAAATTCCGAACTATACCTTTAAGGGCTTATCTAAGCAACCACTGTCACATTCATATAACAGATCAAAAGTCTCTAAGATATTTAGATATATATTTGTTTGGGAACAGATTTAAGTGCAGTGGGTATGAACTTTATGACATCATTAGGCCTACACAGGGGCCTACGCAGTCCCAATGCAAACTCTGTAGTCCAGGCCTTCTGAGGGCCCGCCTTGGGGCCCTGGGTAGTCAGTTCCACTATTCCCCTCACTACGGCGCCCCTGGGCCTACTTCATGAACATAAATAAAATTATTAATGTATGAGATTCTTTTTTTTCTGTGAAGCATTGGATGAGCTCAGTGTGTGTGTGAGGGATAGTGAGAGCAGGGGCAGTGAGAATGAGGGTCAGACAGGATGAGGACTACTAAGAATGAGGGTCAGATGATGACGAGTAGGGATGGGAATCGTTCAATTTTATTGATACCGATGCCATTATCGATTCTGCTTATCAGTCCGATTCTTTATCGATTCCTTAAATATTATTTGATCCCAGGCTATTAAAAAACCAACTATTACTATTGGGTGGTAATCTAAAATGGATTCAATGACATCATATTTATAAAGTATAAAGCATTCATTTTTCATTCATGTTTCTTAGTCATATCATGGAAAATATTTATCTGCTATATTTATGCCTGCACAAGTAGCAGAGCATCCAATAAAACAGTCAGAATTGTATAATTCTGTAAATTGAAGGGGCATTATAAATGTAATTTGGCTTGATCAATACGAGTGCTTAAAAATATCAGACATCAAAGAAAATAAGACACCAGAAAACAATGAAAAAGGACGCGAGAACAGAGGATAAAGTATCAGTTTAACATTATGTCAAAAAAGATGGCTAAAATACTGTTGTTTAAACAACGCTGCTCTGTGATTGAGATATTTAGGAGTTTCATTCTCTAACAAAGATCGCAAACTTTACTTATGAGTTAGTTACGCTCCTAGGCGTGTTTCATAAAGCTGCATCGTAACGCTTGCGTTGGTTTTTTTGTATTATCAGAACAGTTTCAATTGTCACCATTCTCCCCCCATCTCATTTAGCCATTTACATGGAAGAAAGACAAGATCTTTAATGTTACCTGACCATTTTTTGGAGGCAAGCTGGCTCCTCTTATTAGCTGAAGATGACAAAGATTGAAGATTATCATTTAGCTAATTTAGGTTATTATTCGCTTTCCAAATCTAGGCTACTCATCTGTGCATGACCAAGCAGGTAATCATTGTCAGATAGTCTACCGCCAATCAAAACACTGTAGTTTTACACTTGTAGTTGGTTATAGGCTCCCGAGGGAAGTCCACACACTCCACAAATTTCGAAGACGGATCACAAAATGGAGAGCTTATGCGAACACATTTTCTATTGATTTTTAAATGATAGCAACGTTAGCTTAAAAAAATTACGTTTACATTTTATATTTTTAGACGGGGTGCCAAACTGCCAGCATGCGCTGACTGAATGAAAAACGACAGCGCGCATGACGTGACGTTGTTTTGCTATGCGAAGCTGTCGGGAATTCATGCTGGAATCGATAAGAGAATTGATAAGCTAGAAGGCGAATGATTCCGAGGAATCGGACAACTTGGAACCGGTTCTCGATTCCCACCCCTAATGACGAGGGCCCATAAGGATAAAGGTTAGTGAGGAAGAGGAGTGCTATTAAAAGAACAGTTCCTCACACCTGCAGGCCAACTGAGCCACAGGGCTCAGAGTAAAAAGCAGAAATAGAGGCTTTTATCCCTTCCTTTATCAGGAGCCCTTACAATACTGTCATCACCTTCCCCACCCTCTCCCCCTTCATCATCATGCAGTTAGAGCATCAATGCGCACAGGCAGGCACACACACACACACACACACACACACACACACACACACACACACACACACACACACACACACACACACACACACACACACACACACACACACACACACACACACACACACACACACACACACACACACACACACACACACACACACACACACACACACACACACACACACACACAGAGTGGGCTTGGGCAAGGCCCAGCTGGGTGATCTCAGGACCCTCCCACAGTCCAGCTGTACTGAAGCAGATTTCATGGTCCATTAGCCTTATCTTAAAGCCTTTCTGTCCCCTGCACTCTGAATTTATTGATTTACAAGGACTGTACACTAATTATGCACATGCTGCAGGGAGCACAGCTTCAGCTGCACTGTTACTGTCTGTTAGAGGCGCCTCTCAAATGCAACGGGGAGGGGCAGTAAGGAGGTCGGAGGAGGGTCGGATCGGCTGGGAGGGCTAGAACCACGTCACCTGGACGACCAACCACAAATATTTATAAATTTGGAAGTTAAATATCATGACCAGTTGTTCCTTTCCTTTGTAATGTGAGCATTCCCCTATGCATTGTTTATCAGAGATAGCAGGCAAAATGAGGCCAGCACTTAAGACCACCTCTCAACCCGAAACAAAAAGACGGTGCGCAAACTTTCAACTTCATGAAAAATGTGTGCACAGAGCCCTTCAAGGAAATTGTTTACATGCACCCCAGGACTAGAATCAGTGCATCCCAGTGCAAGTAAGAAAAGGCAAGCTATTACCATTCTCCTGTTAACATCACAGAAATCACAGAACTGTTCTTGTAAAAATTGGAATTTGTTTATTGCTAACAGATCACATTATCATTATGTGCTATTAATGGCATTGCATCAGGGTGGCAGGTGAGCACATCAGCACCCGACAGGATGACTCATTCCTCTCTGCCCCCCTCTCCATTTGAAGAGACCTGCAGCTGAAGGGAAGCACGTCTGTCTCTCGTCAGGGAGACAGACGCCCTATGGGGCAATGTGCTGCATATGCTGGAACGTGCTCGGTACGATGACACGCACAACAAGCGGCGCACGTGGGCCCGCTTGCAGAACGAGGTGGACAATCGTCTTTGTTGCTCTTCCTCTTCTCTCCCCCAGATTCAAAGGAACCTCAGGATCTGGACCTTCCTCAATGAGCCTTACAGATCGGCTGCTTCCAGAACCCCTGGAACACTAGTGGTGGATGGGAGAAATTAAAAAAACTTTGATTGAATAGTTTCTCCCACACTGGAAACCACGTTACATTTCAATAAATACTTTACTCTTCCAAATTACATTGCTGTTCTGATCTCTGGTGTATGTATGGTTCAGTTCCCACAATGCCTTCTCCTCTTACTGTATGGCACAGTGATAGACATAGTCTAGGTACTGTATATTCAGGTGATTCTATATATTACATATACATTTTCTTGAATCTTGTAACCTGTTTCCGGTTTGGTGAGTTGAGTTGTGCTGGAGAAAAGTTTGGTGGTGGATCGTATTGTGTTGGCAAGTCTGTGATATATACAATTAAAAATATTCTTTAAAACAAAACATTAGGCTACAAACTAATGTTAGGTAAGACTAATTTGCTGCTGAGCGGGCCGCTACGGAGCCAGCAGTGTTAGGTTAGGTAAGACAAATTTGCTGCTGAGCCAGCCTCTATGAATCCAGCAGTGTTGATCCTGTTTCCAACAAATTTTGTATATCTTCTAATATAAGGTTTGCCCCCTCAGTCTCTCCTATTCCTCACTTGGTTTCTCCTTTCTCGCCATCTTGGGCTATCTCGAGTTCGATATGTGATATTTTTACCTATTCCTTCTCAGCCATTCGTGGGAACTTTACTTGTGATAAGTGTAGATTAAATGCTAGGTTGACTGAGAAGATAGCCGATTTGGAATCTCGCATCCGTACCCTGCATGAAATTTGAGAAAGCGAAAAGTTCATACAATCTTTCTCGGTTTCGGGTGCACCAGTTAGCCCTTCCCCAACTAATGTTAGAACTCCGGTAATGCCTCCGCAGCAAGGTAACATTAGGTGGATTACTGTTCGCGAATGTAGTCGTAAGACCCCGGTGCTGCACCAACCACCAATTCGGGGTTCTCTCCCCTCAGCAACGCACCTTATGTGAAACCTGCTGAAAAAGCTTTGATAATCGGTGATTCCATTCTAAGAAACGTGGAAATGGCGACGCCAAAGACCGTAGTTCAGTGCATTCCTGGTGCTAGAGCAACTGACATAGAAGCAAATAAAAAAATGCTGGCTAAAGCTAATTGTAAGTTTTCCAGCAGTTATTCACGTCAGCGCAAATGATGTCCAGTTGAAACAATTGGAGATAACAAAAAATAATTTTAAATAAGCATGTGAAGTAGCAAAACGGATGCCTAACTCTGTTATTTTCTTTGGCCCCATCCCTTCTAGGCATGGTGACGAAACATATAGCAGACTAACGTCACTAAATCGTGGTGTCCCTTTAATAATGTCGGCTTTATAGATCATTGGCACATGTTTTGGGGGAGGCCTAATCTTTTAAAAAGAGATGGTGTTCACCCCACGTGGGAGGGTTCAGCTCTTATCTCTAATAATTTGGCCTACAATCTTAGAAATTCAAATCCCTGACTAATTAGAGCAAGGCCAGGCAGCAGAACTACTTGTCCGCTTGTTCCCCAAAACCGTCAATTAGGGTTCACCCTTTAGAAATTGAAACTGTCTGTCCCCTGAATACAAAACTATTTTAAATCTAAAAAACCATGAAGTTTGTTTCAATAATCTGATTAAGATTAAAACAAAACACAATCCTATTACTTCAAGTGATATTACTACCATGAGAGTTGGTTTATTAAATATAAGATCCCTTAACTCTAATGCTGATGATACACGGGCAATATTTTCAGGCAATATTGCCGGAAATATTGTACAATATTGCCAGCAATGGGTATGAGCTACTGGAGCAATGGGTATTGGGCAATGGAGCAATGGACAATGGGTCAATAACTGAAAAATAACAGAAAAAGAATGTTTGCAGAGCCTGTTTTGACAGTTTAAAAACATGGATGAGGACACATATGCTGCTGTCACCCTCTTATTTGCTGCTGCTGTTCTTCTGAAAAGGTAATTGTTGATATATTATTCTGTATTATATTATATAGGTAAAAATATGATACTGGAGAGATTTTTTAAAGTGATTTTAATTTGTTTACCAAAGTGTCTTGTGTTGATGGGTAAAAATCGAAAATTTACAACAGTTCAAGAAAGTCTGGCCCATGAGTTTATGTTATGTATTACATGAAGTACCACATACAAGTAAAACTTTCCCATAAAGATTATAACAGTACAGTTGTTTCACACAACATGAACTAATGTATAGCTAATATAGAAAAAAAAAACATGTTTATTGGTGTCCCCGATCTGCCTTTGGACGGTTCCAAGGATTACTTTCGAACTCGCGCATCATGGAAGCGGCGAATGCAGTTTCCCTTAAATTACCGGAGTTTTGGGAACAGCAATCTGCAGCTTGGTTTGCTCAAACGGAGGCACAGTTCGCACTCCAGAGAATCGCGGATGATAATACGAAATATTATGATGTTGTTTCTGCTCTCAGCAGTTCCACCGCGGCTAGAGTCGTGAGCCTTCTCGAAGACCCACCGGAGGAAGTTAAATATGCGACGTTGAAGTCTTACCTCCTGGACACGTTCGGTTTGACTGAATCCGAGCGCGCTCGTCAGCTGCTCTCTCTGCCTGGCCTGGGTGATTCCAAGCCATCGGAGTTGATGGATTATATGTTGACTCTCCTGGGAACTCATAAACCGTGTTTCCTGTTCACGGAGCTGTTTAAGCAACAGCTTCCTACAGCAGTGCGATCTGCCCTGGCTAACACGGCCCTTAAAGATTTCCGAGCCTTGGCTAGAGAAGCTGACAAGTTTTTTTCCGCCGGCCGACAGACCTGCGGGGCCGCCTTGGGTCCCGCCCACAATGACTCCACACTGCCGGTGGATGCAGTGGCCATTACCGGCACTACAGCTACAACCCAACAGCGAGGTCTGTGCTTTTACCACGTGCGTTTTGGCTCCAAGGCTACCAAGTGCCCCCCCCCTTGCACCTTTAAGGCGTCGGGAAACGCCAGGGCCGGCGCTCACTAGCTGCCATGAGCGTCGGCCGTACGGGGAGCTTGTTATTTATTACTGACACTGATTCTGGGGGGCGTTTCCTCTGTGACACTGGTGCGCAAGTGAGTGTTCTGCCCGCAACACCCTTGGACATACAGAGTGATGGACTTGGCCCTGCTCTTCAAGCTCGACCAGGAAAGAAGTCTCAGTTTGGTGATTTCCCGCACTCCTTCATTCTTACATGTTTTATTCTGATTAACCCTGATTAACTTGTTCACAGAGAAGGCCAGGCTGAAAAGAAAACGAACCGACAATGGTCGAGGAGATGGCTGTTGAGGACAAAGAGAAGAGGCTGCTACAACCAGCTTTTGAGGGAATTGTCTGAAGAGGACCCTCCAGGCTACAGAAGTTGGCTCCGGATGGACAAATCCCTTTTCTCTGTGCTCCTTTCTAAGGTTGAGAACCAGATAAAGAAGTTGAATACCACAATGAGGGAGGCCATTAGTCCAGGAGAACGTTTGGCAATAAAGCTAAGGTTTCTGGCTACTGGGCAGTCGTTTTCCGCAATGTAATACATGTTCAGAGTCAGCAGACACAGCATTTCAAAGATTGTGTTGGAGACATCAAAGGCCCTCTATAAGAGTCTGCAACCAGACTACCTGAAGGTTCCCTCCATTGCAGACGAGTGGCAGAAACTAGCCAAGGCCTTCGAAGATAGGTGGAACTTCCCCAATTGCATTGGTGCTTTGGATGGGAAACACATTGTTATTGAACCCCCCCCTAACTCTGGCTCTTACTACTACAACTATAAAGGAACTAATTTGATTGTGTTGATGGCGTTAGTGGATGCAGATCTCAAATTTATTTATATTGATGTAGGAACTAATGGAAGAGTCAGTGATGGAGGCGTATGGGGAAAATGCCAATTAAGCAAGGCCTTGGCAGAGAACAGCCTAAACATGCCACCTCCCAAGAAGCTGCCAGGAAGGGAAGAGCCAGTTCCCTATGTGATAGTGGCAGATGAGGCTTTTGCCTTGAAGCCCTATGTCATGAGGCCTTATCCAAGAAACCAACTTGTGGATGGCACACGTATATTTAATTATCGCCTCTCTCGTGCCAGAAGAACCTCAGAAAATGCGTTTGGTATTCTAGCGAATAGGTGGTGCCTTTTTACAAAGCCCATCGCCCTCCATCCAACAAAGGTGAAGGAACTAACTAAAGCAGCCTGTGCGCTGCACAACTTTCTGCGCACAGAGACACTGAGCCGCCAAATCTACACACCCTGTTCACTCATAGACCAGGAGGATGTGGTGACGGGGCAGGTCACGGAGGGAGCCTGGAGAAGGGAGCCAGAGGCCCTGCTGGCACCGATACGTGCCAACCATGACAGGAACCCTACTGCTGTGGCCAAAAGAGTGAGAGATGAGTTCAAAACACACTTTCTCACAAATGGAGCTGTGAGCTGGCAGGACAGAGTCCTTCTCACCCATGCAAACACGGAAGAGGAGTAATAAAAAATGTATGTTTTTGATAAAGAAAGCATGTAGCTGAAATGTTTGCTTGCTCTAGTCTAGTGCCCTTTTTCTTTTTTGCACTACATATTTTTGCTAGAAGAGTGTCCGATCTAATATCTACAGAGTGCTCTTGACACCTTTTTTTTTTTGCTTACAATAAAATAATACAATTGATCAATATTGTTGTTTTATTTATGGTTGATGTTTGTATAAGTTAGGTTTCAATTTTTGGTTATATATACTTTTCACTTTGCAACAAGTTACTTTCACTTCATCACAGTGTAAGCAATTGTATTAATTCTATAATAAAAATAAATAATTGAGAGGCATCGACTTTCAGTCGGTGCAGTTGTACTCCAAGGATCGGGGTTCGCGCCCCGGTCCTGCCAGATCCGAGCATGGCCGGTGCCCTGTGGGAGGGGCAAGTGGCAGCTGCTCCCGGGTGGGGGGAGGGGATCGGAGAGAATCGCTGCGCATATAGCGGCCCTGGACAAGCTGGAATCACGGTCAGGCTTGGAGGAGTCGCGCCCTGAATAAGAACGTGGCGACCTCCGTCTACTACTGACTGACGGGGTTGTGCAGCGGTGATTCTCTAGCGGTTGCTACACGGGGGGAATTTAATTAGAATAGGGGTTCAAATGGCTAGCAAATTGGGAGAAAAACGGGAAAAAATCAGAAACAAATAAATAATTAATAAATAATTATAATTAGAGCGCGACATGGGATCATTGTTGAGGTTTATTTTCATGTATTCTGTAACTTCTGTAAATTCAGTTTCTTCTTTTTTATAGAAAAGAAAAATACAAAACCACTACATGATCCAAGAACACAAAAGCACATTATTTAAGATTGTAAATAAACTACTTTATTTATATTACATTGCAATTCATTGTATGCAAGGCATACATCCAGTATGGAATTAACTTAAACAGAAATGATTGACAAATGATTCAATTTAACTATCGAAAAACCCCAAAACTGATTCAAGGCATAGCTAACAATTAATTCAGACCATTAATCATCTGTGTGTGCATATACCACTTCCAGTATTTTTTTCTTGACCATTTTTAATTTGGTGTCTGGACATCATTGAGTAGTTCGGAAAGGTAATCTAAGAATTTGCCATGAGTCAACTCCTGCTTGTTTTTCAGGAAACTCATGGCAAAGTCAAGGGCCTCGTCAGCCTTGGTGGGTATCCTCTCTGTTGGCCTTTTTTTCCCTTTGTTGGCTATGGGGGTATCTTCAGATGAGACATTACAACCTCCCTCAATGACAGGAGAGGAACATGAGGGATTGGGAGAAGGGGGGTGAGGTTCACTAAAACTGAGATTATCACTCGATTCAGCTTGCTCGAACGAGTCTTTCAGGAAAAGCAGTTGATTATAGAAGCGCCACTTTGGATAAGGAACCTCATCTGCCCCAGATCCAGACCTCCTCTCTTGCCAGGCCTTATAAAGGCTCGAAAAGGTGGTCCTCAAGTTTTTAAATTTTTTCTTCAAGTTGTCATCTAAAGAGTAGAAAAACCAGGGAAACATTTTAGCTTACCAGACACACAGATAAAAACTCTGCAATTGATTAGGTTGACTGCAGTACCAGTCCAGAAGCTATTACTAAAAATAATTTTTTCTACTGTGCAAACATATTACTATCTTGTGTGTCCTGAATTTAGACAGCCACGATGGCACCATAACGTACCTGTATATACATGGCCACTAAACAGGTGCAGCTGGCATCTTAATGCCTCCATGTATAGACCCTTTTTGTCCCGGTCTCTGCAGCTCTCCTCCTTGCAGCACCAAAGGAATTTGTTGTCTCAAAAACAATAATAGAGAGACGCTGATTAACCTTCTCTTTTCCTCTCTCACCCTGAGCTGCAGATTACTCCGGCCCGTCCCCCTCTCACCCTGAGTTTGCAGACTGCTCCAGTTATGCCCCTCACCCTGAGTTTGCAGACTGCTTCGGACCCGTCCCTCCTTTGGTTTATCCTCCCGACTTCACGCAACCGGAGTCCCAGATGCATCACCCCGCCCCCTTTGAACTGATGATTGAACTGATTATTGAATTGACTATTACCATTCAGTCCACCTTTATTCTAAACCGGGCCGGCCAGCGAAGGATGGGCACCCCCTCTCTAGCCAGGTTCCTTCCGAGATTTCTTCCCACTGGGGAGTTTTTTCTCGCCACTGTTCAGTGTTTTTTTCCCTCATTTTGCTGGGTGGGGGCTAAGGCCTGGTTTTTTGCTCAATTTTCCTTCTGTTTCCCTGTGCAGCGTCTTTGTGACAGTTCTCTGTAAAAAGCGCTATACAAATAAAATTGAATTGAATTGAATTTAATTGATTAGCTAGATCAGATCAGGGGGGTATTTCACAAAGCAGGATTACTGAGGAAACTGGAAAGCTACACTGAGTAAAACCCGGAACCCTCCCAAATCTGGAACATGGACTGAATTAAAAACAGCTATTCCAGGTTTAGTCAGGGTGGTTACCCAGCTAACTCCATAATCCTGCTTTGTGAAATACCCCCCAGTTAATCCTAAACCCTACTACTAATTAATTAATTACTAAAGTTATCTACGCTTATTCAGCAGACTTAATTAGACAGCCTGTTTACGGGTGAATAAGGGGCAGCAGTGTAGTTTAATGGTTAGGGAACTGGGATTGTAACCAAAAGGTTGGAGGTTTGATTCCCAGGCAAGACACTGCCGTTGCACCCTTGAGCAAGGTACTTAACCTGAATTGCTTCAGTATATCCAGCTGTATACATGGTCATTTTTACATAGTTGTAGAACTATGTAAAAAATTTGCTCTGGATAAGAGCGTCTGCTAAATTCCTGTAATGTAAATAACGTTACATCTGTAATTCCGTCAAATTTAGCGATACGGCCGATTGAATTACACTGGCAGAAAGCTGCGGTTGGGGCGTAATTTATATATACACCTTCGCGGTGAGATGACGGTAAAATAAGCGGAGGTTAATCCGAGCCTGCACCTCTGAAATGTCAGTGGAACAACTATTCTCACCTACACACTTGCTACAGTTGCTGTGACAGCACTTCAGTTAGCTAGCTAAAAGTCAATCAGTTCGTCAGTATGGTAGTGACAGAGTATGTACAATCAAAAGTAAGTCAAAGAATATCATAATTTATGAAAAGTTGGTCTTTATTTCAACTTTAGACTAATAATACATTATTAATACATTAATATAACTTACCTGAGTAATAAGAGATCAGCATCCCTTCGGTTTCCTCGCACCACTTGGCAGCCATTGTTGAAATTTATTTTTGGAAGACTCAGGTGTCACGTGACCCAAACTCTCGTCTGTGATTGGATGGTAGCAAAATATTGCTCGCCTCAATCAAACTTGTTCAGATATTGATTTATCAATAGGAAAACTGCCAGCAATCATTGCCTGTCAATATTTTCAGGCAATATTGCCCGTGTATCATCAGCTTTAGGCAGTTCTAGTGAACAAACTAATCTCAGATTGCTCTCTTGATATATTATGTTTAACTGAAACATGAGCGGATGAGAACTTTACATTAAATGAATCCTCTCCACCTGGGTTCATATATAGCCAAAACCCCTGTCTCTGTTGAAGAAGGGGTGGGGTTGCTGTTATTTATAAATCTGTCTTTCAGTTAATTCCAAAATTAGAGGATACATTTGATTCATTTGAAGTGTTAGTTATGAACACTCAGCCAGCAGTTGTTGGTAGAAACGGCCCCTCTTCTCAGCCTATTGGACTTGTGACTGTCTATAGACCTCCTGGCCCATACTCTGGCTTGATTCATACGTTTGCAGATTTTCTTTCTCATTTAGCTGTAAGTCATGATAGTGTGTTGATATTGGGTGATTTTACCTGCATTTGAAAATACAGATGATCCTTTTACCTCAGCATTTATGACCATTTTGGAATCAATTGGCTTCATTCAAAATGTTGTCGGCCCCACACATTATTGTAGTCATACTTTAGACCTGGTCTTAAGTTTTGGTATTGATATTGTTAATGTTAAAATTCATTCTATTCTGTCTGACCATTTCCTCTGCATGTAAAATTAGCCCACCTGTAGCATCTGAATTCAGAATGTATACAGGTCGCACTATCACCACCTCCACTATTAGAAACCTTATTCATGTGCTACCTGATTACTTTGATTTAGACACTTCAGCTAGCTCCTTGTCAACCGATGATCTGGCAAAGGGATTAGATACTGCTCTATGCAAACCCTTGATGTAGTTGCTCCATTAAAAAGTTAAAAAGTAATTGAGAAGAGGCTTGCACCCTGGTACACCGACCACACGTGGGCTCTTAAACAAAAGTCTCATCTGTGAGGGAGGGGAAGGGGTCGGAGAACCAGACGCGACCATAAGGGGATCTAAAAGCTACCCACAAACATGGGATAACTACAAGTTGTGTGAATTCCCTGACAGAAAAGGAAAAATAAACAAAGGGGAAATAACCCCCGGCATATGAGCCAACAGAAAACAACCCAGAAAAGAGGGTGAAAACAGACTGGAAGGCTCGAGTGGAAATAGAAGAGAAAGAAAAACCTCCAGCTCAATAAAATACAAATGAGCTCAAACAAGGAGGAAAAAGAGAGAGGAAAAAGGGTAACAAAGGTTACAGCCTCAAAGAAGACTGAACGAAAACCGAGGAAAGAACTTAGTTTAGAGAAAGAAAATAGGAAAGAAAAAGTCCTAGGGACTAAACCTATAACTCTAAAGCTAAAGAAGTTCCTGCATATCTTTAAATACAGAAAAGATATGCAGTCTTCTTGTCCGAAGTTACCAGCCTGAGCGTAAACAAAGCTTACAGAAAAGCACGGAACAAAGAAGGCACTGAGCTTATGTAGCCAGCAAAACACCTGAAACCAATAACCATAATGAGTCACGGAAGGCGGAAAAAACAACAGGAGCGCCCTCTCACGGCCCCGAGAGGCAACAGCCGCAGAAACGAAACAGCAGGCTGCAAAACCATGACATCGGCAGCTCAAACACAAATAGCATTCCACTAAACTGCAGGTATTCCACTTGGTCTGGAAAGAGAGTCTTAGTACTTATCAGCATGCTGTCTCCAATGCTAGGTCCTCTTACTTTTCAAAGCTTATACAAGAAAATAAGACCAATCCGCGGTTTCTATTCAGAACAGCTGCTGAACTAACTAATAATAATACAGCAACTAACCTTCGAAATTCAAGTTTCATGTAGCAGTAATGTTTTTTTGGTTTTCTTTAGTGGTAAAATAATTGGAATTAGGGAAAAGATCACACAATTTAGTGATAGTGGTTTTGAGGATATACGTAGAACTGCCTCCTAGACACACTGAACGACTTGAATCGTTTACTCCCATATTTGAGAGAACTAATTAAGTTCATTTTTTCTTCTAAATCATCCACCTGTCTTCTAGACTCCATACCCACAAAGTTACTGAAGGAGCTATATTGCCTATGCTCATCAAACCAATTCTTCACTTAATTAACTCATCATTGTTATCGGGCCATGTTCCTACATCCTTTAAATTGGCAGAAATAGTATATACTGTAGTAGTGGCTAACCTTCTCTTTCCTCCCTCACCCTGAGCTGCAGATTATTCCAGCCCGGCCCCCTCACTCTGATATGCCAACCGCTCCAGTCCTGCCCCTCGCCCTGAGTTTGCAGTCCCTCCCCTGGTTTATGCCCCCGTCTTGACGCAACCGGAGTCCCAGATACACCCCCTGCCCCTTTGAGTTGTATACTTTGCATCCTTTTCATTGGACTTTCTACTTACCAGCTAGTTTGATTAGATCCCTCATTACAGTCTATTACCACCCATTCCACACTTAGTTTAAACCAGGCCAGCCAGCGAAGGATGGGCACCCCCTCTCTAGCCAGGTTCCTTCCAAGATTCCCATTGGGGAGTTTTTTCTCGCCACTGTTCAGTGTTTTTCATCCCACCAGGGAGTTTTTACCTCGTTTTGCTGGTTGGAGGTTAAGGCCTGGTTTTTTGCTAAATTTTCCTTCTGTTTCTCTGTGCAGCGTCTTTGTGACAGTCCTCTGTATAAAGCACTATACAAATAAAATTGAATTGAATTGAGTATGTCCCATGTACAGATCCTTTCCAAAAAATTTGAATATCATGGAAAAGTAGTTTTTTTCCATAATTCCATTCAAAAAGTGAAACTTTCATAGATTATAGATTCATTACACACAAAGTGAAATATTTCTAGCCTTTATTTGTTTCATTTTTCATAATTTTGGCTTACAGCTCCAGAAAACCCCCAAAACAGTATTTCAAGAAATTAGAATAGTGTGTCGAAAATCAGCATTTACTTCAGTTATTTCAGAGAATGAATGTTTTAGACTGAGTGTCAGTCTGTATATTCAGTTCAGTTCTCTAAAATTAACATTATTAAGGAAGCTGAAATGGGCATGTTTTCTAAGACTTTGAAAAAACTAATGTTTGAAAGAAAACTTGTGTGCTGAATCACAGGAAATACACTTAAACTGTTACGGATTGAACAATGGATTGGACCCAAACGCAAGACTCAGACTTGGAAAAACTCCACAGGGAGTGAGTTTATTGGGCAGGGACTAGACAGGCAGGGGCTGGACAGGAATGAGCTGGACGGAACCTAGCTGGACAGGAACGGGCTGGACGGAACCAGGCAGGACAGGAACAGGCTGGACCGAACTAGGCAGGACAGGGACGGGCTGGACGGAACCAGGCAGGACAGGGACGGGCTGGACTGAACCAGGCAGGACAGGGACGGGCTGGACTGAACCCGGCAGGGGCAGGGACGGCCTGGACGGAAATGGGCTGGACAAGAACGGGCTGGACGGAACCAGGCAGGACGGGAACGGGCTGGACGGAACCAGGCAGGACGGGAAAGGGCTGGACGGAACCAGACAGGACAGGGACGGCCTGGACGGAACCAGGCAGGACAGGGACGGCCTGGATGGAACCAGGCAGGACAGGGACGGGCTGGACGGAACCAGGCAGGACACAAGATGATCTGGCCCAGAACAAAGGAACAGGGGTGCTTAACGACGAGACAACAAGGAACAGGTGAGACGAGAACACACGAGGAAAACACAAATCATGTGCGGGGAAGTGGAGATACAAAAGTGGAGGGGGAGAGGGAAAACACGGGACGGAATGCCAGATAAACGAAAAACCAGGACAGAAGCACGGGACATGACATAAACAGAAAAATCGGACAGCACTCTCAAAATATTTCAATCCTTAGCTCTTTCATCAGTGTGCAGGACCACGTTAAAAAAAATCTGCCAAATTCATCTTAAATGGACATACAACAAACATGACATACCCCAAAACATGAACAGAGTTAGCAATGTCAAGCACTATACACAAGTCTGGTTCATCCTTGGGAGCAATTTCCAAATGCCTGAAGGTACCACGTTCATCTGTACAAACAATAGTATGCAAGTATAAACACCATGGGACCACGCAGCCATCATACCGCTCAGGAAGGAGACACGTTCTGTCTCCTAGAGATGAACGTGCTTTGGTGCGAAAAGTGCAAATCAATCCGAGAACAACAGCAAAGGACCTTGTGAAGATGCTGGAGGGAACAGGTACAAAAGTATCTGTATCCACAGTAAAACGAGTCCTATATCAACATAACCTGAAAGGCTGCTCAGCAAGGAAGAAGCCACTACTCCAAAATTGCCATAAAAAAGCCAGACTACAGTTTGCAACTGCACATGGGAACAAAGATTACTTTTTGGAGAAATGTCCTCTGGTCTGATGAAACAAAAATCGAACTGGGGTGCGTTTCCCAATAACGATCAATCTTAAGGTTAAGTGCGATTTCAACGAGTGATTCTACGATGGTTCTTTAATTTGTAACACGCATTTCCCAAAACAGTTCTTAAAGCGCGAACGCGCAGTCACCTCTTAAGTGCTACTTAACCAGAGGTGTAAAATCCGGGTTCAGAAAGTAAAAAATCCTCCACAGTATTTAGTTCCAATCACCTGGATTTACTAAGTTCTTCAACCAGGAGGTAGAACTAATTAGTGAAATCAGCTGGCTGAGTTCATGGGTGGAAGAAACACATAGCAGGACTTTTCCTTTCTGATCCCTAGATTTTACATCTCTGTACTTCTGTCTGTGGTGCTGCTGATACGAGAGGAGGAGGGTGATAGATTGGGGGTGCGTCCCAATAGTCGAAAAATGCACCCTCCATTCCTCCACTACTACCTCCTGTACCCCGTGCCCCGGAAACTGATCGTTGTGTTTTAATTTTATCTCGCTGATTGATCTTAATTACGTATTAATGGTTACATATTAATTAATGTCTCGACACAAACCCGCAATTTCAGGTACATTGTATACTGTACATGCAAATACTTGTACTCGAAACGTTCAGACAGTTTTGCATACTTCCAGGTAGGAGAGGAGTGGTAGTTGGGGAGTGGAGGAAGGGAGGTGCGGAGTGAAGAATATTGGGATCCAGCCTGGGAGACGCGAACCCAATTGTGATGCCCAATACATGGCCGGTTAGACACGTCAAAGTTTATTTTGAAATAAAATCTTTTTCCCACTGATTTTACTTGTCTCAAACTTATTTATTTATAGGGCTATTTAAGGAAAGGCTTTTATGGGTAATTTCCAAATATATAAAAATAAGTAAATTATAAATAAATAAACGTAAATATTGTTGTAACTAACATCACTATAAAAAAAAAACAATCAGTGGTTATGGTAACCGTAAAATGAAATGAACACGAAAAATCAAATAAAGTATGTGATTTATGGGCTTCTAAAACGCACTTAACTGTCTACGACTGGTCTGGAGTAATCGTTAATCCACGAGCGTTTCTAAGAGTGTCTTGAGTTAAGATGCTTTTGGGAAACGCATACAAAGTTCAAGAAGCTTCGTACAAAGGGTTTTACGACGTCTTACCCTAACGATGCTTTTGGGAAACGCACCCGTTTGGCCATAATGACCATCGTTATGTTTGGAGGAAAAACGGTGAGTCTTGCAAGCCGAAGAACACCATCCCAACCGTGAAGCACGGGGATGGCAGCATCATGTTGTGGGGGTGCTTTGCTGCTGGAGGGACTGGTGCACTTTATAAAATAGATGGCATCATGAGGAAGGAAAATTATGTGGATATATTGAAGCAACATCTCAAGACTTCAGCCAGGAAGTTAAAGCTTGGTCGCAAATTCCTCTTCCAAATGGACAATGACCCAAAGCATACTTCCAAAGTTGTGGCAAAATGGCTTAAGGACAACAAAGTCAAGGTATTGGAGTCGCCATTACAAAGTCCTGACCTCAATCCAATCGAAAATTTGTGGGCAGAACTGAAAAAGCGTATGCAAGCAAGGAGGCCTACAAACCTGACTCGGTTACACCAGTTCTGTCAGGAGGAATGGGCCAAAATTCCAGCAACTTATTGTGAGAAGCTTGTGGAAGGCTACCCAGAACGTTTGACCCAAGTTAAACTATTTAAATGCAATGCTACCAAATACTAACAGAGTGTATGTAAACTTCTGACCCACTGGGAATGTGATGAAAGAAATAAAAGCTGAAATAAATCATTCTCTCTACTATTATTCTGACATTTCACATTCTTAAAATAAAGTTGTGATCCTAACTGACCTAAGACAGGGAATGTTTACTAGGATTAAATGTCAGGAATTGTGAAAAACTGAGTTTAAATGGATTTGGCTAAGGTGTATGTAAACTTTCGACTTCAACTGTACATTTCAGACTAAAATTAAATGGTTCCATTACATACATGGTACGCCCTATAAAAACATTGAGAGATTGTATAAGAATTGTATACAGATATATAATATAATACTAATCAATATATATCACTAAACTATATATTATAAACTATGCTATATATAAAACTTACGTATGAGCAAATAAAATACAACGACAGTCTATCGGGGGAGCGATACTTTACGTTACCTACGAATGTAGTGCCGGCACTGGTCGACTACAACAACAAAGAAGAGTAACAAGTTGCAATGGACACGTTTGCTCCGCCACCGTACTTCCACAGAGAATATTAGGTCAGCACAAAGTAAAGGATTCAACGATAGTTTGACTTAAAAAATGATGGTATAAACACTCAAAATAACCCTGATATACTGTCGTCATATTTTATTTGCTTTGGGTGCACTGTGGAGTGTTTAAGTGCGTTTGGTAGTGGATGCTACTGGTTGCCATAGAGTTGCGCTAGCATTAGCAACGTGTGTATGTCCAAAAGAAGGGACAGCATGGAATTAGCTGAAAATGGTTTCCATCAATCAACTACATCATGGGTAATTCATAATTGAGACATTATGTCCAAAATTCCAAACTATCCCTTTAAGATGAGGAGTGGCCAGGATTATTTTTGGCGTATTGCTATCTTGAGCCAGCAGAAAGCGCTTGTGCTAAAATCACCACAAACCTGGTCTAAAGTCATGTCGCAGTTGTTTACATGTTGTTTTAACGGCGCATATAAGTGCGTCTACATAGGCGTGTGCCCAACGCGCGTACACCCTCCTGTCTGTTACACACAGGGGTGCGCACAAGCATGACTAAAAATATCAAGATTGCAATGTGAAATATTATTGTGTAGGCTATATAAAAAAATTCATAATAATAAAAAGGTCCATAGGTCAAAGACCACGTAGCTACCTGTCCCTCAGCGAAGGGGAATGGCAAATTAAATTGCTTTCAGCCCACTCCATCAACATCCAGGCGATATGTGATGGTACGTGTGTCAGGTTTCTGCATTCTGTCTTTGTACATTTATGTTTTTTATTGTGAGCTTGTTTGTTTATTCTTATTAGGTTCTTTATAATTTTTCTTATCTTGCATTTATTTTCATTTATGGTTTCACTGTTCCGTGTTTGTATTACCGTCACTCCCCTGTCTTCGTTACACTATTCAGGAGCCTTTGGTGATTTCGGGTTTCGCTGTATTTCCACTCTGGTTTACTTCCTTCTTTACTAATGACCCCTGTTAATACTACTAATCTACTAATTGCTACTAACTGCTTAGAATAAGGTTTCTTACTAATATACTAACAAATAACTTGTAAATAATACTAATCAACTAATTTACTAACATCAGGGAATTAGAGTTTCTACTAACCTACTAATTTACTAATGAAATCTTAGTTTCCATCTGCAGCTGTTTTTTGTTTCTTCTGTTCTATCTCTGAATATCTTTCTGTGATTCTCTACTTGCTACAGCTGTACCTAATTTCCGCATTCTAATTTCCTAATTTCCGCATTCCTTTAATCCAGGTCATGTCTTTTCTGTATGTTAACAGTTCAGTCCAGTCCGTGTCTTTCGTCTTCCCTCGTTATTGGATTATCAGCTTCCCTTATCGTTTAATTTTGCTCACCTGTGAGTAATTTCCCCTCCCTGCCTCTGCACACCTGATTCCCATTATGTCTGTCTCCCTCAGTGTATATAACCCTGTTATTTCAGTCTTTCTTTGTGAGTTTGTCACCGTTGGTTTTTGCTTCAGTGTTCTTACAATTTTTCTGAGTATCTTCCTGAGTTGTCTGTTTGTTTCTTTGTTTTTGTTATCCCGAGTCGCTCTTCTGTCTTTATTTTATTTTTGTATTCTCTCTTTGTTTTGTTTTCTTTTTGTTTCTCTTTACACCTCCCTGGTTTTGGACTTCTGCCTGTGTTCTTGTGACCCTGATTTTGGACTCCAACCCCAGCCTGTTCTGTGACTACTCTTTGGTCTCTGTTTTTGTACCGTTGCCTTGTCTTCCCGGTTTACGACCCTGCCTGTTTTGTACCACGGATTGCTTCTGTAGAACCCGCACAGCTAGACCAATGAGGGAAATAGCTGGAGGGGAAGGGCAACGTGTTTTTCCTCTGCTGTTGTGATGTAAACAAGAGATGTTAGTTATTTATCCTCTGTTCATGAACAGAGCACAATTACATTTAAGAATATACTGGGTCCGTCGCCACGAGTCAGATATGAATGCACTGCTCCATATCCCGCTTAAGACAGGCCTGAAACGGATCAGTATGATTCTTATTATTCTCCGTTCGCAAACGGGGCCATGCTGTCATCACGGATATATCCGATCTGTCGTCCAAATGTCAATATTCTTTTTTTAAATTTTTTTTAAATAAAAATTAAAAACAAAAACAAATGTCAATATTCTAATGGGAGCATTAGAACACTCACAAAGGAGCTGAACAACACATCGAATATATCTATGATCACAAAAAGTAAGCGTAACAGTTACTATTGGTTTACTCGTAATTCTCTGACTCCATATGAAACTAAAATTTTGAATTTAGTTTTAATAATTAATTTCAAGCAGGCTGGGTAAGATATTTACTCTGTATTTCTTTTCTTCATTTCTGTATTTTATAATTGACTGATAATTCTAAGATAATGACCTACCTGCCTGTTAATAAATTCTTCTTATTTTAACTTGCGTGGTCTCCATGACTCTAATCCATCTTATATCTTTTTTCAGCCTAAATTACGACTGAATACTCAGGGGAACAATTTTGACCAATGACCAACTGATCAGTGGCGTGGTACTTTATGTGGAGTCCCCAAATTGGGAAAGGCGGCCAAGTTCTGCCAGTAAAACGGGATTGGTGATGCATGGTTCTGGTGATTTGATGTGAAGAGAACCCATGGACGTTTTACGTTGGTTCTTGTCAAATTAGCCTTAAGGAGCCCTCGTAATGCACGCTGACCTGGGCTCACAACTATCTATGCAAAATATAATGCATGTATTGTGTTGGCCAGAACCCCAACCTCTGTGTTCTCCACCGAACTGAGATTCAGCAATAGTGCTAATCCCGGGAGCATATATTGAGTAATGGTGGCACACAAGGAAGAGTCGAGTGTAACCACTCCGAGCTTCACGCATGATTAAAACTAAATTCTAAATTCTAGTTTCATATGGAGTCAGATAATTACGAGTAAAACAATAGTAACTGCTATGCTTACTTTTTGTGATCATAGATATATTTGATGTGTTGTTCAGCTCCTTTGTGTGTTCTAATGCTCCCATTAGAATATTGACATTTGGACGACCGGTCGGATATATCCGTGATGACAACATGGCCCCGTTTGCGAACAGAGAATAATAAGAATCATATTGATCCGTTTCAGGCCTGTCTTAAGCGGGATATGGAGCAGCGCATTCATATCTGACTCGTGCCGACGGACCCAGTATATTCTTAAATGTAATTGTGCTCTGTTCATGAACGGAGGATAAATAACTAACATCTCTTGTTTACATCACAACAGCAGAGGAAAAACACGTTGCCCTTCCCCTCCAGCTATTTCCCTCATTGGTCTAGCTGTGCGGGTTCTACAAGTGGTGACCCCGACGTGATTCCAGGTGCTGTTTCTGAAGTTTCAGTGAAAGGTCCGGTCGACGTGATCCCTCCGGCAGGAGGCTGTCTGTTTTCCTTTACCTCTTAATTTCTCCTGCACCCTTGTCTAAAAAATTCCTTACAGTTTGGCGTAATTGACAGGATACTCCTAACAGGGATTTTATGGTTAGCGTAACTTCTGGTTCTTGATCCTTAGTGTGGTGAGTAACACAATTATTTTATGTAGTAGCATATACTAGGGAGAGTTTTTGTTGTTTCACCACATATTGTCATGGTTTATGACCCTTTCTCCCTTGCGGTCGTGTTCCTCGGTCGCCACACGTGGGCGCTGCTCCGTTGGTGGAGTTTTGGCTCCGTCCCTTCTTTCCACGGAGTAAGTAATCAGTGTTCACAGCTGGATGTAATGCCGGTGAGCTATTTAAGCCCATGTTCCTTTTGTTCTGGGCTTCGATATTAATTGTTCATTGTTTTGTACTGTGGTGTTTTTGTTGGCTGTGAGTTACTCATACCGTTTTGGCTACTCGCCTATTTTAACGTCTCTTTGTTGAGGCAGGGCTTATTTCTTGCTGGCTTGGTAGTTACCTATCTCGTAGAAGTATGGGACCGCGGATCTCTGCTCTATTTCGCCTTTTTTTTGTGCTTTTTCTCCGTATATGGAGTTTTGGGCAATTCTGTTCGGAACAGTAGTTCTGTTCGCCCTTCGGCACATGTCTTCCCATAGGGAGATCGGGCGTTTCGCTTCTACTTAGTTTCTTAGCTCGTAGAAGTATAGAGTAGTAGTTCTCTGGTCCATTTTCGCCTTTTGATTGGTTTTCTTACTGAGAGACCTGGCGTTTTAGCTTCTACTCATTTCCGGGTTACGGTGAGCCAGTTGCTTCGGTACGTTTGTTCCCTGTTTTGTCTCCTTCTCGTGGACTACGTTCCTCCTTGTTGTGACTCAGGGTTTTTGTTTATATTTAGAGGCTGTCGTGCTATTAGTCTTTTTGGATAGTAAAGTTATGGGACGACGGTGCTCCGTCGGCTCACCTGTAAAATATTTCTCTCTCCTGGGAGATCGGGAACCTCTTTGTTTTCTGCATTAGACTGCAAACTAATTAAATAGCCATGGAACGTTAAATCTCTGTTCCTGTTCGCCTCGTTACATTTCCCTTTACTGAGAGGCAGGGCTTGTATTTGTGTTAGTGCTTGTGTTAGTCAGATAGCCGACAGTTTCGGTGCAGCTGTCCTTTCGTCTTTTGTGCTATTTCTCCGTGTATGGAGATTTGGGCGATTCTGTTCGGAACTGTAGTTCTGTTCGCCCTTCGGTGCAATTCGTCTCTTAGGGAGACCGGGCGATGTTTTGGACATGTTTGCGTTTGACTGCGAGCCCCAATCTAAGCCGTGGAACGTTAATTATCTGTTCCTGTTCGCCTCGTTGCATTTCTCCTTTCTGAGAGGCTTGGGCGTGGCTTTCTATTTTAAGCTGGGTCATTTTGCTGGTAAGGCTATGGGACTGCGGTTCTCCGTCGGCTCGCCTGTAAAATGTCTCTCCCCCCTGGGAGATCGGGCGTTTACCTCCTTTATGTTCTGCATGTGACTGTTGGCTTATGGAAGTAGCCACGGAACGTTATCTCTGTTCTTTCGCCTCCTCTGAAACAATTTTATCATTTTGCAATATTTGTTGGCTGTATTTATTTGTGCCTTTACGCTACTCGCCCGTTCTTATTTTGTCTCGTTACCGAGACAGGGCGCGTATTATTTCTGGCTGTTCAGATCCCTGTCCTTGCGCTGTACTTGGCATTTGACAGTGAGCCGGTTAGTAGCGTCTGTAGTGGTGTTTGTTGTTCCTTGTCTTGTCTCCTTCCCTTATCTGCGGGGTTTCCCGCCTTAGTGGCCTAAGGGCTTAATGAATCCCCTTGCTGCGTTTGGCTCCTCCCACGTCACACGTCACGCCCCATTACACATATAGACACTTTAGGGGATCGACATATCCCGGACAGACCCTGGGACCGTAGAAACCGGGCGCATTCCAGATTACTCCCCTTCAGGGTATTAATAAACAATGGAAGGCAGGGAAAGATAGGAGAACTGCAAAGTTTTCTAAACCTGTGTAACTGAGGTAGCAGCCCTCACTGTTATATCTATGTATATGTATGTGTGTATATATGTGTGTAGATATACTGTATATATCTGTATATGTAATGTTCACTCTGCCATTTTAAGAGGCAGAAGCTATATACTATTAGGTCATTATGACTGCAATAATTATAAAACCCTAGAATGGGTAAATGGAAGGTAGGCAGGGGATTAGGCACCCCGAACCTAGAGTGCAACAGGCGGCGGCGGAATTGCAAAGTTCCGAGGGCACGTTAAAAACGTCATATAGTGCAGGGGAGAAGACTGAAGGCCTCCGTATCTGATAAAGTATGTATTGCCATACTGCCGTGGTACCGTCTAGTCGACGTAGTTGTCGCATGTAAGTATGCAGGCGCTGCGTGGTACGGGGATGACAGTCCACACCTAGCAGAGTTGCGTAAGAGACGACCTCTGTGAACAGGCAAGGCTGGTGAAAACGGTCAAAGTTTCTATACACATAGCAAAGTGGGATAGGGATCAGACCGTCGGTTCCCAACCGGGTGGCTAGTTACCACTACGGGGCTCGGTGTGACACTGGGCTGGGGATCGCTATCGACTGGGTCACCGGCCGGTCGGGTCGCATAGAGCAGTAAGACCATGAGTGGCGTCCCTGTAGTGGAGCACATGAGTGGCGTCCCTGTAGTGGAGCACATGATTAGCGTCCCTATAGTGGAGCAGATGAGTGGCGTTCCTATTGTGGAGCCCATGGCCGCTGCGCTCGGCTCAATGTACAGTCAGGCCACTGTAAGCTGAAACCGAATGCATTAGTAAGCGAGCAGTGCGTTCTGTGATCAGGGTTTCTGAAAAGGAGACGTCTGGGAAGCAGAGAGGCTGAGGGTCCTTCACTCAGAGGAGTCAGGTGGAAGGAACTCAGTGGAAAGGGATCCAGCTGCGCCCGAGAGAGAGGAAGGCTCGAAGGATCAAAGTGAAGGCACTGCTCTAAAATCCAGCAGGCCATGCTTTCAGAGGAAAGCATATCTTTAAAGAACTGCATGACATCTTTGCAGAAATTGACAAATGGCTCATAGGCTATTTTTATGTAAAAACAGAAGTCTTCCTTCTGTAGTTACTTTTTGCACCATATTGGTGTTTTCCCTTTGCTTTTAATTTGTGTCTAGCTATACATCTGTGATACCAGAAAGTTAAAGTGCATAGTATAGATAAATAACTCTAAATCTCTATAAATTGCCTGGGCATGTCATGTAGGAAATGTTGGAATTCACCAATATACCTGCTTTTGTGCCAATTAAGTTAACTGAGGTATGATTTTTAAATCTCATGGATGTATTTCTGTGTAAATTTCCCCTAGCACAAAACCCTGTGCTAGAATGTCTGTCTGACGTCAATAAACCAGTCAATGCCATAAAATGAACCAAAAGCCAGCAGAGCTTTCACTCGCCTTAATTAGGGCCAGCAACGTCTGTTCCTGCAGGGCAAAGTGTTTGGGACTACTAAGGAAGTATTTCTAGGCAGGAGTCCTAAATGGTTTTACAGTTTGGGAAAATAGTTCTTCCTCAATTAAATAAATAAAATAAATAAATAGAAGAAGCAATTTCTTCTTTAAGTTTACTCTTTCATTTAAAAGCTGAAATAGGGTCATTTTCTAGCAAAGACTGGCTTATTGGTCTCTCTGTCCGTTTGTCTCCTTACTGTGTTCTCTCACCTTATTTCCCTTGCTCTCTCTCCCTCACCCTCTCTCCCTTCCCCCTCTCTCTATCTGTTGTGTTGAATATTTTTGTTTCTTTAAAAAGCAGTGAACCTACATTCTTCAAAGTGTATGATTTTTGTTTTCAATCATCAATAACTGGCTATAATCACTTACCCATTACAGGACCTGAACTATGCAGACAATAACCCTGCATAGGTTTCTCTCCTTTTTCAGAGCCAGGAATAAGCTTTGTTCTGGGTAAGATGGGTGGAAGTACTTGAAGGGGCCATAAAACATGCACACCTTGTTTAGGAAACCTTAACCTTAAACAGGCCCCCTGGAGTAGTACCAGAGCAAATGTTACAACACATTTATTTGTGCAAAAGGATCCACCCATCCAATTCAGAAGAACACCTTAGATTCGCTTAGCATAATAATGACACTGTAAACATAGAACTGCACATAAATCTGCACTCAACACCACTATATCAACACACATCCCAAAACCACATAACTGCGGTACATATAGGACACAATGTAAATTTAAACATATGTGTTTCTTGGGGCAAAAACATAAGTTTTTGTATATTTCAATGTTTGTAACAACATGAAATAAGCATTAATAATGAATGATTGCTTCATTTAAACTGTTTTCTGTTTCTGGAAAATCAAGCTATTACCACCTCGTGATTTCAAGCATCAAACGGGGGGTAATAAAGGGCAATAGAATATGATATAACTATAGTATGTTATATGTGCAATGTTTGTAATGGATTCAAAACCAACTTCCCTGTCTCTGTCAGGTCTGGGTAGACATTCCATAATTCCACATCCCTTAAAACTTTGATGTCATAAACTATGTTACTGTGTTTTTTAGCATTTTTACTTTTATACTATCATTTTGGATTATAATCTCTTTTATACATAACTTTTATAATGGCACATGTACGGTTTAACATTTCAAACACCTGTCAGCATATGTGATGCATTGTGGCAAAATTGATGAAATCCCTGCATGGCTACAGTCACAGCTCGATGTTTTAACTTCTGAGGTGGCCACTGACACCCCACTAATAACAATATAAATATTGTGTAGGAAATTTGGTCGGAAGCGCAGGTGTTTCTCTCCATCAGACATCCTTTATTCCATCAGACCCGAACCATCGAGTGTGGCTTAGCCTGCAGAACATATGCTCCAGAATTATTTACTTATGCCAAACAAAACAAAAAAATTATAAATTATCATAATAATCATAATAATAATAATAATACTTTAACAACCTTCTGCACAAGATATATTAGGTTTTGTCTCCTTTCCTTTAATTCACCCAAATCAAGTTGATCCAAAATCACAAAGTATATTACCATGAGAGGTAAAAAAAACAGATTTACAACATAATGCAGTTGTCATGAAACTCCCAACTACATCATTTATATCTATAATGTCTTGCAACCTTTTCCCCTTGATCACACCAAGCTTGTTAGGGTTCAGCCTCTGCACAGCCCAGCGGATGAAGAACGCGGGCCCTGACTGAGCTAATGGGCTCAGTGCAACAGGTGGTCTGTGGCGTGAAGTTCCCCTCTTCACACCATCCAACGTCTGATCCGCTCCCTACAACACACGCCTCAACCCACACAACACTTGGTCTCAGCCTGTCCAGTTATCCCCACAGTCAGCCCTACGACCCTGGGTATCCGAAGGAAACCATCTGGGGAATTGTCCATGACCCCTCGGGAGGACGTTCTGAAGTGTCCCCCACTGGGCCAGAGGGGGGAGCTGTAGGAGGGGAGTCAAAGTGGAACTCAGGAAAGGCTGCCATTTGTGACGAACCTGAGAACTGGGGCTCGTCATACACTTCAAAGGACCAGAGGGCCTTGTAATAAAACAATAGACTATTCGGACTTCCTTTGGGGGGGTTCAGGCCATTTGTCCTCAGCTGGAAAAGACTGTGATAAGAGGAAGTTGGACTGTTTTGTCATGGGTGTGTATGTGTGTTTTAGGGGCATTTAGGACAGAAGAGGTCATTAAGACCCTGGCCAAAACAATGGGAAAGGAATGTCCTTCTAGACATCTGTGATCTCTCCCGTCCCTCATGTTGGCACCTCTGTCATTACACCCTTTACTTCTCTCCTGGATTAAGACTCAAAAACTTTGGTTGAGATGGTCAACAGACCCGGTAAACCTTACAAACATTGCACATGTGATCCATATATTGTTACATTATGTCTTATGTAGTAGTAACAGGTATTGCATGTAAAATGGTTCATCAGGAGGGAATGTTCATGACAACTGCAACATAATAAGACTGTTAATCTGTTAATAATAATAATGGTAATCTGTTTGGTATGGATGTAATCCGGTAAAATCAAGGAATCGAATGAGATACATTCCATACCAAATGGAGTTTAATAAAGCATAGTTTCAACAACTCAGGGAAAAACTATAACACTGGAATGTCCTCTCTGGTAATCATCTCCTTTTCCCCTCTCCCTACTCAACAACCCCCAAAGGTGGGGGTCTAAATTCCAGATTCGACCACACCTCCAGGTTAATTTATGGCACTGCCGCCTGGTTCAAACGCGTGATTTGGCATAAAAGAAAGGGAGACAAGCCTATCAGGGAAGATCGTAACCGACTTCCCACACTGTGCAGATTCTGTGTTTGTGTGTGTAGGGAAGATCGCAACCGACTTCCCACACTGTGCATATGCTGTGTTTGCGTGCAGGGAAGTTCGCAGTCGACTTCCCACACTGTGCAGATTCTGTGTTTGTGTGTAGCTGAAGCAGGCTGGGTAAGATATTTACTCTGTATTTCTTTTCTTCATTTCTGTATTTTATAATTGACTGATAATTCTAAGATAATGACCTACCTGCCTGTTAATAAATTCTTCTTATTTTAACTTGCGTGGTCTCCATGACTCTAATCCATCTTATATCTTTTTTCAGCCTAAATTACGACTGAATACTCAGGGGAACAATTTTGACCAATGACCAACTGATCAGTGGCGTGGTACTTTATGTGGAGTCCCCAAGTTGGGAAAGGCGGCCAAGTTCTGCCAGTAAAACGGGATTGGTGATGCATGGTTCTGGTGATTTGATGTGAAGAGAACCCATGGACGTTTTACGTTGGTTCTTGTCAAATTAGCCTTAAGGAGCCCTCTTAATGCACGCTGACCTGGGCTCACAACTATCTATGTAAAATATAATGCATGTATTGTGTTGGCCAGAACCCCAACCTCTGTGTTCTCCACCGAACTGAGATTCAGCAATAGTGCTAATCCCGGGAGCATATATTGAGTAATGGTGACACACAAGGAAGAGTCGAGTGTAACCACTCCGAGCTTCACGCATGATTAAAACTAAATTCTAAATTCTAGTTTCATATGGAGTCAGATAATTACGAGTAAAACAATAGTAACTGCTACACTTACTTTTTGTGATCATAGATATATTCGATGTGTTGTTCAGCTCCTTTGTGAGTGTTCTAATGCTCCCATTAGAATATTGACATTTGGACGACCGGTCGGATATATCCGTGATGACAACATGGCCCCGTTTGCGAACGGAGAATAATAAGAATCATACTGATCCGTTTCAGGCCTGTCTTAAGCGGGATATGGAGCAGCACATTCATATCTGACTCATGGCGACGAACCCAATATATTCTTAAATGTAATTGTGCTCTGTTCATGAACGGAGGATAAATAACTAACATCTCTTGTTTACATCACAACAGCAGAGGAAAAACACGTTGCCCTTCCCCTCCAGCTATTTCCCTCATTGGTCTAGCTGTGCGGGTTCTACAACTCCATTAAAAAAAATGTACATTCAAGCCATATTTTTTGTTCTTGATTCTAGAATCCTGTGTAGATATTGAAATGTGTTCTAAATAAGTGTTGCCCCTCTATATGTCCAGTTTCACCATAAATGGAGATGTGAGTTATTAGGCCTGTCACTTTTTCCAAAAGTCAAGTTTGAACGAGATAAAACGAACCCTTAAATCGTTCGAATCATTTCGAATGCAACGCACATTGGGCACACACGCATAGACAGTAGAATTTATTGGCATTTAGAAAGTATCAAATCTCCGGTGTACTCTAAACTTGTGCAATCGACAGCAACACATTCTCCGTAAACATCGCCATGATGACAATGATGGAACGTTTAAGATTGTAAAGTTAAGGGCACATTTGGAATGTGAACTGGATCATTGTGAATAATACGTTATTATTTGCTACTGTATGTTCAACGCCATGAACAATTAATTGATCAAGGGAAAACGTGTTTCAAAATAGAAAACGTTACAGCTCATAACGTGAAGTAACATGGCTTTTAACATTAACATTAGCTACTGTAGCTAGCCAGCTAACAAGCTAACTAGCTTACAGAGACGAGTCTTCATCATCCAGAACGTGCCTCCTCTTCAGATGCTCCAGCAAAACTGATGTGCTCCCATGCCAGGCAAGGTCTGCCTTGCAAATGTTGCAGTTCACAGCCTTTTTCGCCGAGTTAGGAGTGAAATGCGCATGTGCGCCTCTCAATAAAGATAAGAAGGAAGCCAGATATCTCACTCCTTAGCTACTTCCATCATCAGCTCCGGAACAAACTGTGTTTAATTCAGCTCCACAGCGTGAAAAACACACGTGATGACGTCACCAACTAATCAACAATTAAATTTGTTGGCAACTAATTTGGTCATCGATTTTCGTCGACGACGTCGTATATTCGTTGCACCCCTAACTTGTAGGCTATAGACTATTCACAATTATCCTGGATCAATCTATGACTTACCCTATATTTGCCAATAATTCCTGTAAACTTCTGGGGGGACAATCTTCTGTTACAGGACAATGGCTATCTGTTAAAAATGGATTTCCATTTGCTGATAACACCAATATCAAGCCTAATGCGCAAATTGTCATTCAATGGAAAACTCGCGCACTGCAATAGACGGACATTTGAGTTCAGAAAAGTCCACTTTTCTGCGCTTCAGATGTCATTACAATACAGCTCTGTTCATCTAGGCCTACAGCCTGTAAGTAAATAGAATGGTTTTGACTGAAAAAAGTTTGAAACCTTGTCCAGTGAATATTGCATTTATTGTTTTTCAAATAGCCTAAGCTACAGTGGATTCGCTGTGCATAAGGTTTTTTCCAAAGCCTACGGTTAAACAACGGAAATAAATGTCACCATGTTAACTGAATTTGAACCTTAGTATTCTTCGTCCTTCATATTTCTTAAATTACAGTGACCAGGTTTCCATACTCTCAGCTTATTAAAACCCAGCTGATTTCACTTGTTATTCAGTAACTGAATAAAACGATTTTAAAGAGAACTAAGCCTCTTATTAGAAACTAAAACAAATTAGCAACACGTTACACAATTAATTCACAATTAATTTTAATGCCATTCTCTGCATGTTCTCTGTTTCCCCTGCTGTAAATTGCATGTTTCACGGTCTTCCTGGGAAAGTGGATTGTTTTAAAGCATTACGCTATGAGTAAAACAGGTTGGTCACATTTCCATAAACAGGACATTATAAAACAAAGGGAAATATGCGTGAACATATGGGTTGCCAACCTGACAGCTTTATTGTATTTAGTGTCAGCATTAAGGCAAAATAACGATATTTATGTTATTAATCAATATTACTATGCAGGTAGCCTAATGAACTTCGGATGAAGACTCCATGAGAACAGCCTCATGGAATTGATGTTTGACACTTTCATTGCATAATGAATGAAATCCATTGAACAAGCAGGCTAATTTGGCGTTTTCTAAGGTGAGACTGAAGCCATTGATAGCTTATTCTCAGCTGTTGCAGGTCCTTTTAACAAAATTTAACCGCATACAGTATATTTTGTAAAATAACAGCCCTGTCGGGAATTACTGGGAACGCATAGGCTAATGGTTAGTCCGAATAATATTGATCATACTATTGATCCATTTAGCCTATTCCTTGATCGCACTAAACACGCACGAGCATGTCTGTTTCGCCATCAAGCAATCCGCCAAGGTGGAAAAGCAGGCTTTTAAAGGGAATGGGATATGACCTTTTAATTGGTTTATTGCATGTCATGCCCAAGACACACCTATAATTAATGAAGAGACTAGGTTCAGCCCATTTGCACTTTGCGCCGTGCTTAGCGCCCAAAAAACACGCCATTAAAATAGCAAAAGTGGACTTGGACACGCCCTAAATGGACTTTACGCCATGCGCTTAGACCGAGCGCCAAGATCGCCAAGATAGATCCCATAGTCAAGGGATTCTAAAAACTTCAAATAAACATAACATATCACAGAGCGATGTATCCACACCCACCAAATATCTTTTCAAGAAAATGTGAATAGGTATATTAACTCCTTTGCGTAGAAGGTGACGCCGGCGGGACCTTTTTGCTCAACTGAGACATTAGTTGCTACTGCAGTCAAACTATTAGTGGAAATCACAACCTCTGTGTTTTAACTTTACTGGTAGACGACGGTTCGTGACGATTTCTGCTGAATACTGAGTTTCTAAGTGTCACTATTTCCTCGTAGCAAGTCAATTTAACAAGCAACCCCCGACCTAGTCTATACCTACCCATGCGTGACATAGTGGACAATAGCCTCTATGTTTGAGTTCATAAATATATTTATTCATCATATCAAATTAGAATAATGTCATAGCAACGGGATAAACCCAACAATAGCCTGATCGTATGCCAGAAAAGCCGTGAAAAGCCCTGCTCACTCAAATGCAAAATAAACTGTGAAAGTACTGTCTCATTCTACCATGTATTCTACTAGCAATATATGCTACTAAATATGAAATAAATATACAATCCTACCATCGGTTTTACACATCGAGATGTTCCTTTCAAAATTCAGTGGTAATTTATTGTCTGGTACAATCGGTTTGAGAAATATACAACACTTTATACCGCTATTACACTATCTGAAACGTCGACGCTTAATACCCCCATGTCCTGTAATCCTGTCTCATGCATTACAGTTCATTCTGGTTTAACTGTCGGCTTTTTTATCCAATAGAGTACATTATAACCTTAGCAACAGTATATGCCATGTCTTTTTCGGTGCTTTGAACAATTTACTACAGCCCAGCGTAACAGCAGTTTTCATTTTAACGGTCTAGTATTATGCAAGCTCTATAGAATACACAATAGGGAGGGGAGTTTCCCTTTTTCGATATGTAAATATTTTTGCATCTAAAATATCGTTGGTCTCGCTGTACGTACATATGTTTCCACTCGAGCACTGTCTTTCCAATATGTTTGATAGCCCTCTTGTTATTTTCGCATTTTGAGTGCATTTCACATACTGTAGTGCAATCGTTAAATGTATTTTTCATGTAGGCTACCGATGTTCATTGAAGATAGAACATTTGGCAGCATTTTGCAGATGGTGGAATACTATTCTATGTTCATGTTATCGTACATAATATAGGCTATGGCGTATATACTTGTCTCTTAGGGCATGACAAATGCTCATTCCAATTTACAGTGCACTGATATGTGGTAGATTAAGGTAAACATTTCCTTGGCATCATTATGAATAGGAAAAGTAAAAAAAATAAAAACAATACAGAAAAATGCAATCCCAGGACAAAAGTATACATACTGTAGAGTACAGGGACAATTGATGTTTTATTGAGGTACAAGAATGAATGATTAGGCAACATATCTGCGCCAGGTTAATATACATCTCAAAGTCTGCTAATAAACTCAATCTTGAAAGGAGTCAGGATTGTAGGGTGTGGTCTAAATCCACGCCCTCAACCCGATTGCCACTGATGTCATCCAGCCCTACATGTTTGAACCACAGAACTGTTATACAGTTCTGTGGTTTGAACCATAGGCTTGAACCCGGTGAGGAATTGATGCAATCAATTCAAAGTAAAATACAGTGCGTGTAACGTTCCACTCCCGTCCTATTGTTTCTCCGTGTTTTCCCTTTCCCCCTGTCTCATGTTCGTCTCTCCATTGTCCGTTTTCCCCCTTGCTGCAGGTTGGGCGTGTTTTCCCGTTTGTGTCACTCTGTTTCACTGCACCTTCCTCAGCCTATCCCATTCCCCCGTTTCACATGCATTCCACACTCTCCGCTCTGTTAATCACTCTTGCATACATTCGCATGCGGCACCTAATTGATTCCAATTAAATGTTTGCATTTAGTCACCCGGTGTTTTCTGTCCTGTGCCAGTTCGTTAATGCTTTTTTTGTCTGAAACCTCTGGGCCTGTCTGGTTCCTGTCTAGTTGCTGCTTAAAAGTCTTGCTCTGTGCCGGCGTTTACTCGCCCTGCAATTCTGCCTAGTCTAAGTCTGCTCGGTCTGGAACAGCACTACCCGCTGTTCATTGTTTCGTCTCGCTATACTAACTCTGTCTGCTTCAGTCTTCCAGCCTGCAGTCGTCTGTAATCCCTGCCTGTGTTGCGGTTTCCCTGCCTTCCACCTGACGTGTGTGCATGCAGCTTGGGCTTCTGCTATTCCACCCTGCGGCGGTGCCCGCTTACTGCCAGTGTTGCGGTGCTGCTGATGTGCTGTCGCTCCTGCCTCTGCTGTTGCTGCTGCCGCCCTGCTGTTGCCGTGCTGCTACTGCCGCTGCCCTGCTGCCACGCCTGCGTCCTGCCTGGACTCCGCTCCACTGTCCTGCTCTACCACTCCCGCTCCCACTCATCCCCTGCTCCACCAACCCGGTTGTCCATCTCCATAACCTTCCCCGGGCTTCTCCTGCTCCCACTGCTCCCCGCATCATCATACCTGGACTGACTACCCTGATCATAAATAAATATTGAGTTTTGGCATTCCTGTCTACGAGTCGTGCATTTGGGTCCAGTCCACTTCCGGGGTCGTAACAGTGCGGCTGCTATCAAAAGATAAATATGACAAGCAAGCTCGCAATCAAAGTTAAGTTAACTTAAACGCTAAGCAGAGTATTGCAACCGTTTGATCTAACATTATTCTATTTAAAGCAAGTTGCAAGGCAACGTTTCACCAAATGCATGTTCCACACAAATTATTAAATAATGGTAGGTTTTATCGACTTTTTAAAATTAATTTAAAGTGATACAGTCAAAAACCGACTTTTCCAATGTTTTGGGTTAGATTATGATCAACTGTTTTTGTCCAAAAATCTCATGTTTAGTCAAAATGGGTGTTTTCTGAGTTTCTGTGTAGGCTTACCAATACGTTGGTTTCCGGGGGTTTGTGATGTCACAAGATCCTTAACATAAAAATGGGTGGAGTTGAGGTGATTCTAGGGTCTCGGCTGGGCACGTGGTATGAAAGCAGAGACCAACAGTTTTTTTTTTCCTCTTTGAGACTGAGACCCTTGCCAACTAGCTAGTTCAAGTTCAAATGTGAATTGCTTTGTATTACTGCTAACGTTAATATTACGACTTATATCAACACACCCTTTCACTCCTTGACTGTATGAATATTCATAATATGACTACGTGGCCTCATCGCCATATGACCACACCTACTCACAAGTTCCAGTTCAAATTGAAGCGGTAAAAAAGGCCTTAGAAAAGGCTCTGCAGTATCTGAAGGCCCATTCATTCATTTTGGTTGCTAATCGAACGAATATTACATGCATGGCAACTAAGTACGGGTGGCTTTCCCAAAGCATGTCGTAGCGAAAAGTATGTCGTGAAATGTGTTGTGAAGATATACTTGCCATTCACAACGCTTTCCCGAAAGTGCTCGTAACTCAAAGAGATCGTGAAATGTGTCGCGAGTTCAAGACAACATTGGACTATTCGTGAAATCTTGAATGTGTATTGAGATGCGCTAGCCTACTATGTGGAAGTCCCACCTCTGCAGATAGAGGCCGCTAATCTACGCGATAGATACTGTACAACAACAACAATTTAGTCTAGAGCAGTAATTAATTATCCCATCATAGGGTTTATAAGGACTTATTGTGACCTGCGCTGACATGTAGCCTCCATTGTACATTCACAATAGGCAAAATAATTTCAATAAATGTAGACAGCAATAAATGGATCCTATCAGTTTGCCAAAAGCATTATATAGTTAAGATAATATTAGATTATTTAGTTTTTCTTTCATTGTTTGTGTAACGAACGAGGTTCTGGCGGGGCTTGAACCACTGAACTACAGGGGAACAGGCCACGGCGCTACGCCAGGCCACTACGCCAAAGACAAATTCACTGTCAGTGGAGGAGTTAGGCTGCCTGACGAGCCTATTATTTACTTATTACATTTATTTTTCTTTCTCGCTCTTCTCTTTGTCTCTGTCTTTTTTTTGTCAGTTAGGTTTGATCAGATTTAAAACGAAAAGCAAATAAAAAAAATATTCAAAGATGATCATAACTGTACAATGCTTTTGGGAAAGTGGCTGTTAATGATGTGTGATGCTTTCTGTGGTGTGAATCGGCTTTTCTACATTGACCTGTCGGGTCTGTGTTACTCAAAGTTTGTCATGAAAGTGTGTCTTGAAATATTCAGTTCACAATATACTTTGGGAAAGAGTCATGAAAATTTCAAGACATGTCTTTTAAAAGATCGTGAAGTGTGTTGTCAATTCTGAAGAGACATCGGAATTGGGAAAGCCACCCTACTTCGGTGGATAATGGTTCTCGCCGTATTTTTGTTACTGTAACCAGCCACTGAATAATACGACAAAACCATTTCCAAGGCATGGTTTATTTGCCAAAATCTTACTATCTATCTATTATTTTCGATATATTATCTGACGAATGAGCTGTGCACCAAGTAAAAACAATGCGTGAGTGATTAGTTCGTTTCCATGCTGAGCTGTGCAAGGAGCAAGCTAATGTTACTAACTTGTAATGTGGAGTGAAAGATTCGGAGAACCAAACGCCACAACCAAGGAATCTGAAAGCGTAATTCGTTATAAATATGCCACTAAGCGGACAGCTCCGCAGTAACAGGGGAAATAAAACAAAATAATGGGAATAAAACCCTCCCGGCATAAGCCAACGCAAAACAACCCCAAAAGAGGGCAACTCGGCGATAGCGAGTAGTAAACAACAAAGGAACCTCACGCACTCACACAAGAGGCGTATAACTAGAGGTCAGAGAAAAACAAAAGAAAGCCTGTGTAACAAGGGCGAAAGAAACGTAATAGAAAAATAACCTGTTACCTACAGCTCTAGGTGTGAACGAGCTGACAAAAAAGGTAACAGGTAGAGGAAAATAAAAGGATAAAGAGAGAAGGAAACAAAAAGACTAAATAAATCTTTACCCTAACTCCTTAACCGGACTACCTATGTTTCTGACGAGTAACAACCAGAAACATAGAGACCGCTATCCTTTTCCTTACTGACTCCGATAGTCAAAAGCAAAGACAATCTCGAAGCGTCGGCAATGCGGAACACCTGTGCTATTTATAACCGGCAGGAAATCCAAAACAGGTGAAAGGAATAATTGCCGGGCGAGATTCAAATACCGAAACGGATGCAGAAAAATCCGATAGATCGCCCCGATGTCGTCAAACAAAAGAACCGCAGAAACAACAGCAGGCTGCCAGAAACTATGACAGGACCCCCCTTCTAAGGAACGACCCCAGGCGATTCCTCAGCCCTGTTTCTGCGGAAGTCCCTAATAAGTGTAGGGTCCAAGATGTTTTTGGAGGAGACCCAGCAACGCTCCTCAGGACCATAACCCTCCCAGTCTACTAAAAACTGGAATCCTCTGCCCACACGCCTCTCTGCCAAAATACGCCGAACGGTATATACCGGATCCCCCTCTATGAACCGGGGAGCAGGTGGCGGTTTGTCGGCCGGGGTGAGAGCACTAACCAGCACCGGTTTCAACCGGGAGACGTGGAAGGTCGGATGGATGCGCATAGAGCGTGGCAGTTGAAGGCGCACCGTAACCGGGTTAATTTTACGGATTATTTTAAAAGGGCCCACGAATCGCGGTGCGAGTTTGCGAGACTCCACTCGCAGAGGCAGGTCCCGTGTAGCTAGCCATACTCGTTGACCAACCCGATAAGAGGGAGCCGGACGACGACGCCTGTCGGCAGCGACCTTCTGTTTGGCTGACGCACAAAGGAGCGAAGCGCACATGCGCTTCCAGACTGCTCGACACCTCCGAACAAATGACCCTGCTGATGGTACCTCCACATTTCTCTCCAACTCAGGAAATAAGCAAGGCTGATACCCCAGCTGAGCTTCAAAGGGAGAGAGACCTGTGGAAGCGTTGCGCAGCGTGTTGTGGGCGTACTCCGCCCAGGCGAGATGGCGACTCCATGATGTAGGTTTGGAGGCGGCCAAGCACCGGAGGGTGTTCTCCAGGGACTGATTAGTGCGCTCTGTCTGACCATTAGTCTCTGGGTGGAAACCGGACGACAGACTGACTGACGCCCCAAGTAAGGCGCAAAAAGAGCGCCAGAACCTAGCGGTGAACTGAGGGCCGCGGTCGGACACCACGTCCAGAGGAAGGCCGTGCACCCTAAAAACATTGTCCACCATCAGTTGGGCGGTCCCTGGTGCTGATGGCAGCTTGGGTAGGGCGATGAAGTGTGCCGCCTTGGAAAACCTGTCGACCACCACCAAGATCACCGTGTTGCCCTGGGACGCAGGCAGCCCGGTAACAAAGTTGAGGGCAACATGGCTCCAAGGACGGCTGGGAACGGGTAAGGGGCGTAAGAGGCCAGAGGGTGGGAGCCGAGATCCCTTGCTGCGCGCACAGACCGAACAAGCGGTGACAAATTCCCGCACGTCGCTCTCCATATTAGGCCACCAAAAGCGCCGCGACAAAAATTCCCTAGTCCGGTGGACGCCAGGATGGGCCGCCAGCTGTGAAGAGTGGCCCCACTGGAGAACACGCGATCTGATACGGGGCGGAACGAACAGACAATGAGACGGACCCCCACCTGGGCCCGGGTCTGAGCGTAACGCCTTTTGAACAACCGCCTCAATCTCCCACATAACCGGAGCAACAATCTGAGCGGTCGGCAAGATGGGCTCCGGGTGTGGTTCCTTATCGGTGCGGTCGTAGATGCGTGATAGCGCATCCGGCTTAATATTCTTCAACCCGGGTCGGTAGGTCAGTATAAACCTAAACCAGGCGAAGAATAATGCCCATCGGGCTTGACGGGAGTTACGCGTCTTGGCCTGCTGGACATATTCTAAATTTTTGTGGTCAGTCCAGACCGTAAAAGGGTGTTCGGCTCCTTCCAACCAATGACGCCACTCTTCCAATGCCAATTTGACCGCCAACAGCTCCCGGTCCCCTACGTCGTAATTTCTCTCGGCAGGTGTTAAGGCACGAGAGAAATACGTGCATGGGTGCGTTTTACGGTCCAGCGGGGAGTACTGGGACAGAATGGCTCCCACAACCAGCTCTGAAGCATCCACCTCTACCACAAAGGGGAGGGAGGGATTGGGGGTTATTAAAATGGGTTCAGAGCTAAACCTGTTTTTTAGCTCTGTGAACGCTGCCTCAGCCCTAGAGTTCCACTGGAACTGCGAGAATGATGTTTTTTTTGTAAGGGCTGTGATGGGTGCGACTACCGTGCTAAAATTGCGGATGAACCGCCGATAAAAATTAGCAAAGCCCAGAAAGCGCTGCACCTGTTTCACTGATGCTGGAGTTGGCCAGTTCTTGACTACCGAAATTTTCTCTGGATCCATAAGGACTTTTCCGTCCGCCACAATGAAACCTAAGAAAGAAACAGAATCAGCGTGGAACGAGCACTTCTCGGCTTTAACGAATAGCCGCGCCTTAAGGAGCGCTTCCAACACCTGCCTAACATGGCCGACGTGAGAGGAGAGATTCGGGGAGAAAATTAAAATATCGTCGAGGTAGACAAAGACAAACCTCTCCAGCATCTCTCTGAGAACATCATTCACTAGCGCCTGAAAGACAGAGGGGGCGCTAGTGAGGCCGAAAGGCATCTCCCGGTACTCGTAGTGTCCGTGGTGTGTGTTAAATGCCGTCTTCCACTCATCGCCCTCACGCATGCGCACAAGATTGTAGGCATTGCGAAGGTCGAGTTTGGAAAAGACCGACGCCCCCTGTAAGCGCTCAAATGCGGAGTTCATGAGTGGAAGAGGATATCTGTTCTTAACGGTAATGTCATTGAGACCCCTATAATCTATACAGGGCCTCAGACCTCCGTCTTTTTTTTTAACAAAAAAAAATCCAGCACCGGCTGGTGAAGTGGAAGGTCTGATGAAACCGTTAGCTAACGACTCCTCAATGTACTCCCTCATAGCAGTGCTTTCAGGATCCGACAGGGAATACAGTGAGCCCCTGGGAGGAACCGTGCCAGGGTACAATTCAATCGCGCAGTCATACGGCCTATGAAGAGGTAACGTAGCTTTGTTTACTAAAAACCTCAGCAAGGTCAGAATATTCCCCTGGTACATTAACGGGCAGGCGAAATTCGAGCGACCCTACCACTTCCGGGGTCTCGGAAGGAACGTCAGAAGACGTCTCCCACTCGAACTCAGAAAAAGAAAGGCTATCTTCCTCTAAAGAACCCCCCTCAGCAAAGTGATCCCAGGACAGACTCTCCTCTCCACTCCCAGTGAGGACAGAGGGAGTATCTTGATCAGAGGGAGACTCCGTCTCCTCCCACTCACTATCAGAGCTGCAATCGGAACCGTCAGGTATGCAGCCCGACGAAGGATAAATGAAAGTTCGACAGTGGGTTTGACACTGGGAACCCCACTGGCGAATAGGATCCCTGTCTCTGCCCCAACTAACATGAGGGTCATGCAAGCTCAGCCATGAATGTCCCAGAACGAGTGGATACGACGGAGATTCAACTAAAAAATGTTTTATTTTCTCCGAGTGCTCCTGGAGAGAAATACACATAATTAACGGACCAGTTATCTCCTCAATGATCCCAGAGCCTAAGGGGCGACTATCAAGAGCCGTAACTTGATGGGAACTAGTGAGTCGGTGAGTAGGAATCTTTAATTCCCTAGCCCATTTAGCGTCAATGAAACACTGCTCCGGAATCAATAAAGGAGTCTACGCAAACCGAGCGCCCATTCCAAAGCAGCCGGACAGGTAAAAGGGTCCGAGAACGAGTGCTATTTTGTCTCACTGGAGATCTTGGTCTCCTCAGTGAGGACCCTCGTTTCCTCCCCAACTTGGGACACTGACCTTTTACATGACCCTTACACCTACAGTAACGGCACCAGTGCTTCCGCGGTTTCACCCGCTTAGATTTGTGGAGGGACAGCCCATCCACCTGCATGGGCTCCTCCTGATCCACTGAGAAGTAGGTGGGCACAGTAGGTGGAGTGTCTCTTGATAACACGGATTTTAAACGGGGCGACTGATCTTTAATCGCACGTTCACATTCTCTCATCCGGTTATCAAGACGAATAGCAGTAGTTATCAGTTTATTTAAGGTAGCGGGTGGTTCTAGCATAGCTAAAGCATCCTTGATGGGATTAGATAATGCTTGGAGAAATAATGATTTTAAAGGGCCGTCCAACCATCCCGTCTCCCCGGCTAGCGCTCGAAATGTAATAGAAAACCCCGCTAATGTCCTAGTGCCTTGACGCAAGCTAGTGAGTCTCCTAGCTGCCTCCTCCCCTGAAACCTCGTGATCGAAAACCAGTTGCATCTCGTTCATAAGGTGAACTGGATCACGAACGACAGGGGCATTGGCACGAATAACAGGGTCCGCCCACGCAAGAGCCTGGTCATTTAATAATGACAAGATAAAAGCTACCCGGGATTCTGGTGTAGAGAAACGAGAGGGCTGTGCCTGAAAAAATATCAGGCACTGTGTTAGAAATGGCCGGCATTTTCCCGATTCCCCACCATAGCGATCCGGTAATTGTAGCTTAGGCTCTTTAACCTCTTCCTACCGAGGGCAAAATAGGCCAATTTTTGCCTGTTTTCACTGGTGACAAACAAAGGTGGTTATCTCAAAAACTATAAATGGTACAAATATGGTTCATGGCTTTTATTAAAGCAGACACCTGCAGTATTACGACTAAGCAGTGAGAACTCATAGAAATCCAGTTTTTGATACTTAACTACAACAATTTATGTACAGAAAATATAAAAAAACTAAAAAACGGGTACCTACATTCAAGTTTAAGAATTTTTACCTGGGGAGCTACAAATGCTATGGAGGAAATGACTCCTCTATCTGATTCATCAATATGCTGCCTACCTCTGGTAACAATCTGGTGTCAATATCTCAAACCATTCAAATTTTACAGGGTTTTTTTCAGGTGAACCTTTTTCGTTATCCAAATGGTGCCAAATGTGCCAAAAATGGCAATGTTCCAGAAAGGTCTCTATATAATTTTTTTTTAGATTTTTACAATAAAATGAGATCATTTGTCAATATTGGCAATAAAAGTTCATTTTTAGACGTGTTCTTGGTGCTCTTCATATTACACAACTAACTACCCAAAGTTACAAAAAGCTGTCAAAACCCATGTAGCAGCACAGTGAATCTTGTGTATTTCACCAGAGCCCCATTAGCCAGAAATGAGTCCAGGAATGTGCAAACAGGTTTTCAAATGAATAATGGGAATAGTATGAAACTTCCCTACACATTACTGCTTGCCAGTCCTGTCCTTTATTCTGTTGCCACCTCCTATGACAGGGACGTTGGGGTTGGGTTTTAGGAGGCAAAACTTTATACATGACAAACATATATCAACTATATACAAGTGCACTAAGGTGTACTACTAAAAGTGCAGTGGATAAAAAATCAAAAGTCCACCAGTTTCCTAGATAAAAAATAAAAACACCCCTGCTGTAACAAATAAAAAGATCCTTGCCCTCTAATTGCTGAAGTTACCGTATTTACACAAAGAAAGTACAAAATGGCAGGGTCCAAAAAGCTAAACAAAAATGAACTAAAAACAAAAAAAGGCAAAGGATCAAAACATGGGGGTGGAGGGTGAGGAGAGATTATTTAACCATTCATACAGAAGCCATTTAGACTACACATTCCCTCAGGAGAGCAATCTGCATCATTACAAACCCCACTAACCCTGTCCATGGAATTGTCCACCATGTTGATATACCCATTAGTCCCCCTTATACAACAACAATCAACAATAATAATAATAAACAAGTGCTCCCTCATGTTATCATGTTCTCTCCCTCATACCATGCATAAATTGCCATTTTGTTTACCTGCACAGCCTTCTGTACTGCATACAGAACAATTTACTCATGTGGAACAATGACTTTACTAAACACTTCCAGAAGCCATTTCACACTCAAAAAAATCGATTTAGTAGCTCATCTCAGACACAAATAGATAGCTAGCTGCTTGTTACCTGTAATTTTGCTTGCTAGCTTGCCACTGTAAAGGTAATACTATCTATATTCATTTAGCTGAGAGGGACCGATTTTATGCATAAGTATATAAGGTTAGTTAGCTTCACAGAAGAAACACAGGGATTCACGCATTGCAGCTAAATTGCACATTTCCTTCGATGCTTACACCAAACTTACCGTTTCCACAAACATCTGTGTTGTTGGCAACGCCACGTAACACATGCGAGTTTGTCAACACAGACAATACACCCTAAGTTTACTTCATAAATTATTTATCATACCGTTGGAATATGCAATTTGTAATATTAATTGTATGAAAAACAATAAAATACAGTTGACAATGTAATTACGAACCCGCATGGCATTGCGTGAATTCACACTGGTTTATCGAAAAATCTGTAATACCACCAGCCCTAACGACATTACCTGCCATGGCGAAATTCAATGCGTTTATAGCATAACACTGTTAGTATAATAAAACTACTTACATGTCAGAAACATCATCTCGGTCATCAGTGGATTCAGCGTCACTGAGACAGGATGAGTCTCCCTCGGCAAAAACATCTTCTTCTTCTCAGGGTTTATTGCTAAATGCGGAGCCTCACCGACCACTTTAAGAGACCGGCGGCTAATTGAGCCTCGACTTTACTTTGAAGTTTTACGTAGGCTATTTCATTTGTTAGATGAAATAGAAAGTTAGATGACAGAAATTAATCTCATCTGATGATAGCATCTCTGATTACTGTTATCTGAACGAGGACAGTGTTAAAGAGACTGAGATAACCCGAGAGTAGACGACAAGTGCGGCTGCAAACTGTATTGGCGGCGGAGGAGACGGTGATACGACGAGACTAAATTAAAGAAGTGACTGATAATGCTTAGTTTATCTACACATTTTTTTTTCGGTTTGCAAATGCTGTTAGAAATCACTAGAGCAGGTTAAGTAAGCAGCTGTGTGTGTAATGAAGTCTAGGTGTGTGTGTGTGTGTGTAATGGGTATTCAGTGTTTCCCCTACCATTATCTTGGCCAGGCGGCCAACTCACGTGCCGCCCGGCTTGGACAAGAGGGAAAATAAATAATTTTAATGAAAAAAAGAAATAATTTATATTATTCTTTTTTTTTAAATATAATCTTTTTTTTCTTTTTTTTTTAATGTATCTGCAATATTTCCCTTACCGCAGAATGCGGGAATGATCAAAATAGCATCTGGAAAAACCCAAAACAGCTTCGGTTTCCCGTTAGGCCTAATTCAAATTTTCAATGGCAGCGCTGATATTATGAGGGTGTAATTATAGTTTCCGCCTCTACGCAAAATGGCGCACTTTCACCGCCCGGCCTGAAAAAAAAACTAGGGGAAACACTGGTATTAGCTATTATGGTTTTGTATTTTTTATTACTTTTTCGTTTGATTTCGTTTTATTAAAATTAAATAAAACAAAATTTTCAATTCAGTTTAGTTTCAGTTAGTTTTCAGAGTGTGGTGCCTGTTTCAGTTTAGTCTTATTCTACCTCTTAAGCCCTAGAGCACCCGCTGGCAGAGGCAGCAGCGTTTAGGATTTTAGTCGACCTAGATTTTCTTTGGTTGATTACAGCCCTAATTGGAAGCTTCCCCAAACAGCCATCTCTTTCCCGACAATCCCCTCTGTGCACGAACCCTTACATATGATAATTAAACATTAAAACACCTGCGGCTTATAGTCCAGTGCGGCTTGTATATGTACACATTTGTTTTTTCCCCTAAATTTAGCTGGTGCGGCTTATATTCAGGTGCGCTTTATAGTCCGGAAATTACGGTAACTACACAAAAACTGTATCAAAAATACTCTAAAGTAAAAAAATGTAACTGCGGGCCTTACATAATTAATTGTGCTTTGCTAAACGGAATGTAGCGAGCTACGCTACAAGGTAAAAACACTGCGCCATCTTGGTTTGATAATTACGCGTGGTTGTCACTTCCTTATACGCAGGGCAGTATTTCCTTTTTTTACAAAGGGATTGTGTTCAATGAGGGCTTGTTTGAAAGATAAGAGTCTTGGCTATTGGCTGGAATATTTGACAGACAGTTTTAAAACCCAATGGAAAGCAAATAATACTCAGAGTGGAGGCGGGTGGAAGACAGTTTTTCCCACTTCAGATAGGCCTATTGTGCTATCAGTCAAAGAAATACACCCAATTGACGACGGTTTTGCATAAATCTCTGCAAGCAAGTTCAAAACAACTCTGGCTAACATATACTAAGCCATGGGATTGGTACTCCAGAAACTGGCTGAGTTTCACAACGCCAAAGTGAACACAGCCGAACGAGTCGTAATCAAGTGCAAAAAAGCACAAGTCGGTTTAAAATTGGAAAAAAATAATGTACAGCCGTATCAAAGTTTTAAAGTATTTTTTCTTGAAGCCTAAAGGTATAATGATTTTTCAAACCAAAGTTTTGTGAAATACAATTAAGCAGAACAGTGTACCAGCACATTGTTTATGGTGTGACATCAAGCTGCAATACATGTTTGAGAATTAGGTCAGAGTTTCCAACGTTATTTACAAAGTTTTATCCCGACGTTTTGGGCTTAAAAACCACTTTCCCAGAAGGAATGGATATATCTTAAGGATATTTAATCAAAATATTGAGGTGAGCAGTTTATTATATATTATTAAATTAATGAAATGTATAATTTAATAATTTCCGTAACGCCCGCGTTACCGCTAGGGGGCGTTTGGTATTAAGAGGTTAAGGGTGCGTGGAGCTGGTATGGGAGGTGTAGGTGCTTGTGCAACTGGGGGTGGATGGACAGCAACAGAGAATCTGTGGAGACTCTCCATAAATTATCTAAGGTATTCTCCCTGATGTTGGAGTTGCTCCATCAACTGGTGTTGTTGTTTTTGTAACGAGAGAATAGCCTCCTCGGGGGTAACCCCTGTAGCGCCCTGACTGGTCGGTCTTTTAACAGAAACCTGTGGTTTAGCTGGCCCTTCCATGTGGCTTCGACATTCTGTAATGTGGAGTGAAAGATTCGGAGAACCAAACACCACAACCAAGGAATCGGAAAGCGTAATTTGTTAGAAATACGCCACTAAGCGGACAGCTCCGCAGTAACAGGGGAAATAAAACAAAATAATGGGAATAAAACCCTCCCGGCGTAAGCCAATGCAAAACAACCCCAAAAGAGGGCAACTCGGCGATAGCGAGTAGTAAACAACAAAGGAACCTCACGCACTCACACAAGAGGCGTATAACTAGAGGTCAGAGAAAAACAAAAGAAAGCCAGTGTAACAAGCGCGAAAGAAATGCAATAGAAAAATAACCTGTTACCTACAGCTCTAGGAGTGAACGAGCTGACAAAAAAGGTAACAGGTAGAGGAAAATAAAAGGATAAAGAGAGAAGGAAACAAAAAGACTAAATAAATCTTTACCCTAACTCCTTAACCGGACTATCTATGTTTCTGACGAGTAACAACCAGAAACATAGAGAACGCTATCATTTTCCTTACCGACTCCGATAGTCAAAAGCAAAGACAATCTCGAAGCGTCGGCAATGCGGAACACCTGTGCTATTTATAACCGGCAGGAAATCCAAAACAGGTGAAAGGAATAATTGTCGGGCGAGATTCAAACACCGAAACGGATGCAGAAAAATCCGATAGATCGCCCCGATGTCGTCAAACAAAAGAACGACTGCAGAAACAACAGCAGGCTGCCAGAAACCATGACATAACTAGCACCACGGACTAACTTCACCTTTTTTCACAAAAAGGTGAAAGATTGGGGGAGGGATAAAATTGGTATAGGGATAAGGAGAGCTATTCTAAATCCAAATGCTCATAATACGAACAACTATTCTCAAGGGCAAACAAAACGAGCGTTTGATTCAGACTTCAGACAGGATTTCTTAGTGGAACAGGATGGTTTTATTCGCCTCAAACTATGGGTGGAGTTATGTAATGAGATCAAAGTATATATTGGTTGAGGTTTCACGGCTACGTCACCATGGACCCATTTCGACTCCACCCTTTTTTTCAGCATACAGGAATAAAAAAATATAGATTGACTGAAATTGTAATGGGGTGTGACGTGTGAGGTGGAAGGAGCCAAATGCAGCAAGGGGATTCTTTAAGCCCTAGGGCCACTAAGGCGGGATAACCCGCAGTTAAGGGAGGAGACAAGACAACGAACAACGAACACGACTACAGACGCTAAACAGAAACATTTTACAGATGAGCCGACGGAGCACCATCGTCCCATAACCTTACTATCCAAAATGACTAACGCAAGCTTAATTAAAAACACACGCCCTAGCCTCTCAGTAAAAGAATATGTAACGAGGCGAAGGAACAGAGCTAACGTTCCAAGGCTATTTTCAGAAACACGCAGTCACACACAAACATGTCCACAACATCGCCCAAGCTCCATATAAGGAGAGAAACACCTGGAGAATGAACAGAACAAGTTCCGAACAAAATCGTCCCGCAGGTAAAAGGGCGAACAGGACAGCTGCCACAAAAGACCAACACAAACTAAATAGCACACACTGCCTCTCAATATAATAAAGAAAACCCTGACTCCCAACAAAGGGTAACGTAGTCCACGATAAGGAGACAAAACAGGGAACAAACGTACCGAAGCTACTAACTGGCTCACGAGATAAGTAACTAAAGAGCCAGCAAGAAATAAGCCCTGCCTCAGCAATGAGACGATAAAATAAGCGAGTACCCCAAATGGTACGAATAACTAACACCAGATAAATAAAACCCTAAAGTCAGTACGATAAAAATGCCCTGTCTCTTAGTAAGAACCTACTATACAGATGCATGCAAACAAATAGTGACTCCTCTCGCCTTCACGGAAGAAAGCAGACAGAGAGAGGAGAAAGAGACATAGAAAGGCAAAAATCTAGGCAACGGACTAACAAGGAAAAAACCAGGAAGCGAGGACCGAAAAGAGCCAGGGGGGAAGAGTCTGAATAACTACATCCACATAGGCAGGTAAGCCAGGGGGGACGAGTCCTAATAGCTACTTCCACATAGGCGAGTCCCGCATAACTCCAATGAAGCAAAACGGACTCCTTAAAATCCTAGACCAAAATAAGACTTAAACAAACAAAGGGCAGACTAACACCACACACAAAACAGCACAATACACCACAACAAACAATCAATATAGAAGCCCCGATAGAAGGAAACGGAAGGCTTAAATAGCTCTCAGTGACCACGCACAGGTGTAGACGCTAACAGAAGCTCCGCAAACTCAGCAGGGCGGAGCAAGCATCTACCAAAAGGGCAGCGCCCTCGCGTGGCCACTAAGGAAAACGACCGCATAGGGAAACAGGGTTAAAAACCATGACAGAAATTTAACAAGATTGCAATGGAATTTATTCCTCATTTATTGGTGCTCAATACATACCTTAATAGCCATAAATAACGTGGTTATAAGCATCTTACGGATTTTACTTGACCGTCACTTTAAGCTGAATGTATAGGTATGACTTGCCCAATATCCTTGATTTGTATCCCGCTCTATCCCTGTGTTGCCCTCCCCTTCTCCATCTTGCTCACTCTGCATCTTTCTCCCTGGAAATCTGTCATTGTATCCCTCTCTTTGAATCCTCGTATAATCCTCTCTATGTATGCTGTATGTAACCCTCCACCTGTATCCAGTGCCCTGTAACCCTTTCCCTCTATCCCTGTACCTCTCCCCCTGTATCCTTCCTTCTGTATTCCTGTGGCTCTCCTCCTGTGTCCAAATGATCCTGGTCCAATCTCCCTCCCTCCCAGACCCGACAGGTCCCTCCCCAGAACATCTCCATGATGACAGGGCCAAGTGGGTGGTGTGTCTTCTGATGTCTGTGGACCAGGACCTCAGGTCACATGTCAGATCAGCTGAATGGGGGGGGGGGCTAGTGCATAGAGCTGTCCCATTTTTCCTTGCTTGCCCTTGTGCCTGTCCCCCTTCCTCTCTCTCTCTGCTCCTCTCATCTCTCATCCTTTCATTCACCCATGTGGCAGAGCACAGGGCCTGTCTAATGTGCTCTTGGATATTTTGCATGTTTGAATATTTGTTCCTTTGAAAAACAGAAATGAATATTCATTGAGAGCTGGGGGAGGGATATCTCACTCTTATATGCAGGGAAAAAATCTGCCTTGTTTGACCCTTGCATTTCCACATTTGAAATTCCCCCTCAATAAACACCAACCATCATATATTAACCTTTATTTAACCAGGAAGTCTCATTGAGATTACAAGTCTCTTTTTGAAGAGAGACCTGGTCAAGACAGGCAGCAGCACACATAAAAACAGGTATTTATACAAAAAGAACATTAATACAAGCTGACTATAATCACAACATAAATACAATGTAAAAGACAAGTTATGCAAAATACAAGTGAGCAAAAAGGCTAATTAAAGCAATGACTAGTCTAGTGAGTCTGCCTCCATTTTTCTTATTTTAGATTTTTAAATATCTAATGAAGTTAAGCCCGTATGTTTTTAAGTCCTGCAAAATATTCAAGCAGAGGGTGCAGAATACATAAATGCCCTACTTTCCTATCTGAATGTTTCAATAAATATTTTTCTTGTACAGTAGACTATATATCAGTTCACATCATTGGGGACTAAACCTGTAAGCCAATAACTTTTTTCATGCATTTATATTGCTCAGTTTGGGTGTCAACATCCAGCAAACACACACACATTTCTCATAAATGATAGGCTGCATTCCAATAGTCAAATTCGAGCAAGGAAGGATCCTTTAGATCGCATGAACCGGAAATATTTCCCGGGTAGCCATGCTAAGGACCGTTTCAATTTCTTATATTGAGAAGGAAAGGAGCTTCACGATTTCTTTTATCCATCCTTTCACCAAGGATTCTCTGGACTATCCTTTTCAGAAGGAAGGTAGTACTCGCGCCTCACAATGCAATGCCGCCAATGTTTACAGAAGCATTACAGAGTTCTCTGGGACCTACCGAATTACCGAATTCAAACAACAATGGTTGAGGGAAAATCTTCTGAGAAATGCCAAAAATCTGAATGCGAATAGCTAGTATTGTTAATTAGCATTGGCTTATAATAGAAAGTAAACAAAAAAATGACACAATTAGACAATATACCAAATTTATTAAGAGGCAAGATTTCACAGAAATTAAACGGACGGTTCAAGTGAAATACAGACGGCAATGATGCGCCTTTTACGTGAAGTTGTAGTTTGCTATGTTGAACAGTCACGTCAATATGACTGGATGTCGCACCATAACAAGGAGATTTGAATTCCACAGTAGATGCTAGATTCCTTGGCCGTGACCCTGTCCCCTGTCCATTCCGACTACTATGTGCCTATTTTTTTTTATAACATTTTTTAGTTTTATTGAGAATATCAAACAGTAAATATGACAATGGTTACAAAGTGTAGATTATGAATGAAGATAGAATTAACAAAAATAAAAAGAGTAGTTCGTAATAATGACCCGCTCTTGTACTACAAGTTTTAGTTTTTACTTCCTCAAATTGTCGGATGAGTGCACAGTTCTGTGGATGAGTGTGTTCTTGAATCCCCTCAACAAAACCCGGGAAAAAAGGGTTTCATCCTGGAATTTTAAGTGCCCCCATTTGTGAGAAAAATTTGCCCACTCAAAAGCTTTGTAACGAAGTTGACTCGAATATGCGCCCTCAGAGGGGTTAAGGGATCATATTCGGTCACAGCCACAGTAAATCTCACCTTCCATCCTTTCCTTGACCCCTGTGACGGTATCTAGCGAGGTCAAGAAAAAGTTGCTATTTTTTCGATAATCCGAATACAGCCACAGAGTATGGTCTGAGAGGGATGTGTCATGGTTTTACTGCCTGCTCTGCCTTTCTGCGGGTGTTGCCGCGAGAGGGCACTCCTGTCTTTTTCTTTCGCTTTCCAGGGTCATCAGGATTATGAGTTGCAGGTGCAGGCCGGCTATTTAAGCCCTGCGCCGTCTTTGCTCCTCGCTTTTGTGTCATACTTTGCCACGTTAAACCAGGTAAACAGTATAGCCGGAGGACTACATTTCTTTTCTGTCTAAAATAAACGTAGGAACCTTAGTTTAAAGAGCTAGGATTAGATCCATAGGATCCTTCTTTCCTTTTATTTCACTTTTTTCTTGGTTCTTTCTTCCTTTTGCCTGTCTGTCCTCTTTGAGGCAATAACTTCTGTTTACCCTTTTCATATTCCCTCTTCGTGGAGCTTGTTTGTTTATTATCGAGCTAAAGGTCTTTCCTTTATTTTTCTGAGTCTCGAGCCTGTTTCACCCTCTTTTCTGGGTTGTTTTTTGTTGGCTTTACGCCGGGAATGATTTCCCTTTGTTTTGTTATTTTTCTCTGTCCGTTCGTTTATTCCATACTCCTTCCCTTTGACTCCACTTCCGTGGTTTAACTTTTAGATTCCCCTGCGGTCGCATCTGGTCCTCCGACCCATCCCTGTCACAGGATGTGCTGTGGAACATTCCATGGCCCTTTCTCCCTTTGAACTTTTAACCTTTCTACTTAGACAAGCACCCCCTGCAGGACAGGAGTGCATTTCACAGATTGTTCACAGCATGGACAGAAGGAAATTGGGGAGACAGAGAGCCTTTCAACTGTTCCTTGGTAAATAAAAAAATAACATACAAAAAATGTGTCTTATTGCAAATTATGAACATTTGATATGCCAGGCAATTTTTGAAGGAATGCAACTGCACCTGGTCATAAAGATGAGGTTGTGTATTTGTTATTTGTCTCAATTTTATTTGCTAAATTTCACAGATTAATTGTGCATTAAAATTTACAGAAATATGTCTTTTTAAAATTTTTTCCCTGCAGAGGTTGTGTTAACATCTTTTCACTTAGAAGATCAACAACACATGCCATTTAACCATGGGTGCCCAAACCTTTGCATACCACCATAAATCTCAGTTTTATTAAGCTATCCAACTATAAAGAAAACACTTTGTCTTTTCTGTTGAGCTATATTGTCATGGTTTTAACCCTTTTTGCCTATGCGGTCGTTCTCCTTGGTGGCCACGCGAGGGCGCTGCTCTTTAGGTGGATGCTTGCTCCGCCCTGCTTAGATTACGGGGCTGCTGTTAGCGCCCACACCTGTGCTTAGTCACCTGGAGAGATGTATATAAGGGGCTTCGACATTAAGGGCTCTATTTTAATAAACCAAACGCAATGGTGAACGCAAGAGTAATCGCTTGGCGGTATCGCTCTGAGGGCGTGTCGGCGAGAAATTTGGTAATTTCATGACGGCAATCTTGGCGCACCTTATGGCGGTATTGCTAAAAGGCTGGGTTTAAATGTCCAAGGTGTGTCTCTATGGTAGCCAATCAAATTGTTGTTCTCATGATTTAAAAAAATCCAGTTGGAACGCAATCGCTCCATGCAATTTCATAATGAGCAACCCAAACGCACTGGACCGTCAACGACAAGAGCGATTTTCCGCACAGGAATCAGACATACTTGCAACAGAAGTACAGGCTAGGACTGTAGTAATTTATGGATCACAATCCACACCACCTCGTCTCCCAGAAGTTCGGAAGGCACGGGAGGAGGTGGCGAATGCATTAATTAGCCTACATTTGGTGATGTAGGCATAATTATGATTCAAATGGTAGGCTTATGATTCAACTGTGTCAATGTGTAATTTATATATTATAGGCTATTGGCCTACATGATCGCAAGTTTCTTGTAAGCTGTCCTGTTTTATTCTAGTAGTTTAAATTAAAATGAATGAATTAATAATAATTATAGGCTATTTGTTCATTAAATGGAAGTGTAATGTTGGCATCACCTATAGACACTACATAGAACTACATGACTAAGAAGTTGCCAAATTGCCAGAGTCTATTGCGTTTCCGCTAAGAGGTGGTTCCAGCTGATCATAACGCAATGGGTTTTCGTTGGTTCAAATTGTCACTGAGCCGAAAGTATTTTAGAACACGCCCCAGACAGAGCCACCCATCCCACTGCAGCGCAAGCGAAAGGATGTTATGTTGAGAATTTTTTTGATCCTAGCGGTATTGCTGAGAAACGCCATAGCGCCAGTTTTAAGACGTTGATGCTGTCAACAAGCTTGCGTTTGACTATACCGTCCCCTTGCGCTGGTTTGAAAATAGAGCCCTAATTGTTAATTGTTCATTGTTCGTACTGTGGTGTTATTGTTGGCTGTGAGTTCTCGTACCATTTTGGCTACTCGCCTATTTTTAACGTCTCTTTGTTGAGGCAGGGCTTATTTCTTGCTGGCTTGGTAGTTAGTTATCTCGTAGAAGTTTGGGACCGTAAATCTCTGCTCTATTTCGCCTTTTGGTGCCTTTTCTCCGTGTATGGAGTTTTGGCCGATTCTGTTCGGAACAGTAGTTCTGCTCGCCCTTCGGCACATGTCTTCCCATAGGGAGATCAGGCGTTTCCCTTCTACTTAGTTTCTTAGCTCGTAGAAGTATAGAGTAGCAGTTTCTCTGGTCCATTTTCGCCTGTTGATTGGTTTTCTTACTGAGAGACCTGGCGTTTTGCTTCTACTCAATTCCGTGTTACTGTGAGCCAGTAAGTAGCTTTGGTACGTATTTCCCTGTTTGGTCTCCTTCTCGTGGACTACCTTTGTTGTGAGTCAGGGTTTTTATTTATATTGAGAGGTTGTCGTGCTATTTTGCGTGCTATTTTGCGTTGGTCTTTGTTGCAGCTGTCCTCCGTCCCTTTTACCTACGGGACGATTTTGTTTCGGAACTATTGTTCTGTTCGTTTTCCGGGTGTGTTTCTCCTTGTCTGGAGTTTGGGCGAGGTTGTGGACATGTTTGTGTGACTGCGCGTAGCATGGTAACTTTAGCTCTCTGTTCCTGTTCGCCTCATTACATTTCCCCTTACTGAGAGGCAGGGCTTGTATTTGTGTTAGTGCTTGTGTTAGTCAGATAGCCGACAGTTTCGGTGCAGCTGTCCTTTCGTCTTTTGTGCTATTTCTCCGTGTATGGAGATTTGGGCGATTTTGTTCGGAACTGTGTTTCTGTTCGCCCTTCGGTGCAATTCGTCTCAGTCTTAGGGAGACCGGGCGATGTTTTGGACATGTTTGCGTTTGACTGCGAGCCTATTAATCTCGCCATGGAACGTTAAATCTCTGTTCCTGTGCGCCTCGTTATTTTCCTCATCATAGAGAGGCAGGGAGTGTATTTTCAATGAATCTCGCTTTGGTCTAGCCGGTAAATGTCTGGTACTGCCTGTCCTGTTCGTTCCTTTCGGTGCCTTTCTCCTTTCATGGAGTTTGACGATTTTGTTCGGAACTGCTGTTCTGTGTCGTCTTTTGGGTGCATGTCTTCCTATATGGAAGATTGGGCGATGTTGTGGACACGTTTGTGTGTGACCGCGAGTCTGAGAGTAGCCTGGAAACGTTGGATCTGTTCCTTTCGCCTGTCTTGTCTCCTTCCCTTATCTGCGGGGTTTCCCGCCTTAGTGGCCTAAGGGCTTAATGAATCCTCCCACGTCACACGTCACGCCCCATTACATATATAGATGATTATTATTGCTTTTGTTATTGCATTACCCATATTTTACAAAGCATTTCCAACCCATTGTATGCTTTACACAAAATTCCATGCAATTCAGAGTAATAAGTGAACATCTTGTCATATTTTAAAGCATGTAATATACATGTTTATTCTATGTATTTGAGTTCAAGGCTATGCCTTTATATGGGTGGTAAATCAACTGCCTGCCAAATTTATTTAATCCTCATATTTGACCCGATTCAATGTTTGAAGTTAACCTTATTTTTTCATCTTGACACTATGATTTTTTCTAATTTGCTTGGATTAAATAGTAAACACACAATAAACATAAGGTCATATTAAAGTCCTGTACCACCTTTGTATACACAGGTGTTGTGTGGAGTCATTTGTGGGCTAGCTGTATAAAATGTAAGAAAATATACAACCTTTTTTTTAGAATTTTTTGTGGGTAATTCTGGTGGCAGTTTTAAACTTCACAAACTTTCACGTACCTCAGGCTCTAAAATGATATTTAGGGATAAAAGGCTAGTCAATTGGGAGGTGTAAACATTTTTCTATTACAATAGTTTTGTGTCAGTTTAAACTTTTGGGGTTAATTTGGCCCCAAACATAAAAGGCGTCATAAAATGTGAACATAATATGAGGTTAAAAAAAGAAAGTCAGTGTAACCAAAATAATCATTTATTTTAACCAGAATTTCAAGTTGCACTGTGATTGACAATCTATATGTAGGTAATCTATTAAACTTTTTGCACACAAAATACTTATTTATGTACACTGCCCAGCCAAAAAAAAAGTCACACACTGTAATATTTTGCCTTTAGCTTTGATTATGGCGCGCATTCGTCGTGGCATTGTTTCGACAACCTTATGCAATGTCACAACATTTATTTCCGTCCAAACTTGCATTCATTTTTGGCCGAGATCTTGTATTGATGATGGGAGAGTCGAACCACTCCGTGAAGTCTTCTCCAGCACATCCCAAAGACTTTCAATGGGGTTAAGGTCAGGACTCTGGTGGCCAATTCATGTGTGAAAATGATTCCTCATGCTCCCTGAACCACTCTTTCACAATTTGAGCCCGATGAATCTTAGCATTGTCGTCCTGGAATATGCATTGATGGGATAACCTGGTCATTCAGTACATTCAGGTACTCAGCTGACTTCATTTTATTGCTGCATAACATTGCTGAGCCTAGACCTGGCCAATTGAAGCAACCCCAGATCATAACACTGCCTCCAGAGGCTTGTACAGTGGGCACTATGCATGACTGGTGCAACTGCAACTTTTTTTTTGGCCAGGCAGTGTATATGAGTGTAATGAACATAGGACTGTGTAGGATGATACAGTATGGTCTATGTTTGTTTTATATCAGTAAGGCACTTGATTCCAAAATAAATCTTAGTTTATCTTGGAGTAAAAAAAGTTATTTCATGGAATCAGTTCAGAATATGAGCTCTGTGTGTTGCTGCTTCATGTTGCTGCTCCAAAACCACTGTGTGAGGGGATGGTATGGAGGACCAGACACGACAGTAACAAATCAGAAAGTGCTCAGACAAGAACACCACGTGTAGGGAACATGCCTCTATATTCCTACATGTGGAGTATTACTCATGCAAGGTGTTTACATATACATTTAGCAGTAATGGTGATAGACAATTAAAACATGTTCGTCTTACCAGTCTTCACCCGGGCACCATAAATGTAGAGAATATCCTCGACGGGGCGCCATAAATGTAAGGAATATGTCTCTATATATATATATAAACTCTTACATGGGATGCCAGAAATATAGATAACTATGGAATAATGAGGTTTACCCTTATTATTCTTAAGTTTGGTTAAAATTAAATCAGTCTCATTTGATTATTATGGATTATAATTACTACTACTTCAATTTACCATCAAAGCACTAATAACTAATAATTCATAAGGGTTGAAGGTATTACGTTCTAATGATTAGGTTTGACTCAGCTCTCGTGTTCATACGACATCAAAACAGACACCAGGTTTAACAAAAATAGATTTATTAAACAAGACAAACATGAATATTACGTTCTACTAAATGGACATATTGTGTGGTGTGCATATTGTAGCATTTGTGTGTGTATGCACATATGTGTGTGTATGTGTCGGTGTGTAGGCCTATGCTACGTGTGCGTTCAGGGAACAAAGGAATCACGTGGAGCAAGCTAACTGTGTCGCAGCAGGATGGTGGTTATTGATCTCAAACCTGACTGTGACGTTCCGTTCCCATCCAGTCCGTTTTCCCGGTTTTGTCATGTCCCTCCGTGTCTTGTTGGATTCCTTGTCCGTGTTTTCCCCTCTGCTTCAGGTTGGGCGTTTCCCCTCTGTTTCGCTCTCTTGATTTCCCACTTTAGTTTCCGCCTATCGCCTTCCCCGCCCGTTGCATACATTCCTCACCCTTGTGTGTAGCAATCACTCCCGGTTTCTTTCCGCACCTGTTCCTTATTGATTCTTATCTCACTCCCTTATTTAACCCACCTGCTGTCTCCCCTTCTTTGTCGGTTCATTACGTGTGTTTCCGTTCAGACCCTGTTACTGTTTGATAACTAACCTCACTCGGTGTTAATGCTTGTCGTTCGTGGTCTTTTAAGTTCTGTTCGCTTGGTTGTGGGATTAAATCCCCTTACAGCGTTTAGATCTCTCGTACTACGGATTGGTAGTTTATCTCCCCTGTCGTTTCTGTTTTTGCATGCAGCTAACCTGTCTTCCTTTAACCACCAGCTTACCCGGCTTCCATTCATCCGTTGCAGTGTTCGTTTCCCCGTGTTTGTGTGTGTGTGTTGCGGTACCTCCACCTCCAGCTCGTGTAGGATCCGTGGTGGCGTTATATCCTGGCTACCCTCCAGTTGTTCCTGTCCGGCCGTAGCAGCCTCCAAGTTCTACGATTACGGTTCCGGGAGCTCTGGAGACCAGCCAGCTCCAACCGGACCTACCTGAGCCACACCACACCACCCAGCTCTGCCGTGTTTCGCCGGCTACCTACCTGTCATACTCTGCACCCCTGTGAGAACCTCCCGGTCCTTCCCGTACCTACTCCCAAACTAACCACCCTCTGCTTTCTGCCCAGTACCGGTGTAGTCGTCCCGGTCCAGTTCCAGTCCAGCCGTAGTGAGTCGCTCACCTACCTCTTCAAGTCCAGTTCCGGTTTGGAACAAATCCGTTCCAGAGCCCGTTTCCAGAGTGGACCTCCCGGTCCAGTTCCAGTCCTGTCCAGGTGTGAGGTTCACCTCTCCTTGAAAGTCCAGTTCCGGTTTGGAACAAACCCGTTCCCGAACCCGTTTCCAGAGTGGACCTCCCGGTCCAGTACCAGTCCAGTCCAGGTGTGAGTCGTGCACCCTCCTGTACAGTCCAGTTCCAGTTTGGAACAATCCGTTCCAGAACCCGATTCCTGAGTGGACCTCCCAGTCCAGTTCCAGTCCAGTCCAGGTGTTACCTACACCTCCTATCCAGTCCGGTTCCGGCTTGGAACCCGTTCCGGATCCTCAAGTCCAGCTCCGGCTTGGAGCAGTCCGTTCCGGGCTTCCTGACATTACCCTGTGTTATATTTTGTGCTTGCCTTTCCTGTACAGTTTTGGGACTACCCCAAGACTTACACTTTAATAAATATTCCTTTTCTTGAATCTGTCTCCCAGTCGTGCATTTAGGTCCTAACCTTTCCCAGGATCGTAACACTGACGATACTATAAATAAGTTCACGCACTTCTTTCACGAAATAACGTATTTATCTATAGTAAGTTAAAATGAGATCATATCACGCAAATGTTAATACGTGTTAGGAAAGAGGGACAAACCAGTGAGGCCTGCTCGGGTTAGTTAGTTGTACCACATTAGCTATAAAAGGTAGGCCAGCCGGCTAGCTTGCTAACCAGCGCAACACGTTTATTCAGCTATTATCGTACAAAATCGAGATGCAATCAAATTACCGATAAACAGTTCAGACTAAAATCCTAAGCTATGCCTGGGATGTTTGATCAGTCTTACTGAAGTCCGCGGTGAGTCGATTACAGCTGGCTTGTACGTGAGGGATGGTCAGGGCGTCTTTCTCCTGTTTTGCGTCTTTGTCCGACGTCGTCTTTGTCCGTGGCTGGAACACACCTCTGTCGTTTGCGTTAATTCAGATCTATGGTTAGATGCCGTAGGCAAGCTAACCCGTCTGCGTCTCTCTCCGCGGCCTTTGATGCTGCTGCCGCGGTATTGCTGGTGCAATGGAGATCCATCTTTGTAGCTGTGTAGCTAGCAAAAGGGGGTAGAAATTGCAGTGCTGCGTCTTGGGCAGCTGTGTGCTGCACGACTGAGGAAGCGAAGAGAAGAAGTGAATAGGGTCGGGAGACTGGAATGCGTTCAGCCTTATCTGTTTTAGTTTTATGACCCTTAGTGTCTCGTATTTCCAAGAGACATGATTGGCTGTGGCTGTGTTTTAAATGTCTTATGGGTTTCCTGTGGAGTGATTGGAAATGTAGTCTATTGTCCCTACACATGAACGGAGAGAAACCTCACGCTCTTAATAAGAGAGGGGGAAAATAAAGGAGAGGGAAACAGAAATAAGGATAAACAATAACAACCCGGAACGGGCGAAAAGGCTCGTAGGTTTGAGCGTACAAAAACAGAAAGCAAAGAAAAGACCTCTCGCTCTCTATTCCAGAAAGCAGATGGTGGAGAGGTAAAAAGAAAAACATGCAAAGACAAATAGTCTCAGGAGAACTGAAAAAAGAAAACCACGAGGGACAGAAAGTATAAAAGAGAAAGAAAGAATCCTGAGAAACTCTAATGTACTTCAGGCAAGTCCCGCGTTATCCCAAAGCAAAGCGATGGGACAAAGTGGTCTCCGTCAGTACCTAACACCTAGACCATACCGGCTTTCCTTGTCAAATGCGAGACAATATGGAAGCACCGAAACAGGAAGATGCGAGGTTTAAATAGCCGGCGGAAATGCGGCGCAGGTGCTAACACTGAGCAGAGGAACGAAGTGAAAACACGGGACGGACGGAGAAAAACAAAAGAGAGAGTGCCAAAAAAGCGCTCAAAGTCGGAGCGGTAGGAGCGCGGAGAGCAGGCACAGAAACCATGACACACTGAGGCAAAGGTCCCCCTCCCCTTCCTATGGTAACAAATGAATAGATTGCCTTAGAAATTCTGACTTAAAGTCAAGATCCTTTTCACTAGTTGCATTTAGTTTTATCAATAAAAAAAATTTATACAGGGGGTTTACAGGATCTTCTAGCATTTGTGTGACTTACACAATGTGCATTACGATAGTAAATTCAAATTGTTCCTAGAATTACAAATGTAAGAATGTGCGTGGGTGTGTATGTATGTCTGTTTTGTAAGGCTGAAAATAAATTCCAGGCCAATGCCATAGACTTACACCATATCTATCATCCATGGTCATATAGTGTGTAGTGTACTGTATGTTGTTTTGTTGACACAAAAAAATTTGAAAAAAATCTGTCTACAAGGGAGAAAAACCTTTTTCTAGATTTCAAGTGGCTTTCATTTCCCTGCAGGAAGTTTTACTAGAAGCTTATCAAAAATTTATAGTCATCTTGTTAAAGGCTGGATTTTCTTTAAGCTTTTAATAAAAAACTATAAAATTATAATAAATCTGTTTATGATGCCCTTGTGGCATATAGTTAAAATGTTACTTATATTTCTTTATATTTCTTTAATCTTTAAAGCTACAGTAATTATCAAAAACCTGTTTGTGATTGTTATCATAATTAACAAGCTAAGTACCACACCAGCAGTGAATAATGATGAGATGATATACAGTATATTTTAGTTTCTCAAACATATATTCCATAATCTTATTTTTCAACCAAAAAAACAAAACAAAAACAGCAAAACAAAATAAAAAAAAGTCAAGTGTAAATATGCATCACATAAAATTAAGTGAGACTGTGGGCTACAGGTTCCATCAGCCCCTCAATGAATGCTGTGTACTACAACGATCATCACTGAAAGTCCTTTCCCGTCCTAGCCCTGCTCCTGCCCTCCGCCCTCCTGTTCCCCAGCTCTGACGGATTCCCCGGTTCTGACCCCTGCCTGTTCCTGGACTTCCCTTTGCTTATTCTGCATCGCCCTGTTTGCTGGACACTGATTTTTGCCTGTGTTCCCTCTCTGTTCCTGAGACCGAGGCCATGAAGAAGTACATCACAGAATCCCTGGCTTCCGGAATCATTTGCCCCTCCTCGTCTCCAGCTGGAGCCAGATTCTTCTTCGTGGGCAAGAAGGACGGCTCGCTACCCCTCTGCATTGATTACCGTAGGCTGAACGACATTACTGTCAAGAACCGCTACCCCTTACCACTGACTTCGTCTGCCTTTTCTACCCTACAAGGCTGTAATGTGTTCACGAAGCTGGACCTCCACAACGCCTATGGATCCGAGAGGGGGACGAGTGGAAGCCGGCCTTGAATACGCAGTCCAGACACTATGAGTACCTGGCTATCGGTTTGGGCTCACTAATGCCCCTGCTGTGTTCCAGGCGATGGTTAATGATGTGCTCCGGGACATGATCTCCAAGTATGTATTTGTTTACCTGGACGACATTCTGGTGTTCTCCCGTACCCCTGAAGAACATGTTCATCACATGCGTCAGGTGATTCAGCGACTCCTGGAGAACCAGCTCTACCTCAAGCCGGAGAAGTATGAATTCAGCCAGCCTTCTGTCCAGTTTTTGGGGTTCGTTGTGACCAAGGGAAAATTGGAGATGGACACATAAAAAGTAAGGGCGGTCCAGGAATGGCCAAAGCCCAACAGTCAAGCAAGCAGCTCCAAGGCTTCCTTGGATTTTCACATTTTTATAGGCACTTCATCCACAATTACAGCTCTGTGGCGACCCTGCTCACTGTTCTCACACATCCAGGAAAATGCCTTTTAACTGGGCCATGGAAGCCAGCTCAGCCTTCCTCGAGTTGGAAGCATCGCTTCTCTAGTGTGCCTATCCTATCCCTACCTGACCCCAGCAGACAGTTTGTGGTGGAGGTGGATGCCTCCAATACTGGTGTGGCAGCCGTACTGTCACGACGAGCTGAGGATTAAAAATGCACCCCTGCACCTTGTTCTCGCACCGTCTCTCTGGGGCCGAGAGAAACTACTGTATGGGAGACCAGGAGTTACTGGCGGTGAAGATGGCATTTGAGGAGTGGCGCCACTGGCTGGAGGGGGCCTCCATCCCATTTCTCGTTTGGATGGATCACCGCAACCTGGAGTATCTTCGTTCTGCTTGAAGGCTTAACCCATGTCAAGCCCAGTGGTCATTGTTCTTCTCCCGGTTCCAGTTTACCCTGTCATACCAACCTGGATCCAAGAATATTAAGCCCGGAGCCTTATCCCGGTTGCATGAATCGCCTGAGGAGGAGAGAGGTCCCTAGACGGTGCTTCTGTCCAGCTGTGTGGTGGCCGCGGCCGAACTAGACATTGTGGGGGTAGTGGAGGAGGCTCTACGTGCCAATCCGGGCCCCAGCGACACTCCCGAGAACGGTCTGTTTGTCCCACAGACGGTGCGCTCCCAAGCACTTACCTGGGCCCACACCTCTCGGTTGGCATGCCACCACGGTGCTGCCCAAACCCTGACCTCCTGTCCCGCCGATTTTGGTGGCCCGATATGAAAAAAGAAACGGCCGAGTTTGTGGCGGCATGCAGCACATGTGCCCACACTAAATCTAATGATCTACGCCCTAGTGGGCTCCTGCAACCCCTGGCCGTGCCCCATCGCCAGGGCGGCAGTGTAGTATAATGGTTAAGGGACTGGCCTTGTAACCGAAAGGTTGCAGGTTCGATTCCCAGGTAGGACACTGCTGTTGTACCCTTGAGCAAGGTACTTAACCTGAATTGCTTCAGTATATATCCAGCTGTATAAATGGATAATATGCTAAAAAAAAACTTGTGTAAGTCGCTCTGGATAAGAGCGTCTGCTAAATGCCTGTAATGTAAAAAATGTAATGTAATCGCCCCTGGTCCCACATCACTGTGGATTTTGTCACTGGTCTGCCGGCTTGCAGTGGGAACACCGTGGTTCTCACCATTGTGGACCGCTTTTCCAAAGCCGGACACTTCGTTCTGACCCCAGCCTGTTCCTGGACTTTGCTTTTGCTTATTCTGCATTTCCCTGTTTGCTGGACACTGACCCCTGCCTGGAACTGACTACGAATCTGCCTTGTCGGACTTTGCTGGAATTTGACCTTGAATAAAGCCTATTCCTATCACTTCTGGTGTCTGCGATTGGTTCCGATCAGTTCCCTTAACAGTAATGATGCTGAGCACTGAGAAGTTTGCGAGGGCAGAGTCCGCTAGTCTGGAGTACGCTTAACTATAATGTTTTTTTAGTCTGTTCTTAAAATGAATAAATGTGGCTTGTCCTAAGAATGAGTGTCATTATGGATTAAAGCACATATATATTATAATAAATGGAAAGGAACTGTAAGATTAGATTTCTGTAGGGGTGGTCCCATGTTTCAAACTGTGGCAGATGTGGAGCGGTGGATCATTTATAGCCTACGTCACACTCCGAAAAAAGACTTCCACAAAGGCTACACTTATATCCTTGCTGAAGCCTCCTCCAGGAGCTTTCTCATTCCTAATTCCTAATTCCTAGTTCCTAATTTAACGAATTGGAATGTCCTTAAAGATGGCGTACCTCAACTGATTTCTGGGTCAGACGAGGACCGAGGAAATGAGGACAGATAAAATAAGCTTTTGGAATGAGCCTTGTAAATAAAGCTGGCTCACACTATGAGTGGGATACTGCTGAATTGACGTCACACATTCCGAAAAAATGCAGTGACATGCATTTTAACACGTTATGACTTATTATTATCAGTGACCATGAAACTGTTTTATGACACCTGTGGTATTGTACAGATTATAGTTTATGAAAATTAATTAATGGCTAGGGTGTTATCCGGAGCCGAATACCGTATTCGGGAAAGCACGAATAATGCGTTGGAACAGAGAGAGAGAGAGAGAGAGCGAGAGAGAGAGAGAGAGAGCGAGAGAGAGAATTCGGCACGGGTGGCCTGCCAGAGATTTAATTCATTGAGATAGCCACTAACAAGAGTGATTAAAACAAAATTCATTATAAAACCAAACTGTGACTTAATGTTTATAAAGATATTTTGCGAACGTATTACTCTACATCAGGAAGGTTTCATGTAGCCTATGCTATTGATAGACTAGCGTATGTTACGTTAACGTTAAAGTCCACAGTGTGGATTAATTGCGAGTTGAATGGTAAACAATATGGGTAGCAACAAGCATTAACAGAATCTGTGATATAGGCTAAATATTCATTTTAATTAAGTCACCACAGTGCGATTGTCGCGAATATGTACCTACATGTGAATCCACTTTTGATGTTGTTGTCTCTCTCAGACCCGGCGGCAGAATTATTGGGAAGGACGTGCCTCAATTTTTTTTAGGGGGGTCACATATTGGATATTGTGTTTTCACAAAACATAGCCGGTATAGGCTGCTACCTATGCGTTCATGTCGGCATTAAGGATGTCTTAAACACAGCGAAACGCAGCTCTCAATAAACAGCATCACCAAATAGGCTACTTTCCTTCAATCCAAATCAATGAACTAAGGCTGGGTGTTTGTCATGGAAGTTGCAGGTGCCATGATTCCGCTAATTCTGCCCTGTCTACCTTAACGTAGCCTACAGTGTTATTTATAGGCTAGGCTTCCGCATTTTAACCATATTGCCAAATTCTGGGCAAACAAAATGTGACAATGTGCATATATTCTGGAATGCGCTGGCTCAATCATCACAATGTAGCCTATCAAAACAAACTTTAAAGACATAAAAATTGTACACAGGAACCCTCATTTATCATTTTAGTAGTCTAGCCTAATGCAATTTGAGCATGCGTTCCGATAAGTTAAAGGCAAAAAAGCATTCTTTACGCGATTGACCGAATTAAGCCATTACATGCATTTTAGCCTACTCATGGGCTATTTGTAGGCTACATACCAAGCGGAAACTTCATTTGACTTTTTTGAAACTCAAGCACTTGTTATTGTTGCTACAGCCCAAGGTAGCCTATTTTCCTTCCCTAAGTGACTACAGGAAGGCAGCCGCCACCTCCAAATGCCTTAGTTATATGGGAAAATACATGTTATACTGAAAATTGTTATTTAACTGAACAAAACAAAGACCCTCCGTATGCACAAGGGCAATCTTTCTAAGAATTAGCGAACTAAGCAAAATACCTAGCTACTGTTTGCAGCCACGGAAAGTAGGCTACCTTGGGTGTTCTACAATTGTTAGTTCATTCCATTTTCATATAGTAAAAAAATAAACTAACAAAAAAAAGTACAAAATGAAATCACAACAGGCAGAAAGGTTTGTTATTGTGGAAATCATTTCCATTTAAATGTATAAGGAATGGTTTCATGTTTTTATAAAACTGCCTTTTCATTATGAGTTGATTATATATTGTACCTCAGATTTTTTCCAGTTGCTATCCAAAATTATTGTTCAGTGTTCCCCAGTTAGGAGGTGGGGGGTTAGATAAATAAGTATAAAGTCCAGAATATAGTTCTTATAAAAGGTTTTGAAAAGAAAAAAAGACAGGGAGGGGATTGCAATAGCAATTAATTTTAGACTAGAAAATGACATTTCCTATATGTAACACCACTTCCGGTCGAAGCCCCGCCCAGTTCCGGTTTTTATCCGAATACAGATAATGGCATCACTGCACACCCCTATTAATGGCAATTAATGACAGAAACACTTTGTGTGTGGTAGGATGGTACAGCGCTGACATATTATAAATCTGATCTGTGATTGAATGGCAAAGTGCAGAGACATTGAATATCTGGGGGAAAATGACTGGATGGCACAGCACTGACATATTATCAAACTGCATCAGTACAATAGAGTGGTAATCTCATTTTTATTTAACCTAAATAAATATGATATTGTGCCCTGGAACATAAATTAATATAATACACTGATTTGAAAAAAAGGTTAACTAAATTAAATTACATTTGGGATTTGTTTTAATGTAACAAATCTTCCCATCTGGGAATATGATTTTACACAGATATATCATATGGAGAGATTTGGTAGATTAAAAATATTTGTTTTTATTCATACAATGTGCCCATCTCAAAGTATGTTTGTCTTGTCCAATATTGCCCCCATTTGGTAGGAATGCACAATAGCAACTGATTGCAAGCAAGGAGTGTGGTTCACTGTCCTGTAGAACATCTCACCAGTTTACAGCCATCTGCTCACCAACCTGATTGTTTTCTAAAAGATTGTATTTAACCATTTATTTTAAAGTGTAATATTTCCATGGAATGGGCAGTTCAATTTATTGTCAGCCTGTGGGGTGAAACTAGCAAGTTAATATTTGGGAACATGGGTAGAAACAATATGAACATGTGGCTGAGTTAGACATTGTACTTGCTATTAAAAGTCTGCACCAGTGCTCTGTATAAAATCATAGTTTTGCTTAATGTATTTTCTCCAGTTAAATGCCAAGCACTCACTCCACAGCACCACCAACACAAACTGCAGAAATGAAGTTAATAAAATCATATTTTATTAACATGAAACATTGAATTAACATGCATAGATGTATCAATATTTTCCAACAATCTGAACAACCATAAGTCTCCTTCTTTCACACGTTTATTATACATCATATAAACCTTGAGGTTTGCAGGTTTATCTACAGCTGATGAGGACACAACCTCCAGTCTGGCATCTGGGACACTGTGGATATCTGTAGATTTGCATACGTGAGTGTGTATATGTATGTGTGTTTGTGAGTATGTGTGAGTCTGTTTGTGAATGGGTGTGTGTGTGTGTGTGTGTGTGTGTGTGAGCCCGCACGCACATATCCTTGTGTCTGTGCGAGTTGTAAGTGGGTATGAAATGAAAGTGTATGCATGGTGCATATGTGTGCTGGTTTGCATTTGACTGTTGAATGACTTAAATCTCACACACACTGTTATAACTGAGAGCTAAAAACTGGAAAGAAGGGGTTTGAAGATAATTTATTTACAAGGGATTTGTTTGTACATTGTACTGACTATGTTATAAACATATGGCAAGACTGGATTTGAGTTTTACTTTTAGATGAATGGCCTTGAAGGAGTGCCACTTATACAGCACCTTGCAAATGTGCAAAGAAGTGGTAAAATACCCACGTATCTTTTCATTAGCATGAATTATTAAATCTCCAGCAACTGTACTAATGTCCAGATCGGTATTCAGTTAATTCATTCATAAGAATTTTACTTTAAATAGAAAGCAGTGGGTCCCCTGGAGAAACACTCGAAAGGAGAGGACACGCCCTGTGGTGCACAGGAGAGGACATGCCCACTATAGATAGATAGACAACCCTCTACTAATCAGATTAGGAAAACATTTATAAAACAGTCCAGACCCACAGTGCTGATCCCAGATTTAGGAGTGACTGTATAAAGCAGCCAAGGTCCGGCCATGAAAAACCTCTCTGTCTCTCTCTCTCCTGTGCTGTTCCTGATAGCATTACTGATAGCATTAGCTTCTAAGCCAGGGGATCCTATTAATGGTCTTGGGAAGCTGCAGAACCTGCTGGTTTTTGTTTTCACCGTAAAATCAGCACCCAATTCAGACTCAAGAAAACAGCTCAGTTGAGCGAACTGCTTTAATTGGTCAATTAAATGATGAGTAATGACAAGAACCAACAGACCCTGTGGCTCTCCGAGGCCAGAATTGCGGAACACTTTTTCATTATACACAAAGCAAGTAAAAAACAGGCTGTACTCAGGTGCATGCGTATAACTCAAAAGCAAAACTATTGCTAAACTTAGAAACAGGAAGCATTAAAGTTATGTTTTTAAAATTAACTTTTTTTTCTTTTCAATGTGATTGTTTGATATTAAATACTTTAAAAGGTTCTCTATTCACCAGAAATATAGCTTATTACCCCTAATCAATAGAAAACCAAATACAATCGTGCATAGTACAAAATTACGATTTTTTGGGTCAAATGATTATATGGATATTTCCTCCAGATTACATAGGAGGAGGACATTAATAAACAGTGCTGTTGACATACTTAACTTGGGTTGCCTGTGATTTCTAAATGTGCTGCTTCTGAAAAAGTGACGGTATCAACCTGGAGAAACATATAAAGCAATATCACAACATCTCTGGTTGGAGGATCATTACAAAACATTCAACAAGGATTATATATAACTCCATTCTTACTTCAAAATTAATTTAAGCAAGCAAATATAGGTTTGTTTTGGCTTGAAATACATACAAGTAATTATGTAAATTAAATTTAAAAAAGCAAAATTGGACTTTTCTCAGAAAAAAGCACACAGCTTGTTGCGTGACAAAGACAATTCAGTTTGTGATCATAACATAACCTTCCTATTATGTTAGACTATATGAAATTTTTGATTAATGTCAAATTGTTGATTCTCTTCAGCAAAGGAAATCAGTGTAAAAAAAGGAACTTTAACGTTTTTTATATTAACCCATAACAACACCTTAAAGGTGCACTATGCAGGATTTTTAGCCTTTCTATGGTCCTGTGTTTACAATCAAATAAGTCTCCTCCTCTGTCATGAACCCTGCCCATGCACCTCTCTTGTGGGCAAGAAACACGCTTGAGTCAAGCAAAGATAGAAATTAAAATAACATTTTTAGCAACATGCATTGTTCTATATGGATGGTAACAGTAGTTGGGTGATGTTATAATGATGAAATAAAGTTTTTAAATCGTTTTGAAGTTCTCAGTTTCCCTACCACACCGACCACTCCTTCTGCCTCATCATCTTTCTACTGCCGTCTCCAACGAACGCAGTTGTAATTGTGGATTTTATCATTGCAACCTACATGTTTCCAGTGGTTTTAAAGATTTTAATGTCTACTGTTTTCCTGGTAAAGCTGTAGCCTGTAATCATTCATGCGGGCACATATGACACCAGGTTGAAAAAATAAAAAGTAAAATTAAAGTTTTAAAGAAAGATTTAATTTCATTATATAACTGCATCAAAACCCATTTGCAAGCTTGTGATCTCAGGCCAGCTTCCTGTTTTAAACCATGACAGCGAGAAATTCAGCCGATTCAGTGTCCTAAATGTCTGGGTGAGAAAATGGTGCATTTGTTTAGTATTTAGCTAACGTTACTCTGAACATTAATTTAGAACTTGGATGTAAAGATAGAATCGTGTTTGGAATAAGCAGGGACTACATTTCCAGGCATTCCACAGGAAACACATATGACATTTATATCACCACCCCAGCGTGACATCCATAGTTACAGTGAACCAATCCCGTAACTCGGAAGCATGAGAAGGGTCATAAAATTCAGAAGTAAAAAAACTGGAAGTTTTCCCAGCCATTTTGTCTTATCTTTTGCACCAGCTTTACAGCTGCCGAGGCTTCTACTCCAACCAATCTTTTCTTCGCCATTTTTGCCTCTTTCGCCATCTTCCCAACTCTGGAGTTCCCCCAACCCTGTAGAACTCCGAACGCAGAGAGAGAAGCGGATCACACACAATTGCATTGCCCACATCAACAGGTTAACTTGTCTCACGACATCTGACCACAGAAGTGAACGGAACTGAGCTAACTATTCACGACCAATGTGTTTGTTCCAAATGACACGGACGGCAAACAAGATGACTAGAAGACAACGAGTTGCTTGAATGAACAGAAAAAACCCCAGTACCTCCCTGAAGACCTCCCTGAAGTGCCCCAGCAAAGGCCACTCACCTCCTGGACGAGTCATCTACACCAATCTCACCGCAATCTTCAGTAAGACTGATCAAACATTCCAGGCATGGCTTATGAGTTTAGTCTGAACTGTTTATCGGTAATTTGATTATATTCACCTGTAATTGTGCAGCAATAATAGCTCTAATCTGGTTGTTCTGGCTAGTAGTCAAGCTATTTGGCTAATCTATAATTCTATAGCTAATACACTGTCTAACCAAAGCAGGCCTCATGGTCTGCTCCTTTCCTAACCATTTACTAACATTTGTGTGATATAATCTAATTTTGGTTTACTGTGGATAGTTAAGGTTATTTCCCGACAGAAGTGTTTGAACTTGTGTACAGCAACGTTAGATTTGAGATCAATAATCGTCATCTGCTCACAGAGCTAGCTTACTCCACTTGATTCCTTTGTTCCCTGAATGCACACATGGCACACACACACACACACACATACACACACGCATATGAGCACAAATGCTCCAGTACTATGCACACAACACTTCTCCTGTTTCGTAGAATGTAGTATTCTTGTTTTTCTTTGTTAAATCTATTTTTGATAAACCTGGTGTGTTTTAATGTCATATGAGCATGAGAGCCGAGTCAAACTGAATCATTAGAACGCTATACCTCCAACCCTTATTAATTATTAGTTAATAGTGCTTTGATGGTAAATTGAAGTAGTAGTAATTATCATCCATAATAATCAAATGAGACTGATTTATTTGTAACATAAATTAGGAATAATAAGGGTAAACCTCATTGTTCCATAGTTATTACCTATATTTCTGGCACCCCATGTAAGAGTTGGTAAGTGATAATTGGTACCCCGTGTGAGGACTGTTAAGACGGACATGTTTTAGTTATCTATCCTCACTACTACCAAATGTATATATGTGAAAATATGATACTGGGACACATAAACGTGACATAGACACCAAAAAAATTAATTGTTGCAAAAACCAATGCAAACACATTTATTTACAAGTTTGACAACTCTCTGATTCTATCAAAAAGAAAGAAGTTAAATAACCGGAAATAGTCTTTTCAGGTCATATAAAATTTACCACAGTAGTGTTAACGTAGGCTATGTAACATGGTGTCTCAATGACACGTGGGTGCAAAAGTATAACTTATTTTTTCTAATTCATTAAAGTGTAGATACATACCCCATCCGAGGCGGTCCACAATGAAACTGGACTTTGAAGCTCTAATCTATTTATGGCTGTGTAATACCCGGTTGATTAGAGGACACCGTTACATATGTAATCAATGTAATCAATCAAAGAAAAGATTAATTTTAGTTTAGTTTCTGCATGCAGAATCCTACCTTTCAATATGCGGACACGATTATAACACGATGGCTGTGTAAATGCTTTGATTTGGACGATTTTGATAAACTGGTGCGAGGTAAAACGTGAACGGCTTAGGTACGTAACCGCGTGAGGAAGCTTGGACACGCAAGGTTATCAGGCTCCTGTAGCGTTGGCAGCAATTGAAACAAAGCAATTCTTAGTAGTTTCGTACCAGACAGTAATGCTCTTTTTTTTTTAGGTTGACCAATCCACCAGCCATGAAACACGTGGGTAAACGATTCATGCTTATGTACGTAACGATTGGGACACGGAAAGAAAGTCAGCACTATATATTCCCCTTGTTTTAAAGTATCGTGGAGTGTATGAATTTGGGCACATATATTTTTTTACTTGGCTTATGCATGACAGAAACAAACAAAGATCGATCCGATATATATTTATTTTTCATGATTGCAGACGGAATCTTGTGTACGTAACTCTCAGGACACAATGAATTACGTACATGAGCCTGATTAATTTTGCTCTCCCATATGAATACGAGCGACAACTTTGGGGTTTAGTGGGCTTTAGACAGGCATATCAAACGTCTTCAAAAATATTTGGTTGAAAGAAATGTAGGCCATTAGGATAGGTATATATTTCCACATCAATTATGACAGTGTAAAAAATGTCACATTTTCGTGTTCTATTAATGGGTAAAACTCAAAAACAAAGTTTAAATTTACAACAGTTCAAAAAAGTCTGGCCCATGAGTTTATGTTATGTATTACATGGCTATTTGAAGTACCACATACAAGTAAAACTTTCCCATAAAGTAAACACAGGACACTGGTAAACAAATGAAAATCACTTTAAAAAATCTCTCCAGTATCATATTTTTACATATATACACCACGTAAGAATATAGAGGCATATTCGTTACACAGACCATATCCTGTCTATCATATAGCTAATACTCTTGTAAAGTAAAATTACTTTTTCATGAAGATATTTGTATACAAATATTACTTAGTTTCTCAAATACAACGTAACATTATATAGTTATTATTTCAATACAAAAGCTACCTGACTTTGGCCATCAAACTAACTAGCTAGACAGATAGAAATAACGTTACTTACAGGTCCAACAGAAAACACGGCAACTCCTCGCTTTTCAAACCCTTGCAAAACTTCAGCTGTCACATTGAGGAAAGGCAAATCCTTGGTTGACACTGCTTCTTGAATGTCCCTGTCTGCTTATTGTTTGGATTTGCTGTAGGCTACTTTGCTACTTTTCACCTCTGCCACTGCAGTAGCCAGCTGGCTACAAATGCTCCGCTCTGAAACCTGATCACACCCACTGGCTCTGTAGCCGCACCCACTCCTCCCCATACAGAAAAGAGTGCCACACCCAGAAATGTCCCAAACAATCTTAAATTAATTAATACAGGCATAGGAGCAGGGTTTTGGTCATTTTTTTTCTGACAGAGATTGCCAGTGCACCATAGATATTACTGAGCATGGCTATTTTATAATATTTTCTAGATACAAATCCTGCATAGTGCACCTTAAACACAAATGGCAGTAAAATGCTAACACAATAAGAAGGTTAAAAACACCAAAGGGAGATGCCTTAAAGAACTGTGCCAAATTTACAATTACGAAATGAAGATCTCAGGCCATATATTCACCCGTTCCTTGATAGCATGCTCCTAAAGAGATTTTACACCCAAAACACGCACTGCATGCTGGGACTGTTTTCCCTCTACTAAGTAGCATATGCAATATATTATTCAACAATGTATTATATAAGTATTATACTTCATTAACAATTTGTGCAGTATATAAAACTATTAATATCGGAGGATCACAAAATTGCATACTTCAGTTAAATATTCCTAATGAAACAGAACCACCCTTTCACATTATAAAATCCGTTTTCAAGGTATTGAATTGTAAATGTCTCAATAAAGACATTTCTAAAATAAAATAAAATAATAATCTTTGGTCCTTCAGTTTATTCTATTCAAGCATAGACAAATGGGACGCAGGTGTGGTGTAACCTACTGGTATCCTTTAAACCTCCAAAGCTTCATTCAGCATGTATTCTGATTCACACGTCCTAAGCAAATAACACTGTATTTGTCAGCCACAGGGTTAATTCATATCGAAACACTACATAAATTCCACGGAATTGCTGTTCTGATATTTCTGAAAGAAGGCAAAACTTTCCAAAATATGAACACCTAAGAGACCCATCTTTATCCAAGAAACACAGAGGAGCAAAGACAGTGGTCTTTTATCTGCTTAATCCAACTATTATGATGGATATTTTATTCATATCTACATTCAAACTCAGTCAGCTGAATATTGTAGTAAACACCACACAATGCTTCTATTGTTTAATTTTATGTCTGGATCCCATGCAAATTTATACATTTTTAATGTTTGTGAGCTTGTGTCTTTAGTGACAGCTCAGTAGAATCTGAGCTCTAAATGACTCACATATGATGGACTTGTGTAATACTGCTCAGAACCACTTTGTCTGCATGGAAACAGCAGTGTGGCAATTTTAGGGCACATTAAAATCTCTTAACTGTCTTTTGGATCAGACATTAAACTAAGGACCTGACTCACTGTATTCAAGGCCTATCAAGGCCTTATCACAAAGAGTATGGTGCTCCAACCTGGGTTTCTTAATATGGTAATATAACCATAATTTAATGTTACTCAAAAATGGTCTTCAAGGGCCAAGAGCTGCTGGTTTTCCACCCTCCCTTTACCTGGGAGTCAGGTAGAAAGACAGTTTGGCTAATCAGTAGCACTAATTGTTCAGTTAACTACCTGGGAGAAAAGAAAACCAGGGTCGGATTTGGATTCGAGGGCCAGATTTGAGTATCCATAGTTCAATGGGATAACATTCCCTCCCTCCCCACATCAGGGGACATATAGTGAGTGTTCTGGTAGAAAATGGCTCCCAAACATCAACCACAGAGGGCTACATGTTGGTGGTGGAGGTGAGCTTCCACCCGTTTCACTGTAAACCTCTTTGAGATCATGAAATGGTGCTTTATTAATGCAATCTAATAATAATAATAATAATAATTATAATAGTAATAACCATCATGATTAAAATAATCATAATAATAAAGCCATATCCACAGCATTACTGAGGGTTTCACCAGCCAAACCACAATGCCCATACTGTACAGGGCATCATAAAAAAACAATTTTCAAATTATAATAATAATTATACTTTATTGACCCCGTGGGGTAATTTTTCCTCTGCATGTGACCCATCCTAACTCAGTGGGCAGCTGCTACAGCGCCCGGGGACCAACTCCAGTTCTGATGCCAGTGCCTTGGTCAAGGACAATGGCAGGAGTTTTACCTAACCTGACATACATGTCTTTGGTGTGGGAGGAAATTGGAGTGGCCGGAGTAAACCCCACGCAAACACGGGGAGAACATGCAAACTCCACGCAGAGAGGACCAGGACCGGGATTCCAACCCAGAGCCGCTTTCTTGCGAGGCGACAGTGCTAACCACTGCACCACCGTGCCGCCCTTTAGCTGTCTGCATATGTTTAGCAGACAGCTAAACATATGCATGTAGTTGCAGCTGTTGATGTTAGTTCATAGCTCTGTGGACATGACTTGAATCAGTTACAAGAGTAGGCTTCACCTATAATTTTACATGTGGGAAACAGCTGTACCTATAGGAGACAATTCAGCCGTAACTATAGGAAGCAGTAAAATTATATTACATAAGGAAATACTGAGGTGCAGCTGTACCTATATAAAACAATGACTGCATTCATATGAGAAGGAGAGTGTGCAGATGATCCGACAGGAGACAATACAGTTGTACAAATATAAAAGAATGATTCTGTATTCATAGGAGAAAACGGTGAAGCTGTTTTTATAGGAGACATTGGAGATCCCAGCTCCAGCCCCAGCACATCGACTCCACCGTTACTGCGCCTCCCTTTTTATTTAACCCCTAACACAGATTCCAGTAGCCTGTGGCCACATGCACACGGCTCTTACCCTGACACTGCCATCTCACCCTGACTTCATGGACAATATGAGCCCATCAGAAAAATATCTTTCACACCCGTACTCATCCACATTATATTATATACAGACACACACACACACACACACACACACACACACACACAGAGACAGACAGACGCACATATACGCACATACACACACACACACATAGACTCGTGCGCACACACTCGCACGCGCACACAATGTTAAAGTTTTAAAGATACAGATAATATGTCCAGTAGAGGAAGTTAATGAAGATGAAGGACAGAGGGAAAGAGAGGCGGGAGTAGTTATCAATATAGTGTGGATTCTCCACCCGGCAACAGTTGAGGAAGCAGAGTGCCCTCTGCAGGATGGACAGGGTCTTATAGCAGGGGCCCTGTGGCTCTGGTGGGCTCGCTGCCAGCCGCTCGCTCTCAGAGGTTCTCCTCCTGTTGGCCAGCACTTCCTGCTGCTTCCTGACTTGGAGGGTGCTGCTACTGATGGTTGTGACAATCCCATTCATCTCATCCTCCCGTTCCTGCATCTCCTGTCCATACTGTAGCAGGCGACAAATATGCAGGTGAGGGACAGCACATCCACACTCATTGTCAAACAGAAACATGTCCACAGTCCACACTCACTGCCACAGTGAAACTCAGCCACTGTAACCCTTCTTTCGCAGATGTGTCAGAAACTTTACCATAATGGTCCTGTGTGAATGAGAGCCAGTGTAAAAGCTGCTCCAACAATCTGCCAGTTCAACACCTAGTAACATTTACGGAAATGTTCTGTTTTGATGTTTCCACAAACAAAAATAGAACAGGAACGATTAGAGCATGCAAACCTCTTTTGCCAAGAATACATCCAGGTATGTTGTTTCTTAATACATAAAATAGTAAACAGTGCACATACACCAAATAAATTGTATTTAACTAACTAGCAACACAGTACATGCTGTCACTAATATCACATATCCATGACATATACTTATCGCCTACAAAAGTTCCTAAAGTTCAAGTAGGTGTGCAAAACACATTAAAGTATGGCAGGAAATCAGCTGTTATGATTAACCTTTTCTTTATTAGTAAGCTTCTTTGCAAACCATATCTAGCTTCTCTGGCTAGTAGGCCAAAGATAACAAAATCATTCATAGATCAAAGGCATATAAATTTTGGTTATGCTCTTGACCTTTTTTCATAGCCCTGTTGGAGCAGCCTATTTGACTGCTGCTTATTCAAACATCAGTTACTGGCACCGTCATATCTGAATGCCATTGAATCATGAATGCCATCCAGTAAAATACCAGATAGTCCTTGGTTGTGTGAACAAGAGAAGGAACAAGTTTGCTGGAAAAGTTAATAGGGCGATCTTCCGTGTTCCATGTAATAAAGTGGCTAGTGACAATCTATTGAATAACTGCTCAGCCCTGGCCCTGAAAACGGCTCAGTCTGTGCAGGAGATTGTGTTCATGTACTACTAGTGCTGTACTGCTCAGGGTGATGATGATGATGATGATGATGATGATGATGATGATGATGATGATGATGATGATGATGATGGTGGTGGTGGTGGTGGTGAACATGATTATAAAAAGTAAAATCTTGAGTGTTAATTATGCTCAAGTGAGGGCTGGTTAAAAAGTACTCTACCAGTGTAAAATTAATTTTACATTAAGCATTTTGGTAGGTAGGTGAAGTTGATGATGATGATAGTGATAAAGTTAGTTAGTGATGATGATGTTTATGGTGGTGATGGTGCCAATGATAACGATAATGATGATGTTGATGGCGGCAATGATGATGTTTGTGAAGGAGATGCTGATGTTTATAATGGTGATGGTGATACAGGGGGTGATGATGGGAATACTACAGTTTGGTTCTCACCATTAGTGCATTAGCTTTGTTAGGCTGGTGTAGGGTGCAGAAGTGGGCAACGGCGTATTCAATCAGAGCGCCGAAGATGAAACTGAAACAAATTCCCAGGTACACATCAATGGCCTTGATGAAGCAGTTGGCATTGGGGAGAGATGTACGGGCACCCATCATCAGAGTGGTCATCGTTAGCACTGTGGTCACGCCTTTAAAAAAGACACAACCAAACCTTACTACCTGTTTCTTTCACATTACATCAATTAAATTGATAGACAGTGTGGATCACTTTTGCCTTGACAGAGACGATTTTGTGCTTGTGTCATCTAAGCTGCTCCAAAATGAAGCACAAATGAACTACCCGCACAGTGTACCGGTACTTTTTAAATTGAAGACATCACATATACAGTACTTAATAATATTGTGTGCAACCACCGTACATAATTTGATTAAGCAAATCGTAAAAAAAAAAAAATAATTCTAAAAATTGTATTAAGTAAATCCAACAATGTATTTGTTTCCTTCATAATATTGCGTGCAACCACTGCCCAACGATTATTTTCTGAGTGTGTGATGGGTATATCCCATTCGTGAATATCTAGGAGTTCAATTCATCAAGGCTATGATGACGTATCAATACATTCATTGCCATCCCCATCACCCAAGAGCAACTACGACGCACAAAGGCAGGATTTTACAAGGGCAAATGTGCTTATTAAAGGCACTGTCACTGACATGTTGAAAATGCATACCCCCACAAACATTTTTTTCATAGAAACCTGGCAATCCAGGGGGCAGGTACAAGAAACAGGTCATTAGAATATCATGGCCTGTACCACCCACATTTTGAGATAAGCACCTGCGAAGCATAAGTTAGAATACAGCGTAGATCACTCTGCGTAATAACCGCGCAGGAGAGGCACTGAAGTGCAGGACTTTCAGCAAATCTCTGCCCTGGATATACTGGAGAGACACTTAAAACAGCGTATAAGTCAAATATCTTAATTACAAATAGCTTAAGCTAAGCTGAATTTCATGAGTAAATGGCATTTGTGTGTGATTATCTCAACTCTGAATCTGGCCCTAATACTGTTTACACCTCAAAGTTAATAGCCTAGATGCAAAATAGTCCTGGCTCGCTGCCTGGTTGAGAGGAGCGTGCGACTTGCCTGATATTATCAACCTGAAATACTTCACATGTCACTCCAGCTCACAAATGACTAATTAGCTTATAACATCTTTTTCCTTTTCTTTTTCCCCCATGCAATTGACTGGCTGAGGCCAAGAAAGCACACAACTCCTTATCGGTGCAGCAAGATAGTGCATGTGGGAAGTGTCTTAATTATGTGCTCATGAGCACTTGTCTTTTTTTTCCTTTTTTCTCCACCCCTTTTTAGGCAAGATGCCAGTTTTATGAATGCATTTTCCTCATACAGGGGCCAGGACAGCTGGCCCTATATGGCATTTTGGGGCATTTAATTATGCTGATAAGGAATTCACATGAACGCGCATTCATTTAAGAACGGGTGGCTTGGCCTGTAATAAGATTTCTAGAATTTCTATGTGAACAAACCTTGTACAAACATCTCTCAAGAATGAATATGAGAGAAAGTTACAAGTAAATAAGAAAATGTTCTTGCATGAGGCCCAGTATATACTTATATACCTATAAACCAGTGTTTTAATTTGATGATAATTGAATACTGTCATTATTTAGTTATTACTTGAGTTTAACATAGGTTCTCGTAGGTTGAATGCAGGTAGAGGTGGACATTACATTTTCTTATGTTTTTACTGAGCTAAACACCAATCAAACAGATCATGTTGGAAGTCAACAATAATGTTACCTATGTAGATTTGGGTGAGGACAGGAATTTTACCTATGAGGATTTCGGAGAGGACAGGAATTTTACCTATGCAGATTCGGGCAGGGACGGAGGACTGGCTTATCCAGAAGGAGACCCAGGACAGCACCACCAGCAGGCTCGATGGGACATACGTCTCCAGGATGAAGTAGAGGATGCTTCTCTTTAGCTCAAAGTGGAAGATCAGTTTGGGGTAGTGACCTGAGGGGTGGCAGGGTGGGGTTGGTCATTTGAAAGCTTCTGAAGGATTAACATATATTCTGTTAGAAAAATTCTGAATTGTTCAATGACATTTTCTGTATTCAAAATGTAAGGCAAGTTAAAGTGTGTACAGATTTAAACATTTATTTAAAATTAATCAAACAGAACTGTTATTTTATGAGGCTGAACCAGAGGTTTTTAGACCGCAGTCTATCTCTGCATTCCGCCTCCCTACAGCTTTAATCCACACCTGTTTCATAGACTGCTTCCGATTCAGATGTGTAGTAGTCCTCTAAGGTGTACTGTGCCAGCTGTAGTGTGTCCAGACCACTGACAGACTCATTCCCTCTTGTCCAATAAAACATCACATCATTAACATTATATCCCCCTGAAGAGAGAGAAACATTTCACTGCAGCTAATCACCATGCCACATACACACATATACTGCACAGTACAACACAGTGAATCACCATGGAGCTAGTCACATACAGTGCCCTCCAAAATTATTCACACCTTAATAAGGACAAGCAAAGATGGCTGTATGAAATAAATACAGGTAATGAGCTATATTTTATGTTATAAAATGTAACAAAAATACATCTGCATTGACATGCTAATCTTTGGCAACTGTATTGTCTCATATGGCTTCCTATTTCACTGGGGTCCAAAAGTGAGAAGGAAGAGAAAAGCAAAGAACTCTCCAAAGTAATAAGACAAAAGGCTGTTGACCTTCACAAGTTAGGTGATAGTTCAAACAAATACATTTTTTAGGTCAATAATGAATAAGTTTAATAACATGTCACCAGTAAACCTGTATAGATGTTGAAAAAGATTGCCCTCTCTCCATTTGATATCCATTCTACAGGCAGTGCTATATGAGGATTTGAGATTAAGATATTGAAATCTCAAAAGATTCATGGAAAGATAGTGGAGTATAATTAAATGTAGTTAAAAAGCACACATACATATGTTACTACTGTACAAATAAAATCATTTATATATATAGCTGTATTCTATCTTAAGTGCACAACACAAAGAGCAGCCTTTGAATATTTGTGTGTTTGTAAGGACTAACAGTATGGTCATAGTGGTTATGGGTATGTCTAACTCTCTCTGCTCTGCAGGTATGGGGTATAAGCCCAACCCTTGTTGTAGTACAAAAATAGAAAGTATTCAGCAGTGCATAAGGTCTAGATTTAAATATGCCACTACCAGAATATACCCCTAACACAACTCCAAAATTCTCTGTCTCTACTACAGGACCTAGCAAGCTGTTCCACAACTTTAAAAACTGACATTAGGGCCACATTTATCTTGAATTCATTTCTACCTATGCCATTGTTCTGCTGGCAAAATTCAACCTTCAAACCTTTGTACTTTATGACAAAAATGAGGCTACCCAGGTCAAAAATTTGTATATTTTTACAAATTGACCCCAAAAGTTTAAACTGACACAAAACAATTTTCTAGTGATGTTACGGATGATACCGAAGCTCCGAGCTGTGTGTCGAGGGCAGTTTCTACAGAAGCCTCGCACCGAAGCTTGTATCACTTTCAGAGAAGCACGTGATCGATGACAAACGAGGCCTCGGGTGCTGTAGAACCATGTGATCGGTTTGTTTTGCGTTTTGGGCGGAATTAGGGGTTTTGAATGGTAGATATAAAGGAGCGATACCCCCCTTATTTCGAGGGTTGTTGCGGAGAGTTTGTTATTATTGGTATTATTGCTATTGAAAGTTTTTGGAGGATTTTTTTGAGGAATTTTTGGAGTATTTATTTATTTTTTTTTTGTACAACTTTTGTACAGTTTTGTCGTTTTTGTACAAAAATAGGCTAATGGAACCTGCATGGAAGCGAAAATCTTCTCCTGCTTGGGAATATTTTGACCCGATATCTCCAAATAAGGCAGGCCTAAGTGGCGTAGATATAAAAACACACTGAAACGCTATTCAAACACTGGGCTAGCAATCGACTGTGCATGTAGTTCGTTAGTTATTATTTTAACGTAACTACAGCAGATTATTACGATTTGTTTAATACTATTATGATTTGATTGTTATTTCTTATTCATTCTTATTATCATTATCATCTGCATTCCTTCTCAAATGGCATATTATTTAATTTTGAAGGTAAAGTGCTTGCTGTGCCTAAAGGAGCTGGCTTACAGCAATAATACCTCGTCCAGGCATTATCGGGCAATGCATGAAAATGCACCTGCCAATGAGCAAGAAACCAGCGGAGGTTATTTATTTAACTTTTTAATAACAGTTATAGTTGCTTTATCATAATCATACTGAAATACATGTTGATAAAAATACATTTGCATAGTTATTTTGCCATAGGTTCCAGAAAGCAAGAACTTGATGAGGCCGTTAATAAAAATCAATAAAAACCTCCCTTTTTAGTCACAAAAGCACCTTCCCTTTCACTGCCCATACTGAAGCACATTCACTTTCACTGCCTGGTTACAGAAGCACTCCCAGTCCCAGACCAGAAACACTTTTACTGCTCAATAGAACCCCACACAAATGTTGTCCTCCTTTATATCAATCTTCCTGTTTTTTTCATTTTGAAAGTTAATATAATATTATTACATATATTATTTTATAATATATCTTCGTATAAAACAAATCTAGCCTAATGACAGTTACAAATATAAACTATGAGTATGTTAGTATGTATATCGCCTGAGCGGGGTTTTGAACTGGTACTTTCTCTTACAGAAATGGCTCTGAAGTCCGACGCGTTACCAGTGAGCTAAAGGATCGCTTGTTGCTAGCTTGAGGCAACTTTGTTATTTTGAACCTGGGGTGGAATTTGTAATGATTTCGTTGCTCTAAATTACTTTTACCAGCAGGTGTCACTAGTGTACACTGTGTTGAATGAGGCTTTGAGTAATGAATCCATTTGAAATACAATTGGCTGCAAAGCCTCAGTGCTTCAGGAAGCCTCATTTCGCCATCACTACAATTTTCTATTACAATAGTTGTATGTCACTGTCATGGTTTCCTAGCTGTTCAGGTTCTGTTTTTGGGCGTTGCCTCTCAGGGCCGCGAGAGGGCGCTCCCATCTTAGTTCTCGTTCTCCGGGTCTAATTAATTATTTCCTTCAGGTGCGCTCCCGTCTTAGTTCTTGTTCTCAGGGACTAATTAATTATTTCCTTCAGGTGCGCTCTGCCCTATTTAAGCGCTGTTCACTCGTTGTTCAGGGCTTTTGTGTCTTTCTTGCCACTCTAAGCCCGGTAACGCGATACAGGAATTTCAGGCGACCACTTGGACTTTTGAGCTTCAAAAGAACATGCGGGACTTGCCTGTAGAGTATTAGAGTATTTTGTTCTTAGGGTTCTGTTCTCCTTATTCTTTCTTTCCTGCCTTGGTTTTCTTTTCTCTGTCTCGCTACTAGACAGTAACCTCGGCTTCACCTCATTTCCGTTTGCCTTTTATTTTAGCTCTGACAGTTTCTGAGCTAGAGGCAATTCTGTTCCTTTCCATTCTCTGCTCGAGTCTACGAGCTTCGCCCTGTTTTTCGGGTTGTTATTGATTTGGCTTATGCCGGGATTCTTTTCCCTTATTTATTTCCTCTGCTCGAGATCTCAGAGTTTTCGCCCACTTATCTGGGTTGCTATATTTTGGCTGTACGCCAGGAGTTATATTCCCTTTCTGTTCATTTCTCTCTGCTCCGTTCACAGACTCTCTTCACCCTTTTTAGTGGTTTGTGGGACAACTTTCAGATCCCCTTCCAGTTGCGTCTGGTTCTCCGAACCCGACCCCTCAGTCACCTTTTGTGTGTCTCCAAATTGACTGGCCTTTTATCCAAGTATTAAAAATCTGTGATCAAACATTTCATTTTAGAGCCTGAGGTAAGTGAAAGTTTAAAACCTGTATGGGAAAGTTCCACCACAATCACCTACAAAAAAATCAGCGATAAAAACTAAAAAAGGTTGTATAAGGTTTCTTACATTTTATACAGCTACCCCACAGATGACCCCACACAACACCTTTGTAGACAAAGTCGTTATTGCGTGTTTTCTATTTAATCATAACAAATTAGGAAAAGGCATATAGTGTCAAGATGATTTTTTTACAATCCAAATGAATGCACAATCACATGTTTTGAATGAAACACTGGCTGCGCTACAAGTGTGACCAGTTTTGAGTTGTGAAAATATACCACATACTTGTGAAAATAGTACCAAGTCGATAAAAACTGTAATAAATATGATTCAGTGTATTTATTAAAAGTGCAATACTGCATGTACTTATTTTAAGTTGAACTTAATTACTAATTTTTAAAAGTTTATTTTTATTTAAGAATTCACACGGTTTCATAACCATTTCCAGATTTTACCAAATCCCAGCCCCATTGTTACCCCATGTAAAGGTATTATTTTTTGTAATACATTGTTTCACCTCATTCCTTATCCCTAGAGGGATGTACAGCCCATAAGAGGCATACCATCAGTCAATTGGCCCCTTAATCGCATAAACACTTTCTCACATCTATTAGGACATGGCTTAGGTCTAAAGGATATTATATTATTGATTTACAGCATGTATTGTACAAAGTGAGTGAAAGTAATTGTGACCCATTTGCTTTTAAGAGCCAATGTCTTGTCATTTGGAATTTCCTGCCATTCGTTGTGAAGCTCATTAGTGCAAACGCTCAGGACTCAGGGGTCAAGCAGATGAGTAAATGGCGCAGCGCTCAGCAGAAGAAAAGAGGGTGCTATGGTCCAGTCCTCAGCAGGGAAACAAGACAGGCAACAAGAAAGGAGACAATATAGCCTACTGTTCTCCCATATTTACATTTTTAGACTTATCGTAACCAGTTTACTCATAAACTGGTCACTGTCACTCACTGTTTGTTTTTAATACCCTTTGCTGTCATACTCTATACAAAACTCCTACTTACTCCCATCTAATACCATGTGTTCCTTTCCAGTCCATGTCTGTCCGTCCTCTCTCAGAGTTTGCAAAAGGATTGGTGTCATACCACAAAGCCACAACCACTCCAACCTGGTCCATGTGCCTAGATCCATCATTATGAATCTTAGCTTCCGGATATCTCTGCCAATCAGCAGAACAGAACGCATACTCCATCTTCGCCCAGACCTCCTTGGTATTCCTCCACTTCTCGACTCACACTGAGACCTGGATCACTCAGGAGAATGCCACCACTCCTTTTCCCACACTCCCAAACCCACAGACATTTGTCTCCTTATTTCCTCCGAGTGTATTTTATCCCTTCCTTACCGTTCCCTCTCCACTTTGAATTTCATGCGGACACTGTTCTGTTTAAACTTCACATTATTGTTCTATATTGTTCACCAGGTCCACTAGGGACTGCTAGATGGTCTGGATCTCGGTCCCTTCACCGTGACACCTCTCAGTTCTCCACCTTCCTCCAGTACTTTGTCATCATCATAGCAATATCTTCACCTACTGAAAAAAGCAGCCAGATGAAACCTGCTCGTAATTTCATGGAATCACCTTCACATATTTTTGACCATCACTTTATATCCTCTCTCTGTCTCTTTTCTGTACCAAAACCCAACCTTACAGTCTGTCTCATGCTGGCTGGCTTACCGGCCTGTGTCATCAGGCCATAGCAACAGGTCCAGAATGGTGTCACATGCCTGGTGTTTCACCTACCCATATTTGCTCAAGACATTCACTGCTTGCCAACTCACCAAATATCACTGGCTTCCAATAGCCATCTGCATCCAATTAAAGTCACCGATACTGGCACGCCAAAATGCAAGAGGTAATGTCCCCTCCTACCTTCGGGTATATATACTGTATACATTCCAAACATATATTTTCGTACATTTCAACCAGATCCATTCGTGTAGTCTCCTGGCTGAAAGACCTTCCCCACTCAGTTAGGAAAGCAGATCTCAGACTAACAGTCCACTTTTTTAGACATTACATTACATTTCAATCACTTTGCAGACACATATCCAAAGCAGTAGTGGAGAACATCAATGTTACTCTCAGGAATACAAAAATGCGGTATCACCAAGAAGGATTTATAATCAATAGGTGTACATTGAGTCTTCCTTTCCGAGACATTTTTTACAGAACCGCTTTAATATCTCAGTTTTATTCAAATGGTAACACATTCTTTCTGGGTTTTTTTTTTCTATTAAGGAATCTCATGTCTAAACATGGATATATATTTCTGTAGTACATGGTATGGCACGGTGGTGGTTAGCACTGTCACCTCGCAAGACAGAGGTTCCGAGTACCAGTCCTCTCTGCATGGAGTTGGCATGTTCTCCCTGTGTTTGCGTGGGGTTTCCTTCGGCTACCCCGGTTTCCAACCACACCAAAGATATGCATGTCAGGTTAGGTATACTCCTGCCACCTGAGGCACTGGCCTCAGAACAGGAGTTGGTCCCTGGGTGCTGCACTGTGGCTGCCCACTGCTCCTAAGTAGTTAGGCTGGGTCAATTGCAGAGGTAAAGTATAACTCAATAAAAGTATAACTTAAATTGCAGACTTGCTGCGGTTATGTTAGAGAAGTGTCGCAGCTTTCTGAGATTCTGAAAAGTTGTGGCTTCTAGATGGTTAAACATACAGTTGGCTACAAGTATTACTTAGGATTTGACAAGCATTAACCATGGCTGTGGAACATAAACCCCTATTTCAGATGAGCTGTGGTTTTGCTAAACATGGGGGTTTTCAGGAACCCAACTCTTATGGTTGGCAAGGGACTGCTGTATACCTGTCTGTTGATACTATTGTTAAGTCTTCATTAAAATGTGGCTAATGAATGGGCTAATATTTTTTAAACTCTGCCAATTTATAAAAAGTGTAAAGGGAAATAAGGATTATTCGGTGTAAGTACAAAATTTTAAAATAGAAAAAGCTAAATGTTAACGGAACCTTGATTTTATAGAATATTTTAGTGAAGTAGGCAAAATATTTAATATTTTGTTATTGAATTTAATCATTGCCAATTGGTTTACTGTTTCTTATTTTATAGACTGTTGTAGTACCAATACGTTGGGTGTGTCATTTTCTCTATTTGAATATTTGTGCAGAAAAGAGCCTGTAATGATGTCATGCTGCCTTTCTAAACTGTCAATCCTTTTTGTAGAGTAGATGCCCACATACTCATGATTCAAGCTTTGGTGTTTTTGTGATTTCAAATGGCAGGCTATTGTTCTTTTTCATTTTGGTGTGATGACAAATTGCAAGTTTTGCTAAACAAATCCACCATTATATCCATTGCTTTAGAGTTTATCAGGTGGTTTCTATATACCACCACTTATACGTTACTCTGCAGGGTACTCAAGTGGCCACAGTCGACATGGTTGTGATTCTGTGGTGCCCATCCATACAGTAGAACAGTATGCTTGCCAGATGAGGCAAAATGTATTATTTCTCATGAAAGTCTCAGGGAGTAGGCCATGCATTTTAAAATGGGCTAATACAGAATAGGCAGATCTTTACTTTATGGAAAAATAATGTACATTATTGTGCATGTAATGTTTTTATATAGCATTCTTCAAGCATAAATCACAAAGTGCTTTCCAGAACAAAAAAGCATAAAGTACAAATTACAGGGCATGGGATACAATAAAATGGCAGCATAAAAGAGAAGGAAGAACGGCAAATGAAATAGCAATAAACGGAAGTGGCAATATTAAAATACAAAGAAATAAAACAAGAAAATAAATAAGCACAGTAAAAGGAAATAATAAACCAGTAACATTAAAATCCAGTGGTAAAAAAATAAATAAAAATAATAATGGCTAATAGATATCTAATTATTGTCATGGTTTGTGACCCTTTTTCCCTTGCGGTCGGTTTCCTTGGTAGCCACGCGAGGGCGCTGCCCTTTTAGTGGATGTTTTCTCCGCCCCGTCTTGATTGCGGAGTTTCTCTCAGCATCACACCTGTGCGTGGTTACCTTGGAGCTATTTAAGCCCATGTTTTCCTCAGTTCTGGGCTTTGATATTAATTAGTATTGTCTGGCATTATTTGCTCTGTTTTGTGTGTGGTATTATTTTGCCCTTTGATTGCTTAGCCAGTATGATTAGGTCTAGGGTTTTTAGGAGACCATTTTTGCTCCAGAGTGTTTTATTGGAGTAATGCGAGACTTGCCTTTGTGGATATATTAGGACTCTTCCCCCCTGGATCTTTTCTGTCTCCGCTTTCTGGTCTTTCCTTTCTTCCATTGCCTAAGCCTTTTTGCCTTTTCTGTCTCTTCCTCCTCTCTCTGTCTGCTTTCTTCCGTGAAAGCAAGAGTAGTCTTTGTTTGTTTGTGGGTGTATTTGTATAGTAATTTCTTACTAAGAGACCGGGCGTTTTTATCGTACTGACAGGTAGGGCTTTATTTATTCTGAGAGGCAGGGCGTGTATTTTATATTAAGCTCGCGTTAGTCTTTTAGCCGGTAAATGTCTGGTGCACCTGTCCTGTTCGTCCTTCGGTACCTGTCTCCGTATATGGAGCTTTGGCGATTTTGTTCGGAACTGTAGTTCTGTTTCGTCATTCGGCACATGTCTTCCTATAGGGAGACCGGGCGATGTTGTGGACATGTTAGCGTGTGACTGCAAGTCTCTGAAAGTAGCCTTGTAACGTTAGCTCTCTGTTCCTTTCGCCTCGTTACATTCCCCTTTACTGAGAGGCTAGGGCGTGTATTTTCTACTAAGCTTGTGTTAGTCATTTTGCTAGTAAAGGTATGGGACGGCGGTTTACCGGCGGCTCGCCTATAAAATGTTTCTCTCTCCTGGGAGATCGGGCGTTTACCCCCCTTTATGTTTTCTGCGTGTGACTACGAGCTTATGGAAGTAGCCGTGGAACGTTGGATCTCTGTTCCTGTCGCCTCGTTACATTCCTCTTTAGGGAGAGGCAGGGCGTTTATTTTCTACTAATCTCGCGTTAGTCTTTTAGCCGGTAGATGTCCGGTGCAGCCTGTCCTGTTCGTTCCATTCGGTACCTGTCTCCGTACATGGAGCTTTGGCGATTTTGTTCGGAACTGTAGTTCGTCCGTAGACTGTAGACTGTTTCGTCCGTCAGTACATGTGTTCCTATAGGGAAGACTGGGCGATGTTATGGACATGTTTGTGTGTGACTGCGAGTCTGAGAGTAGCCTTGGAACGTTAGATCTCTGTTCCTTTCGCCTCCTCGTATACTATCTCGTATTATTTTGCAGGGTTTGTTGGCTGTGTGTTTTATTTGTACCATTTATGCTACTCGCCTATTGTAACGCCTCATTACTGAGGCAGGGCGTTTATTATTGCTGGCCCTTTAGTTACTTAGCTCATAGAGGTATGGGACCGCAGATCTCTGCTCTATTCACCTGTAAAATGTTTCTCTCTCCTGGGAGATTGGGCGTTCACGCTTTTACTGAGTTACTTAGCTCGTAGAAGTATAGGGTAGCAGTTCTTTGTTCCATTCGCCTTGTTTGGTTTTCTTACTGTGAAACCAGGCGTTTGTGCTTCTACTCATTTGCGTGTTACAGTGAGCCGGTTAGTAGCTTTGGTATGTGTGTTTCCCTGTCTTGTCTCCTTCCCTTAAATACGGGGTTTCCCATCCTAGCGGCCTAGTGCTTAATGAATCCCCTTGCTGCGTTTGGCCCCTCCTACCTCACACGTCACGCCACCATTACAATTATTGAAGGCAATTTTGTAAAAGTGGGTTTTAATGCAAGATTTAAAAACAGGGACTCTATCAGCAGACCTAATACTGTATGGAAGGCTGTCCCAGAGCCTAGGGGCCATCACAGAAAAAGCTGATCATTTCCTGTTTAGTTATGCAGTACATGATCACAAAAAAACTTTACAATGTGGCTTTGAGTGAAATTATTGCACAGGCCTCAGCATCACCAAAATACATAGTTTAGCAAGATCAAAGACAGGAACATCAAGTGCTACTGGTGTTCTTCTAGATTAAGTGTAATTTTTTTAGTTCATTGCACAGTTGTTTAGTGGGTTGTTTGTGACATTGTTTGTTATTGACAGATTAGCGGGCTGTGTTCCCCTGGCAGTCATGTTTAATTTAACATAGTAGTGGTGTTTATTAATCAGTTGATTGAGCAGCTTAGTACATGAGTGGCTGGAGCACTGCAATGTTAAATTAGCTGTTAGTAGTGCTGTTTAAGTAGGTCTTTCAAAATAGAGCAGTGGGTGGCAGCCTCGTCTGGACAAAGACTGGATCAGACAAAGACAAGGGGGTCTGCCTACAGGACTCCATCAAGAAAGGACCTATGTACCACCATGTTAATGGTGTAATATTGTACAGTTGAAGTCAGAAGTTTACATACACTTAGGGCTCTATTTTAATAAACCAAACGCAATGGTGAACACAAGAGTAAGCGCTTGGCGGTATCGCTCTGAGGGCGTGTCGGCGAGAAATTTGGTAAATTTCATGACGGCAATCTTGGCGCATCTGATGGCGGTATTGCTAAAAGGCTGGGTTTAAATGTCCAAGGTGTGTCTCTATGGTAGCCAATCAAATTGTTGTTCTCATGCTTTAAAAAAAGCCCGTTGGAACGCAATCGCTCCATGCAATTTCATAATGAGCAACCCAAACGCACTGGACCGTCAACGACAAGAGCGATTTTCCGCACAGGAATCAGACATACTTGCAACGGAAGTACAGGCTAGGACTGTAGTAATTTATGGATCACAATCCACACCACCTCGTCTCCCAGACGTTCGGAAGGCACGGGAGGAGGTGGCGAATGCATTAATTAGCCTACATTAGGTGATGTAGGCATAATTATGATTCAAATGGTAGGCTTATGATTCAACTGTGTCAATGTGTAATTTATATATTATAGGCTATTGGCCTACATGATCGCAAGTTTCTTGTAAGCTGTCCTGTTTTATTCTAGTAGTTTAAATTAAAATTAATTAATTAATAATAATTATAGGCTATTTGTTCATTAAATGGAAGTGTAATGTTGGCATCACCTATAGACACTACATAGAACTACATGACTAATAAGTTGCCAAATTGCCAGAGTCTATTGCGTTGCCGCTAAGAGGTGGTTCCAGCTGATCATAACGCAATGGGTTTTCGTTGGTTCAAATTGTCACTGAGCCGAAAGTATTTTAGAACACGCCCCAGACAGCGCCACCCATCCCACTGCAGCGCAAGCGAAAGGATGTTATGTTGAGAATTTGTTGATCCTAGCGGTATTGCTGAGAAACGCCATAGCGCCAGTTTTAAGACGTTGATGCTGTCAACAAGCTTGCGTTTGACTATACCGTCCCCTTGCGCTGGTTTGAAAATAGAGCCCTTTGGTTAAAGTCATTAAAACAAATTTTTAACCACTCCACAGATTTCATGTTAGCAAACTATAGTGTTGGCAAGTCAGTTAGGACTTTGTGCATGACACAAGTAATTTTTCCAACAATTGTTTACAGACAGATTATTTCACTTTTAATTCACTATATCACAATTCCAGTGGGTCAGAAATTTACATACACTAAATTGACTGTGCCTTTACATTTTTAATATTTGGTTGCATATCCTTTGCATGCCATGACTTCCTCATGTCTGTGACCCAACAACATCAAAAGACTCTTGATATCTTATTTTCTGGTACTTTTACAAGCGATACTATAACATCTCTGCATTTGAATGGATCTCTATGGGAATTGGGAGGTGGGACTAGATTTAGCTGTAAATTACGCTGGAACAGTATGAAAACACATGGTTCTAAGGCTCTAAGTCAGCAAGGGTCTGATGTATCAACCAAGCCTTAAATCATCACTCTACAGTAGATATGGATGGATAACTTGATGGATACCTTGGGTTTCTTCTCCTGACTTATTTGTCCATAGAGTACAATAGGAAAATTTGTCAGGAGAAACAACCCTTAAGGTGATCCATCCATATCTACTGCATATCTGGCAGCAGAGTGATGGTTTGAGGCTTGTTTGATACCTCAGACCCTTGTTGACTTACAGCCATTTTACCAATCATGTATTCCATACTGTTCCAGCATAATTTACAGCTAAATCTAGTCCCACCCCCCAATTCCCATAGCGATCCATTCAAATGCAGAGACGTTATAGTATCGCTTGTAAGAGTACCAGAAAATACGATATCAAGAGTCTTTTGATGTTGCTGGGTCACAGACATCAGGAAGTCATGGCATGCAAAGGATATGCGACCAAATATAAAAAATTTAAAGACACAGTCAACTTAGTGTATGTAAACTTCTGACCCACTGGAATTGTGATATAGTGAATTAAAAGTGAAATAATCTTTGTAAACAATTGTTGGAAAAATTACTTATGGCATGCACAGTAGACTTGCCTACCTGACTTGCCAACACTATAATTTGCTAACATCCCCTATGGAAAAAGAATATGCTGCAGTATATTGTAAATATATCAAAGTTATCTTCACAATATATTAAAAATATACTGCAGTATATTACATTTCCATATGGGATGAAATCTGTGGAGTGGTTAAAAAATAATTTTAATGACTAAGCAACCTATGCAACCTATGTAAACGTCCGACTTCAACTGTATATTATATTATTATGATGCATTACTCACATGATATATTATGGTTCAAGGTTGGTACAAGTTAGCTTACATCTAGTACTTTATTGATGTTGCCCTTACACTTGCTGGTTTTTAGCCAGGCCTGTGACTGTTTCTCACATAACTCTGGTGGATGGTCCGTGTAACGTTTATCAATTTGATTTCCTGATGTATATAACTCAAATTGAAAATTTTTAAATTGGATTCAATATTTCAATTTTCATTAATTCAGAATTAAAACTTGTTTTGTTATGAATCTCTCATAATCGCCAGTTATGAATCTCTTATCCATGATGGCCCCCTAGTGGTAGTCATTGACATCCCAATTACAGTATTCATATTTCTTTGAAATTATAAATTACAGGTTAAACCCCAAAAGTTCTGTAACCTAACCTTCATCTTGGCACAGCCACAGACAATAAAATCCATAAAACACACAGTTTCTAGGCTACATCAAAAATCATGTTCCACAGCGACCACCTATCGCATGTGTAGGGCTTTTAACATAGGCCTATTTTTTTTACCGTACATATTGGCTACGTATTTTTATGCGTATTATGCAGCCTAGGCTATATCTAGGCGTATGTGACAATTCTGACACATTTATTCTGTTGCAAATGTTTGAATGGCAGGCTATAGGCCTCTTCTTCAATTTGAACTTTAAAACATGGCTGTGCAGTAAATAATTTTTGAGATATGACACTTAGGCTAAATAAGACAAGTAGAAAATAGGTGAAAATTGCTTCTGGTGGGCCAAAGTTAATGAGGTTAAGTGATTTTGTAAGACCTTCGCTTGAATTGAATGACTGTTGCCTCGTGGTTAGCTGCAGACTCAAACTGCAAATGCAAGAGACATGATAAATTAGCCTAATTCAGAAATAGTAAGAAAAAAAAGAAAAAATCGCCAATCCAGTGGGTTGCCAGGGTAGATATGCAAGTGACCAGCCTAGGAATGCTAGTGACCAGCCAGGTCAGTTGCAAATCCAGTGGACTGCTAAGCTAGGCACATAAGTTTACCAGCCTCGGCGAATCAATAGACGCCTTCTCATTCAATTACCACCACCGCCTTATCAGTTGCTAGATCATTTGCCAGCTTCGAGTAAGATATGTATATACTCCTCTCAGTAGTCTTATTTTTGGCACTTATCCTGCACCATAAAAGTAAAGGTAAAAGGCTAATTAAAGCCGCAGTGACCAATAAGACAGAAGTTTTTTGGTGACGTTATCGCTCCCCCATGGTCATGGTTGAGTCCGTCCATTGATCGTTGATATTAGAAACTACCCCGGTTTTCCCACCCAAGCCAATAATGCAATTTTCAACTTTCAAAAGACAGTAACGGTAAATCAGAAAATTAGAAAAACAAGTTTGAATGGTTAACTTTCCTATTATTTCAAGGATAAAAAAATGAAAATGTTGAATCCAATTTTCAATTTGAGATATATGCATCAGGAAATCAAATTGATAAACGTTACACGGACCATGGATGGACCATGTTCTTTCATTGGATATGAGTGTCTGCAAAATAAAAGCAATGTAATCTTTTAAAATAAATTAATTTCATTAAATAAAATAAAAAAATGCATTATTAATAAAAACCATTAAAAATAATTGGGCAGCAGTGTATTACAATGGTTTGGGAACTGGGCCTTGTAACTCAAAGGCTGTGGGTTTCATTTCCACCTGGGGCACTGTTGTTGTATCTTTGAGAAAGGAAGGTACTTAACATGAATTGCTTCAGTAAATAACCAGCTGTATAAATGGAATGTAAGCCATGTAAATTGCTCTGGATAATCTTGTTTGCTAAAATAGAAAATGTGAAAACCTGATTACAAAGTTATGAAAAGACCTTTAGGATGTTAAATATCATCATGGCCTTGTAGTTCTGCTGACTGAGAGAACCCCACAGACAAGACAATTGTTGGGATACAAGATCCTGAAGTCTTTTTTTTTACAGAAAAGACTTCCTCTTGGTTACTATGTTATAAATCTCTCTAATGCTCAGTTAGTGCACTGTAAATGCAAACAATGTCCTGACTTAAGATGAAATAGTGCATTTTACTTAATTCACACTAGTTTTTAAATTTTGCTTGCTTACACTGAGTGTTCTGTACTTTTTACCCACATACTTGTTTCATTCAATTATATGTACTTGGTTATTCTGAGTGTGCAGCATGATTTGTCAGAAATACGTGACGACCTCACGTCACGTGCGAGATCCCATTTCCGTTCAGCGCCGCCATTACGTTACACGGAGCTCTACGGTTGAACTCACGCCAGCGGTGCACCAGTGCTCGACAGAAGAAAGGTGGCTCTAGACGGTAAGTGTAAAGCTTTTGTTCGTAATCTTGTCAGCAACGTTATAATTATTTTTAATAATTTTTGGAACGAAGAGTTGTTCGAAAAAAACAGCCAACAACTCTGACTCATGCTCAAGCATGTTAGCATTTGTGTGCGCACGCCCGTGTTCACAGAGCAGACGTTAAAAAGTTAGCAGCAGCTCAACATGAGCGAAATCAAATAAAAGTGCTTTGGCTCGGTCTAAACGGCCTGGAGCGAGCCCCAGTGTAGTTGTTAATCTGTAGCATGTCTCCCCCTGTTCCTGCACTAGCCCCGCCGTCATAACTAGCTGTTAGCTGTTGGAGTAGCGCGCGCTGCTAACAGCTGTTTTGAAGGTCACCAGTGAAGTTAACGGGCGGTGCATGGAGGCAGCACCTTATCGGGCTGTGTGTGTGTACAGAGAGGGAGAAACCATCGCTAACTGTAAAGCTAAGTATCTAGCAGTTTGCTAGATTGCTAATCGCAAAGCTAAAGTAAGTAGCATTTCTAAATAGTGTAAATATCAGCGAGACAGTTACTAAACTGTCTCGCTGATATTTACACTTAGTATAATACTAGTATAAAGAGAGCTATTTCTCTGCTGCTGAAGTTCGCTTTGCTAAAAAAGAATTGCAATGTTCGGTTTATATCGTAAAACGAGTGAGGAACAATTAGTCAAACACTGTAAAATATGATTGCCATGGTAACTTCCTTGTAATTGAATTATGTACAAATAAGATGTTTTATTTTATTTTTTATGAAATTGGACCAGAAATTTTGACGCAAAGAAATTGTGGAAGAACAGCCTCCAGTCAAAAGGATGATGGAACGCTGGCCTGCGCTGTTCACAGAAAGTCAGGTATGGCCCACTTGTGCTGCACTATACTGAACCACACCACAAGTTATCATTATTTTCATTGTCTCTGTTGTTTCATTAAATTATTTTAATGATTGATTGATTAATCGTCTGTAGAGTGTCTAAAGTTATGGCAAATGGTCATGGGAAGTTAGCATAGCCTAAAGTACATTTAAAACATCACTAAAGTCTTTAGGTTCATCACTAAATAGGACAGTCTTTGAAGTCATGAGGTTATGAGGTGGTTTTATTTATCTGATTTGTAAGTTCCATCCACATTAGTGAACATTTTACATTTTATAAAAACCTATTTTCACCATGTTACACTATGCACCTACCTACACCTGCCTACAAGAGGATTTGATCAAAACTCAATCTCAGCTTTTGGAGAAAATAGTGTTACAATATGAGGCTTCCACATACCGTCATTCTCCACGTCTGCAGTTTTTTGTCCTTGCAGTTTGGTTGTAGAGCTAACACAATCAATTTCTGCAATCTGGTCATCACTTTTTGAGAAATGTGCCGTATGTCAGTGGTTCCCAACCCTGGTCCTGGGGACCCCCTGTGTATGCTGGTTTTCGTTCCAACCACAATTGCAATACCAGAATTTTAACAAGCTGTTATTTTTTCTTAATTAGGTGTTTTTATTGCATAGAGAGAACACTTTAAACTCTTTACTCTCTTAAGCCACGTTATGTTAGCAATAGCTATGCATGCTTTGAAGAAAAAAAATCCCATGTTCGTTATGCTTATTGTGTTATATTGCAAACAATTACAAAGAAGAGGTAAGAACTCAGGTGATTAGGCTCCTAATTAGGTAATTGAACGCAAGTTTAAGTTCTTTCATAATTTTTTCCTTAACACAATGCAGGTTTGGCTCGTTATCATTTGCTTTGTCTTTGAATTCTTCATTATTTACCAAACGGTTAGTTTTATTGGCCATGTGTCCACAATTTCACCAATTATGAGCCTATTGATTCACCTCAGTCTTTAATTTGATCAGTTAAAACATTTTTTACCTCCTTTTAATTGTTTACAATACAACACAATGTGAATCTTGGACTTTTAGTCTTCATGGCATGCATAGCTATTACTAACATAATGTGGCTTAAGAACGTAAATAATCCCTCTAAACATTAAAAACACCTAATTAAGAAAAATTAACAGCTTGTTAAAATTCTGGTATTGCAATTGTGGTTGGAACGAAAACCAGCATACACAGGGGGTCCCCAGGACCAGGGTTGGGAACCACTGCCGTATGTAACAGTCAAATGGACTATTGGCATTAAATGACTACCATGATGAAGTAAACAATCCTTTGGATGTGTTTTTTGTTTCTTAAGGTGTTTGCCGAGTTCTACAGAGTTGCCAGTAAGAACCTCAAGAAAGACTTCTACGAAGCTCTGGACCACCACTCCACTCATCTCATTGACATCTTCAGATCCAAAAAGGAGTTGTAGGCCAGTCACTTGATCGCCTCCTCCAGCCAAGTAAGTGTTGTTTCAGATTCTTCATCATTACCACCTTATGTTAGTGCTTGCTTGCTTCAACTAGGCCTACAACTGCTACTACTATTTTGTATAATAGCTACTACTTCTACAAGTCATTCTTTAACTACCTCAAGCACTTAGAATTCAATGTTGTAACACACACATATATACAGATTTTTTTTCAAATAATTTTGCCTTTCCTATAGTCTTCTGCTTATTGTTTTTTGTCATCTTTTCCATGAGGCCAATGACATCACCACAACACGCACTGCTGTCCTGCAATTGCCCCTGCATCTGGGAGATGATTCATCAGAGTCTCGGTGAGTACATTCATGATGATGATCATATGACCATCGTACAGTAGACATTTTATGACATCATCAGACCTCAGGTTCAGTTCTCAGATTTCAGAAAAAAACGTTATTGTTCAGGTCTGGTTTAAAATAAAAAATAAGTAAAAAATAAATAAGTTATTTCGGATGTATTTGTTTCTGATATAAGTTATTTATTTTGGATAAATACTTTAAAACTTATTTGTCTGTTCTGCTCTGTGTGTGGGGGGGTGGGGTAGAGAGGCCGGGCTGCAAAGAGCCTCCTACGCTGACGTCAGCTCAGGAGCAGAATCAAAACCTTGTGTTTTTAGGTGCACACCCTTGTGGTTTAAACAAAGTGGCCAAACGAAAAAACAAAGCCACTTTCAAACTCCAAATTTTCAGGCAAGTCCAACTTCAATATACATGCATTAACAAGGAAAACTGTGTTTTCCAGGTGATGACTCCTTTAAATGATAGAGTTCTTACAAAGACCTGAAGCCTTTTAGTCTAAACACCAATGTAATTTTGTCTGATGCTTGAGAACTGAAGCTGAGGTCTGATGTCGTAAAATGTACACCACACCATTGAGTAGTAGCCTAGGAAAATTTGCTCAAAATTCAGCACACATAAAAAAAATCTTTACGGATTTTTTTTTAGAATACTTTTTCAAAAGAGCTTTGTAAGACAATATTCCAGAGTGCCTGGTTTCTTGTGTGTGATTTTAAATTGTGATTCCTGCAGTCACTTTGATTACAGGAGTGAACACATTATAACACTGGGTCATAACATCCACCTAAATTTATTTGTCATTTTATTTTGAATGCAGTATTCGGACACCAACTATGACTTCACCCAGGTGCCTGTTGGGGTTCTTTCAGTCATGACTGAGGACACGCCACCAAAGATAAGCAGCATTGCAATCATCCTTGAAGGAAACCTTGTCCTGGATGAGATTCCCACACATGCTCATGCACTTTGTCTGCTATTCGGCTTAATATATGCACTCCATCTGGATTACCCCAAAGGTATGAAGAACACATTTGAGTTCATCCAGAAGATACTGTTGAACCTCGGACAACAAAAGCTCAGCCCAAAACTGCAAACATTAAAAAATGCTCTTTTGATCTAGATGTAGTGGCTAGGGACAGCTGTCTGTGAGTGTGGTGTGTGAATGAGTGAGAGTATATGATAGGGCTGAACAATTAAAAAAACTATTGAATATTTTATGCATTTATTTTTACTGAATTTAATATTTTATTTTACTTCTTTTTTAATGTTTTGATAAAGAAACTGACAGAATACTTTTTTTTTGTCGAGCTGCAGAGGTCTCCATATTGTATTCTTCAGAAATAAGAAAACGTGTTTGGTACACAACTCGTGAGAATAATCCCTCCCACAAAAACTATTAATTGTCACAATAGCTGTCTCTTTATTTATTTATTTATCATGCCCTCAATTGTTGAGCCAAACTCTTGACCCTTGATGGTCTCTTTTTAGACGATTCAGAATGGAACAGCATGTTGATTGTTAGTATGATATAACGTGTTGTTATTGTTAATATAATATGCAATGTTAACATTTTGCAAGTTTACAAATAAAAAAGGGTTTTCATAATGCCATTTAGTGTGTTGTTATTTTCAAGTTAGTTGAACTAAGGTTTATTAAGTGCATTTTACTACTTAAAATTAAGTACTGCTCACTTACTTTGGCACAGTATATTAAGTTTATGTGCCTTATCTTTATTGAGTTCCTGTCAACTCCATTGAAGTGGACTACACAAAGATACGTTAAGTGTAGCGTATTACAAATTTCAAGTAATGCCCACTTGTTTTGGCAGAATATATTAAGTTAATGTGACTTAAAGTATTTGAGTTGTAACAGCTTGATTGAATTCAACTATACTAAGATACATTAAGTGCTCACAACTTCAAAAAAAGTACATCTTACTCAAACATACTAATTTCACAGTACTTGACACAGTTAAGTTCGTTTACTTACTTTTCCCAAGGTAATCGGTTTCCTAACTTTTTTTAAGTAAACTTAACTTGTTAGAATTTACAGTGTGACGACACTGGCTTTGCTTCAGTGCAACAGTGTGAATATCTGCCAATATTACATTGTGACTGTTACAGTTGACTCCTTGTTATTATCTGAAGGCAGCAGATACAGTTTATATCCGCACAGCAGAAATGTGAAACCTACAGATCATATCCAACTACATTGAAAGCTATTCAAGCAGCATGGCTAACACTCATTGATGGTAATGCTGCACAGAACCTCAGAGAACAAGACTTTCACCCCGGTTTTGCACCACACATCTGAGTGAGGAATTCTCTCTTCGTAAGCAAAGATCTACTCAGTACTGCAATGGGCTACTAGATAATGACTACTGCATAATTACACACTTCCATGGGAATCTTTAGCACAAAACCTTTTGTTGGCCCTCTTAAAAAATTTGACCGTTGCAGAAACAAAGGATTTGGTTTACTAATTAATGTAAACTTGTCTCACTTCCTTGTGTGATAATTACGGTCAGCAGTTTGTGACCGCTTGTTCTCGTGCATGACACTTCAGTCCTCCACCAGCTAGACGTCACGATAGCCTCTTTGTCAAGCCACTTCTCAAACAATTACCCATTTGCGCCACCTCAATAATCTAAGTCGATAAAGTAATTGGCACTGATTAAGCACAGACGATTATTGACACTGATGTTTACAAGGGACACAAACGTGTTAAATTCAGTTTGATTACTTACTACCGTGGACATGCTGCAGTATTTTAAAAAGGGGCCTTGTTTTGTTGGAAGCAGTGGGAAATGCTCGCATTAAAAATTAGCAGTTATATAACATTTTACTTGCATAAAAGGTTAGGACACAGTGTCATAGATGTGAACTATAATGTGCTTTTGTAAGGGGGAGGCGAATGGTTCGGAGGACCAGATGCGACAAAAGGGATCTTAAAGTGTCCAACAGTGAACACCAATAGAGCGGAAAGATATCCGCGAATAGGGAAGAATAAGGAGAACGAAAAACAGCACCTACTCTCAAAACCGGAGAGCAATACTGAGGAGACTGAAAAAAGAGAGAAATACTAGTGACCCGAAAATAATCGGGCGAACAAGGCTTGTAGGCTTGAGAAATAAAAATAAAAGGAAAATACCTCTCAGTCTCGATTAGAGAGAACACAAAGAAATAAAGAGAGGTAGAGAGAAACGGAAAAGAAAGCCGTCTCCGAGAGACTAGGAAGGTAACTGGAGTGAGGGACAGAAAATGCAAAAGAGAGCGTGTATCCTAAGTGTGTCTAAAGCACAAGAAGGCAAGTCCCTGCTGAGGTCACTCCACTGGCTGCCAGTTGCAGCCAGGATCAGGTTCAAAGTTCTGACCCTGGCCTACAATGCAGCCAATAGGACAGGCCCCGCCTACCTGCAGGACTTAATCCAGAACTATGTTCCTGCTCGACTACTTCGCTCTTCTACAGCAGGGCGACTGGCACTCCCCCCCCCCCCCTCCGTGTCAAAGGCTCTCGCTCGTCCCGACTGCGGAGTTTTTCCACCTTAGCTCCTCAGTGGTGGAATGAACTTCCCATTCCCCTACGTTCTACTCCAACCCTGCCTGCATTCCGTCGAGGCCTGAAGACACACCTCTTCAGACTCCACCTTGACTGATATTCTAACCTAGGAATATCAGTTCCCTGTGTTTACTAGTTCCCTGTGTTTTTCCTGTCTGTTTATTATAGTTTATAATAGTATTTAGAATAGAAGTGTAGTATTGCTGATTTACCCACAGCTTACTGTGAACTACAGTCAACATTCATTACTAGGGATAGCTGCTACATTATGGGAAGGATGTGCTTTGTCTTGTCTGTTCTGTAGTGATCTTGATGATGTCTCTGTATGCACTTACTGTACGTCGCTTTGGATAAAAGCGTCTGCTAAATGAATGTAATGTAATGTAATGTCCCTCGTAACTCCAAAGCAAGGCGATGGAGGAAAGAGGTCTCCTTAGAGTGCCTACCTATACCTTACCGGCTTAGTGTCAGAATGAGCGAAAACAACCAAGCAACGGAAGAGGAAGGCGCAGCGTTAATATAGCCGACGAAATCTGAAATTCCCAGCTGATTAGCGGGGAAAACCCGGACCGGACCCGGAGTGAGAGAGAACTTAAAACAGAGAAGGGGCGGCAACCAGTAAAAACTGTGACAGGACCCCCCCTCTAAGGGACGACCGGAACACCCTAATCAAGTCAGGTCCAAAATGTTCCTAGCAGGAACCCAACAGCGTTCCTCCGGGCCATAGCCCTCCCAATCCACTAAAAACTGGAACCCTCTGCCCGCACATCTTTCTGCCAAAATGCGCCAGACTGTACACACCGGACCTCCCCCACGAGCCGGGGAGGGGGGCGGCGGCTTGTCCACTGGAGCAAGAGCGCTGATGAGCACCGGTTTTAGTCGGGAGACGTGAAACGTCGGGTGTATGCGCATGGAGCGCGGCAATTGCTGACGCACCGTAACCGGGTTAATTTTCCGGAGGATCTTAAAGGGGCCGACAGAGCATGGGGCAAATTTGCAAGACTCCACCCTCAACAGGAGGTCTCGTGTGGAGAGCCAAACCCATTGTCCAACCCAGTAGGATGGAGCCGGACGCCGATGCCTGTCGGCAGAGACCTTCTGCCTAGCCGTGGCGCGCAGAAGCGATGAACTGACACACCTCCAAACAGCTTGGCACTTCCAGATGAAAGTGCCTGCGGACGGTACTTCCACATTCCTCTCCAGTTCAGGAAAGAGAGGGGGCAAATACCCCAACTGCGCCTTGAAAAAAGAGAGGCCAGTGGAGGCATTGCGAAGGGTGTGCATATTCTGCCCAGGCAAGGTGCCGAGAGGTGGGGTTGGCAGTGGCCAGCACCAGAGAGTGTTCTCCAACGTTTGGCACCAGAGAGTGTTCTCCAACCCAGAGGATAAACTAACCGACGCCCCTAATTGGGTGCAAAAAGAGGGCCAAACCCGAGCGGCAAATTGAAGGCCGCGATCTGACACTACGTCCTGGGGAAGGCTATGCACCCTAAATACATGGTCTACCATCAGCTGAGCGGTTTCCAGTGCTGATGGTAGTTTAGGTAGGGCGATGAAGTATGCCGCCTTCGAGAACCTGTCCACAACCAGTAGGATCACCGTGTTGCCTTGGGAAGCAGGCAAGCCGATGATAAAATCCAGTGAGATGTGGCTCCAAGGACGGCTAGGGATGGGTAGGGGACGTAACAGACCCTTGTTGCGGGCGCAGACCGCACAGGCGGCAACAAATTCCCACACATCCTTCTCCATATTGGGCCACCAAAACCATCTGGACAGGAAATCCCTGGTCCTATGAGTGCCTGGATGAGCCACCAGCTGGGAAGAATGACCCCATTGCAGTACCTTAGACCTTAGATTACATGACACAAAAAGACCTGGGCCCGGGTCACGACGCAGTGCTTTCTGAACCGCCACCTCAACCTCCCACATAACTGGAGCCAAGATCTGAGTAGTGGGAACAATAGGCTCCAGAGTAGGATCGCTGTCAGACCGGTTGTAAGAGGGCATCCGGTTTAACCCCTTGGCGCAGATGGCAAATTTCACCTATTTAGGGGTGCTCTGTTTAAGGCTTTATAACTCCAGGTGTGAGCATCACATAAACTTGGTAAATGGCTTAAATGAAAGAAGACAGGTGTACCATTTACAATACAAACTTAGATTTGTTTATTTTCATAATTTAAGTCAAAATAAAGTGCCACAAATGCAAAGAAACTTAGGGGGAAAAAATTTTTAAATAGTTTTTTTTTATTTTGCTGAGAGCTACATAAGTGAAATCGGTAATATATATACATTTCCTGGATCATAAACTCCATGTCCACAAGTTTTGCAAAATCTGAGGATGATATGCAGAACTACTAAAGGTCTATGATGCAAAATATAGCCGTGTATCCTGTTGTCCATTAGTGTCTCCAAATCTATCCAAATGGCTAAATTGTGCACTGCTGCAAATAAAATAAATTTATGAAATATTAACTACAAATCAACAGTTTGGGCTCATAAAACTCACTTGTGCATAATTTCCAAGTGAGAATTATATATTTTCAGCAGTATAGGGGGGGTAGATATCTATGGGTCCAAAACCCCTATGCAAAAAGTTTAATACTGCTGAAACCTTTTCAGGATCCATACAGACCTTTTCTTCCAATATAATGAACCCAAGAAAGGAAACAGTGTTAGAATGAAATGAACACTTCTCCGCCTTAACAAATAACCATGCCTTTAAGAGAGATGTCAAAACCTGCCTGACATGGTAAATGTGAGTCGACAGGTTAGAAGAGAAAATTAAAATGTCGTCCAGGTAAACGAACACAAATTTCTCCAGCATCTCCCGAAGTACATCATTCATTAAAGCCTGGAAGACAGAGGGGGCGCTAGTGAGCCCGAACGGCATTACCTGGTACTCATAGTGGCCGCTGTGAGTATTAAAAGCGGTCTTCCATTCATCGCCCTCACGCACACGCACCAAGTTATAAGCGTTGCGGAAGTTGAGTTTGGTGAAAATAGCTGCCCCTTGAAGGCGCTCAAACTTCTTAATAGTGATATCATTAAGGCCACGATAGTCTATGCATGGCCTCAACCCTCCATCCTTTTTTTTTACAAAAAAAAAAAACCAGCGCCAGCCGGTGAAGTGGAGGGTCTAATAAAACCATTAGCTAAGGCTTCCTCAATATACTCCTTCATCGCAAAGCTCTCAGGAGCCGATAAGGAGTATAGCTGCCCTCTAGAAGGAACAGTACCCGAGTAAAGATCTATCGCACAATCATAAGATCGGTGCGGGGGTAAGGTAGTGGCTCATTGCTTGCTGAATACTTCAGCCAGGGTGGTGTACTCGACAGGTACATTGGCTGGCAATGGAAAATCAAGCACCCCTGCCACTTCAATACTCTCTACCTCAGCAGGCAAATCAGGAACGGGAGACCACGTACCATCTCTGGAGACCATCTCTGAGTCAGAGAGCTCCTCAAGAGAATGCCTCCTCCCAGGGGGAGTACCCGACGGCCAGGGAATCCCTGTGACAGCTTTATGACAATATAATGTTAGTTTTTTGTTTTCCTCTCTAAAAGGCAGGCTATTCATATTGTCATTTTGTCGTCACACATTTTTTTTTAAACCTTTTAAAATAAACCCACCATTCATTATTTCCCACTACTTTTATATTGCTTTTTCTACTTATTAGGCCTAGATACAGGGCCACTTTGTGTAACAGCCCAGTGAGGGCAGGGAATGCATAAATCAACCACCTGTAGTGAGGCTAGATTCACACCTTGTTATGCATTGGCTGCGTGTGTTGCCGGCGAGTGGCAAACGGAGGCATTGGAGATTTTTCATTTTCATTTCGTAAGTGGACAGACTAAATAAAACCATTACGATGCAGTACATATAATTTTATTAACACAAATAAATACAATTGTACACATTTGTTTTTATTTGATGGAGAATGATCGTGATTTGTAGATCAGTTTTGAGGTCTAGGTAGTCTCGCGAAGGCCACTTTGTCTGGTCTATAGACAACGCAGTAAAGAGCCGCCCACTTTGACAACTTGGCACCTTTGATTGACATGCAATATAACCAACCAAAGACCGTCTATGATCTGTGACGTATAGAGGTGGTACAGATGGTAGTCAATTCAGAAACAGCGCTACAAGAAAAACAGACTCGCGTGAAACAAATGTACACAAATGGCACTCCAGTAAAACAGTCTATCACACCAAAGAAATGTTGTGAACTTCAAAAACTTTCTTCAATCCAGTGTTAAGCTCTTAGTCCGAAACACTCATGGTTCTTGATGGATTCACAGCATTCGCTAGCTACCGATTAGTTAGCTAATGATTTTATTAGAACCTCCACTTCCGTCACTTTCCCGACGGACTGATAAAACCCAATGCACCACGTCGTACCGGAAATACTCCTGTGATTGACAGTGCTGCTAGCCAATGAGTGCTGACTGTCAGTTTTCTACAGTTCTACCCAGCTTATGCAAGCCTATGCATCAGACGCTGCGTACGTACTGATCTCATATAGGCTACGTTCTCTCTTGAATCAAAACGACGGAAATCCATTGTAGCGAAAGATAACTTTAATCCCTGCATGTCTATTCATTATTATTATTTAACATTTTCCCAGTCCGTAATATTTAAAATTAGAGGGACCTAATGTTAACTAGGTATCAATATACTTAAATGAGTTCTCCAACTCTCTCCACTCAAGAAGTCATGGTACGTATTTTAAAGGGTTGTATACACATAGCTGTTGTGGTAGACGTAGCGATGAATTGTATGTAAGTCGGTTGATGATATAACTGAAAACTTCGAGTTTGCAAGGTAGCTAACAGGCTAGTTAAAGGGGAACTGAAAGGTAATATGAAGTGAAGGTGATAGGGTGGATCCCTTTTCAGTCTAATACATATTCCAGTTCTCAAATCAGACGAAACGGTAATAATGGAGAAAACGTTAAGAATAGTTTATCGTTTTGCCGTTAGGGTGCAGCCATGTTTAGTTTTCGTAGTCAGTGATGTCACTGGCATGATACCAGTGTCTAGTGTCCGAGGACCTATTACCGACCGGGTTCACGGAAAAACAGCAAAACATAAACTTGTTTGCAACCGTAAATAAAAATGGGATAAATATCGGTAAGACCCCAGACGTCCGCCCGTTGTAGCATTAGCTCCTAGGGGATGTGTAGCCTACCGATCACCCCTCGCTATGAGTGCCGTGTTCTTTATTTTTCTCAAATTTTCTCTCTATGGTATTTTATCTTCTCAAAAATAGGTCAATGATCCCATGTACTCGCCAATTTATTTTGTAAGACAACATCTTCTCCTGTGCCTTGTGGAAACACCGGAAGCTGACTCCAGCATACATGACAAAAAATCTTTATGACAACACTCAGCCCATTGTCTCTTCTCAAACGCCTTAATTAACTGGGTTGACCAATTGATAGACGCATTAAAAATACATTGATATGTAATTCAATCATTGCATTTCAGCATTATAATGGAGGTAGCATGATCATTATAATGGAACTTATGATCATGTTGTAGAAGCACCTTTCTACAAAAACGGCAGCATTCATACTCACTCAGAGCAAAGAAAATGTCTCGTATTAAAAATGATCACACAATAGCCCGCATATCTTGCATTATTTCAAAATGTTCTTTTCTTAACAAAACGTAATCTAGTCCTTTTTAAAAAGGTGCATTCATGTTTGTACCATTAATGTCAAACAGTTAAACAATTACTATCCCCTATCACCGTGAATGGAGGTTAGTCAAGGCTACGTTGCGTTATGGCCTGCATTGCCAATTTCACCAGGAGAGGGCACCATTTACCAAAATATAACAGTAGTACTTGCATAGCTATGCCCTTTACTCCTCAGAAGAGTAGGTTATCTATATTTTGTGACATTAGATGCATACCACGCCTTGTGTAGCCTACACTCCTTAACTGGATAGTTATTTGCCCCCCATAATCAAATGAGTTATCAGAGCAAACGGTAAAAGGTGTGTGATAAACACAATAAAAAGTAATTTGTTCATAAATCACATATTGTCATTATGATGGTGGTTACATCAAGTTATTTGCTGGAATATTTGACGCATGAAAACATTTAATATTTAAATATAATTTATATCTTATTTTAAAACTGTACATGAACAAATTGATTTAAAAAAGAATAATAATTGATGTAAAAAAAAAAATGAATCTATTTGCTAGCTGAGTGACAGCAGTAGCAGAGACAAGTCAATGCAGTGGCCATCTCAGTGAAGTCAGGACATCGAAATCTTCAATGGAGAAAGATGCAAAATGGTCCAAAGGTCATACTGCATTGCCCCAGGCTGTAGAAATTATTTTTTTAAAGAAAAGGCAGGCTGTTCACCCCATACATTTTCACCGGTTTAGCCCACCTAACACGGTTAGCTAACAAGTGCTGAATTCGGACTTGTCCTAAAAAAAAATTTAGCTTGATAGCCTACTACTTACATGATCTCCCATGTCGACTCACAGCCCTCTCCAAGTTTTGCATGTCGTAAAAACAGTATTTTGTCCAGGTCCCATTACGATTTGTTGAAAAAATCCGATAGGGCCAGCAGTAACGTTGACACTTGTTAGCCAAACGACTCCCTGTTAGCGAGCCCACTCGATCGTAACAATTGAATCATCCTTCCTTGGGAAGTTTAGCTGGGTCGAACGAGAGGTTAGGTCTTCCTTCACATTTCACGTGGGTCTGACTCTTCTCTACAAAAGTCATGCATTCAAACACCAACCCGTCTCGAAGACGATCAACAATGTCTCCCATTCCGTCCATGTTAACTACAGTGGCCAAGACAGCTGAATGAAATGCTTAACTTGCTAAGATACCAAAAAAAGCAAGCTCACAAGTGAAAAATGCTAAATAAATGACACAATTCACTCCACACTTGCTCTGAACTTTGAAAAAAAAGAGAAATCAAAACGCACACGGTCACTGTAGATAGCTAGCTACAGAGCTCTCCATATTTACACTCTATGATCGACCACTCTCAATTGCAGGTCTGAAAAAATTGGTGTCAAGTAACATTAGCCTACGTCTTTGGTTGAATTTTTCTTTACTGAGTGGGAGGGGTAAATCAAACAGACACGATATTGCTCAATCAAATTAGTGGCACAAATTAATCTTGTTCGCTTTCGTCCTTGTAGTCACTCATATTGACGAGCGATAATTCGCTAGCTACTAGCTAAATTGACAGAAGTTCAGCTGGACGAATCATGCCAGTGACATCATCATGTATGTAAATTAAGATGGCAGCGCTTCGACCAAGCAAAACGTAAAAATCTGGTTAAGAAATGCGATATATTTCAAAATTTATATTCGTTTTTCAGATAATTTTTTCGATAGATATTTTAAAATACAACAATGTGTTATCAACTTGGATATGGATGTTTCCGTTCCCCTTTCGAGTAACGTTAGTTAATAACCGCAGAGATGCAGCAGTCATTGTCACTTTGAGAAAATCTATGAATCTGTCATCATGAAATCCATATGCCCTTCATGACTTTTCATAAAGACATGATATATAATGTGAGTATTAATATTACATAAGGAAAAGTTTACACTTCAACGACCATGAATGGTGAAATGTCTGACATGTATCTTGGCAGTATGCTCTGATCATGCGTGTAACAAGTGATGTTGTTGTGAAAACAGATGCACTGGCATAGGCTATGTGCCAGTTGCCTAGTAAATGTAATCGTTATTGCAGTTATAGCTATATTACAGTATGACTTATGCTAACCATCCAGCTAACGTGAAGGATAATCATTGATCCCGCCTATGGCAGTGCTGGTTAACCAGCGACACTTAAATAGTTACATTTTTCAGTTTAACTAAACAGAGCGGAATGAAATGCAAGGCAGGTATAGCCAGCCAGTTGTATGTAAAATGTAGCTACTTAGCAGGCTACACCATGTTTTGGTTAAAGAGTAACGTGAAGAGTGGAGAAATTCTGTCTGAGGTTTTCACATGGTCACACTCTTATATGTGAAAAGCATAACGTGCACATCGTTTTTGTTGCAAATAAATAAAAAAGAAGAATCATTTTTTTGTGGAGGCGGGTTATGATATTAGCGGTACCCGGGCCATTTTGGCTTACTGACCTCCGTTTAAGTATAATTTAAACCGTTAACAGTTAATATAATTTCTTAGCCTTTGCAATAAAAAGAGGTTCTTTCATGTGAAAAGAACATTCTTATATCTGAAAAGCTTAACATGTGCACATTGTTTTTGTTGAAAATAAATGGCCTCCAGCATGGTAGTCCGTTGCTGTAACCACCAAGCTATATGAGCACTTTCACAGTTCGTGGGGTAGTTAGACAGTCTCTTAAGCATGTAGTGATAGTATACTTTGAGATGAGACTACTTTGATCAGACATTCTCATTGGCAGATCAGATGTTCTTATCCAGTGGGGAGAATTATTCTTTGAGGGCATGGAGCATTTTTGATGACTAAATCAGCAGGAAGAAGAAATGCAAAAATAACCCAAGTTTGGGGCTTTATTGTATGGATGTGTGAAGTTGTACTTGAATTCTGTGTGGTTACATGAGGTAGAATGTACAGAAAGTAAAGAAAGAAAATCTTTTTAAGGGCTGAGAGTTTGGTCCTTGTGGTTTTTTAGGTAGGAAACCTTGAAAAGTGTCAGTCTTTCTGTGCTCTATAGGTATGGGGCATGCCCCGCCAAGCCGGAACTTGGCAGATGGCATACCTGCCATCCCAATGTGTAAATCAATTATGATAGTGAATTTTTTATGAATGTGGTCCTTAGTCCTGGATGTGCTAGATAAATATTTAACTAGTTTCACAACTGAATTGAGATGTCTTTCACTCAGTGCTTAAGGCTAAAAAGCTGTGTAAGGATTCTAAAATATACTATGGAAATATATAATATATATAAAGCATCTGTCTCATATCTATTAATATGAGGTGTGGGGGTGGGAATGCAGGCTGATGCCTGAGCCTGTACCCTGCTGAACCCTTCTCAGCCTGATCCTGATATAGATATTGTATTACCATGTAGCTGATTGTATTTGAAGAACGGAGGACTGCACATTTTTTAACTGTACCAATTTGTAGCTGTTAGACAAAATATGTGCTACATCTTTAAGCACCTGTGTTGTGTTTTGTGTCTGTGGGTGTGTGTCTGCACAGGAATTTCTTTGATACTTTGGTTTGCGGTAGCTACATATACCAGCTGAGCCTGAGGTTGTGCGGGAAAACAGTTGCTGCTAACATCACCCATGTTATAATGCCACAAATTATAATGTCAACCATTTATTCAACTTTAACAGAGTATATACCAGATACAAATACACTATCACAGTTGATTTAATGCTGAACTGTTTCCTGTGCACGTTGGATATTTTGAATAAGCCTACATCTAACCAATGAATATGTTATCGGAACTGCTGACCTCCTGAGGGTTTCAAAGTAAAAAAAAAAAAACACCTCCCAAGTGAGAATGTGTGAGCATTTTTTAAAAAGATCTGTGGAGTGTGACAAAATTAATAGGTTAGCTAAAGCCAAATATTTTCATATCAGGCAGCAGCAAAGAAAGAAAAAGAAGAGAAGGACACTGAAACTGTTGGTGTGTTCAATATGAATACATGTACCGTAATGCCCTCAGTTAATGCTGAAGTGTTGTGTAATGGCGGAGGTCTTACAGCTCTCTAGTTGCAGGGTGCACGTCTGTTTGTCCATGGGATATTTGGTCAGATCCATGTTGCAAGCCACTGTTGTGGTAATTCTGGAGTAAAGGAGAAGCCACAAAAAGCTAGTAAACATCACCTTAATGCCCCAGGAATACTCTTTCTTCTCATCATGATTATCGGAACACACCGTTTTCACCTTATAGCCCCACCTGTCCTCTGTATTCAAACATACTGCCCCCCAATACCCCACTGTTCCTACAACACACCCCTCTACTCCCCAATGCCCCACGGTCCCCAGAATGTCATTCTACTCCCAAACAACCCACTCTTTCATTACATTATCCACCCAGGTTCTGATTCTCAGATGCCTGCTCTGACTGTAACTTCATATGACTCAGTGATAAATCATAAAAATACAGTAATAGTAAACAGTAAAGAGTTAAATACAGTTTTGTACAGCAACGCACGGTAAAACCATTTTTCTGGACATGGTGATGGAGAGAGGGCCCAGCTCACACACCTGAGGGCATACAGAACTGTCCCATTTGGGAAGATTCGGATCAATCTGTTCTCCACGGTGATGTCATGGAGGAAGGATTTCTTTGAGTCGACGATGAAAGTATCTGGAACCCAAAGCAGTTCCACCAGCCGGCCGTCCAAACTGAGGCTCTTATTCCCATTGAAGCACAAGCGCTCATCCGTCCAGCGCTGCCTCAGAAAAATAGTGGCAGTGTAGTCCTGCACAAACACACAGACATTGAATCTTGTTCTTCCATTCAGTGTCAGTATAGTAATTATATTTTCATTAATTGATAAATTATTTATTGATTAACCAATCTTTTGAATTGGAGGATATGTAATTTATTTATGCAATGTACCATGTTGATCTCTGATATGGTGTCAATGCTGGCAATATCCAGACTCATTCCCACTGTAACAGGGCCATCTGAATGAGATAGAGAGGGAGAGAAAGAGAGAGACAGTAACCCACACAAGATGTACTGCATGCAATCCATGTACAATACAAATTTACAAAACTATATCATTTATTATCATTGAGACAACCCCAATCTAAAAAGTCTACAATATTATTAATATACTAATATGAAGATTTCCATGCAAATACAAGACCATTTGAATGACTTGAAATTAAAACCATCTTTAAAACGAATTCTGTGGTCCATCAATCAGTATATTGTGAGACAGTTGGTACATTCTTTAAACTGTTGGTCCTTACTGTCAAAGAATGGCCTGAGGTATTTATTATATCCTTTCATTAGCTTGTGAATTGTGGGGGGCAGGACATCTCCCTCCTTCACTTCAGCACGGAGCAAGGAGTCCTCCATCATCCTGAAAATAGCCAATTACACATTCTGTAATTCACACTGACAGAACCTTGCTCCTATAAAGAGAGCCTCACGCATATAGTACATAATGTATTTTAATCATGCATACAGAACCTCACTCATGTATGCAGAATATCTCTCACCTCACACACAGACAGAACCTCACAAACAGCAAAAATGCCTGTGTAAATCTAACACGGCTGGTGTACATTTAGCTGGTGTTAAATTTATTTATATGACCACAGTCTCATATAAACACTGTAGGGTTTTAAATGTCCACCACTATTTTGCTGTGCATATACAGAATCTCACTTAACTCACACACATACAGTACCTCACTCATAGTATATGTAGAATCTCACACGCATACAGAACCCCACTCACATATCAAGACCCTTACTCGAACATGCAGAACCCCACACATCCAGAACCTCACTCACACATAATGAACTGAACTTCCTTTATTCAGACATTCAGAACCCCAATCACACTTGCACTTCTACTCTTGTGGAGTTTCTGTAAGTGGAACTGACATCTTGTTGATGTGTGTAGAGGTCAAGTTTGCATGAATTAAAGAGGATCTGTTGGCATCAGTTAAAGGGATTCTCTGTATCTGTGCCAAAGAGGATTTACATGTGCGAGTTGTGTGTCATTTAAATGAGCAGGTCTTAGCAGGGGGATGCTTAAGAAGACACCGTACAGCAGTAAGCACAAAGCTCTCCATAAAAAGTCTAATGCAGAATTAAAGCCCATTCTGCTGAAGTGATATTGGCACATGGGCACAGTCTCTACATATCTCTCCTCTCTGGACCCTCTCCACCGTAATACACCAGCTGTAGTCACAAGGGGAAATAGACAGAAAACAACCCTGACAGCAATAGATCTGCTGTGGTGCTTGTGCACAGTCTTCCCAGGATCTCTCTCGCACACCGCTTCCCCACGGTCCCCCCAAACTGTCAGCCACTCTGTTGCAGCTTTGATCCATATAATATAAGGGCACAGGTCTGCATTTAAACACTGGCTCGCAGTGTAACAGCATGTAGATTCAATACAAGCCATCACCTCAAATGACCCTGCAACCAAAAATATACTTTCCCTGTAAAACTGAATTTGGCAAGGGAAAGATTTATTTTTAGTGTTTTAGATTAAGACAGACTGCGGGTATTATAATAGGCTCTTCATATAACATTATGCATCAAACATTCATGAATTTCTTTCCAAGCTCTTCCCACTGGCATTATATAATCTTGCGCCGTTCCTCAGGGCTTTTGTCATGCACTGTACATTTTTCCATGATTCATATTTAATTGTGAGCAAAACACCTACTGCATTTAAGACACACTTTAAGTATAATATAAAAAGTATAATATTGAGCAGACAAAAAGCATCTGTGTTGAACCCTTTGTTTCCATATATCTCCTCTGTGATTCCAAGGATTCACATTTATATCATGTAGATCCACAAACTATTCAGACCTTTGACCGATTCTCACATTTTAATGAATTACCAATGAAACATTGCAATTTCCTTCTGTGTGATAATTTATTCAAAAACACTGAAACTCAGAATGTATTATCTTAAGGTGACATTGGTTTTATGTTAGAAAATTGATGATCATGATCAAAGCATGCCATCTCATCTGTGAAACATGGTGGTTGTGGTTTAGGCATGTATGTGTAAGGGGGAGTGTAGGGTTTGGAGAACCAAACGCGACCAACAAGGATTTCTAAAAGCGTATCTCTACACCACAAAACGCGGAAGAAGCCGCACCAGGACTGGGATAACACAGGATCGGGAGCAAAACTTCCCTAGCACAAGGCAAAACAAAGCAACCTCCAAAAACTGAGGCGATCTCGATAAACAGCAAGAATAACTAACAAAAGAACCTCACACACTAAATAATTAGGCGTAACAAGAGGTAGTGAAACAAAACTAAAGAAACACCCTGTATAAATGGGAGATAGAATGAAAATTAAACTAGAACCTGTTACCTACAGCTCTAGGTGAAAACGAGCTGAACAAAAAGGTAACTGGCAGAAGAGTACAAAGGATAAAGAGAGAAAGGAAAGAAAAAGACTAAAATAAACCTTTGGAGTAGATGTGGATGGATCACTTTAAGGGTTGTTTCTCCTGACTTTTTTCCCCATAGAGTTCTATAGGAAAATGAGTCCGGAGAAATAACCCTTGCAGTGATCCATCCACATCTACTCCATATCTGGCAACAGAGTGATGGTTTGGGGCTCGTTTGATAGCTCAGACCCTTGATAACTTACAGCCATTTAGCCAGCCATGTGTTCCATACTGTACCAGTGTAATTTACAGCTGAATCTAGTCTCACCCCCCAATTTCCATAGAGATCCATTCAAATGCAGAGAGGTTATAGTATCGCTTGTAACAGTACCTGAAAATAAGATATCGACAGTTTTTTGATGTTGATGGTCACAGACTTCAGGAAGTAACAGCATGTAAAGGATATGCGACCAAATATGAAATATGATACTTTAAAAATACGTTAAAGCAAAGGGTATGAATACTTATGTAAATGAGAAATTTTATTTTTTTATTTTTAATAAATTTGCAAAAATCTCAAAAAAACTTTTTTCACATTGTCATTATGGGGTGTTGTGTGTAGAATTTTGAGGGAAAAAATGAATTTAATCAATTTTGGAATAAGGCTGTAACAGAACAAAATGTGGAAAAAGTGAAGCGCTGTGAATACTTTCCGGATGCACTGTATATCCGACAGGAAACGCAAAACAGGTGCAGAGAATAATTGTCAGGCGAGATACGAATACCGGAACGGAGGCGGAAACAATCCGATAGAGCGTCCCGACGATGCCAAAAAGAAAGATGACCGCAGAAACAGCAGGGGCTGCAAATACCCATGAAAGTATGTGTGAGGGGGGAGTGTGGTTTGGAGGACCAAACACGGTAGAAAAGTCAATCTAAAAGCTCCCGTAAACGGGAACCACAGAAACTGAGAAAACTCCATGAAAAGGAAAATAAGCTCCCACTCTCGACTAGGTCAGGATAGGTTTATTACTAACGATTACTAATTATCTTGTTACCTTGTCAGCCTTCCACACCTGATTTCCATTCGCATGCTGGTCTCAAGCTAATTGTCTGCACCTGTCTACACCTGCATTTAAGTGTTCATGTCTTGTCTTCGCGAAATTGTTGCCTCCTGTTTGTCAGTGCACTTTTGAGCGTTTTTCCAAGCCTTCCTTTTTGTTTACGATCCAAGCCTGTTATTGACCATTGTTATTGACCTCTGTTTTGTTAACCACTGCCTGCCTGTACCACGAGTTTTTGCCTGCTGTCTTTTGTACTTTTGCCCCGCGGAGCGGACTCTGGTCTTGACTCTTGCATCGTCTTCGACCCCGAGCCTGCCTACCGTCTGCCTGTACTTCTGGTCCGCTGACAGCTACTCTGGTTACTGGACTATTGCATGGTGTACCGATTCTGAGACTGCCTTCTCCCTCGGTACTGTACATTGGTTTTGGCTGGATTTTTCGTGTATGAACTTTGCTTGTTTTTTGATCACGCTCTTTGGACATTCCCCCATTAAAGCCCTCACGGGACTTTATTTGCAACTACTGTTTCTCGTGCATTTTGGGTCCTACCCTCATGCACCCGTCTCAGAACAATTTCGCCAGCATGGACCCTGCTGACTCAACGGCCGTGTTCCACGCCCTCCAGCAACAAGGCGCCCTGGTTCAGCAACACTTTCAAGGGATCTCCGAACTTCGTCAAGAGAGTCGAGAGCTGTGTGCTGAGATGAGGAGACTCGCCGTCACTGTTCAGCCACGCACCTTGGAACAACCTGCTAGACCGCCTGCACCTCCACCTACCAACCCCATGGGAACCTGGCAATTCCGGGAGCCACAACAACCCCCCCCCCCCCGGAGAGGTTCGGTGGAGAACCGGAGAGATGCAAGGCGTTCCTGCTCCAGTGCGACTGTGTTCAGGCAGCAACCACAGACTTACAACAGTGACGACCGCCGGATCGGCTACGTGATGGGGCTACTCAAGGGGAGAGCATTGGACTGTGCTACAGCTGTGTGGTCCGGGGGTTCATTCCCTCCCCGGTACCTGGCCTTCGCCGAAGAGATCCGTAAAGTCTTCCAGCATGCATCCAGTGATCAAGAACCTTCCCAGCACCTGATTGCCCTTCATCAAGGCCGGAAGACCGCGGCGGATCATTCGATCGACTTCCGCACCCTCATGACTGCAACTAACTGGAATGATGCGGCTCTAGCGAACCTGTTCCTGGCCAGTCTGAGTGAGGCACTCCAGGACCAGTTGGCGCGTCTCGAACCCATCACCCAGTTCGACCCACTCGTCCGTGCCGCCATTCGTTTGGACAACCGGGCCAGACAACGCCGGACTGAAAGACAGGTTCTACCCGGCCAGCCGTACCCCAGGCGAGGATCTAGTTCACGTCCCGAGGAGATGCAAGCTGAGGGAGTCAAACCCATGGATCTTTCCCATGCGGGTATGAAGATCTCGCCCGAGGAACGGAGACGTCGGAGAGCTACCGGTTCCTGCTTCTATTGTGGGAGGCTGGGACATACCCAAGAGCAGTGTACTCTCTGTTCCAAGAAGTTAGGCCCATCCGTTGAGGTGAGAGCGCTCAACAACCAGAAGGGGTCTGCTAGGAATTACCATCGTCCCACCCTTACTGCCATGTTGATGCTTCCCGACAAAATGGTCCAGGTGAGCGCGTTGGTGGACTCCGGAGCGGACGCAAACCTCATTGATGATGTAATGGTCAAGGAACTAGACATTCCCACCCTCCCACTGCCCCTCCCCGAGAATGCTTGGTCATTGGATGGCAAGACGTTTTGCCGCATGACCCACATCACCAAACCCATCCAGCTAATCATTTCCGGAAATCACCATGAGATGATCCAGTTCCGCGTCATCCGGTCCCCTAATACTCATTCTGGGATTACCCTGGCTCCAGAGACACAACCCTACCATCGACTGGAGTTCAAGCCAGATTCAAGCCTGGAGTCGTGAGTGTCACCAGTCCTGCCTGCAATCCGCCCCTGCACCAGCAGATGGCGCACCCACTCCACCGCAAGTTCCCAATCCCTCTCTTGAGAAGGTGCCCACCCCTTACCACGACCTGGGCACGGTCTTCTCCAAGACGCTAGCACAGACGCTCCCTCCTCATCGACCCTACGACTGCGCTATCGAGCTGCTACCCGGTTCCACACTCCCCTCAAGCCGTCTCTACAATGTCTCCAGACCTGAAAGGGAGGCCATGGAGAAATATATCCAGGACTGCCTAGCCAGTGGACTGATTCGCCCATCCTCTTCACCCATGGGCGCCGGATTCTTCTTTGTTCAGAAGAAGGATGGCTCATTGCGTCCCTGCATTGACTTCAGAGAACTCAACAACATCACTGTCAAGAACAAGTACCCTCTGCCATTGATGGACTCTGTCTTTCACCCTCTACACAATGCCACCATCTTTACCAAGTTAGATCTACGCAACGCCTACCACCTGGTCCATATTCGAGAGGGTGACGAGTGGAAGACCGCCTTCAATACCTCCCTCGGACACTTTGAGTACCTGGTCATGCCGTTCGGCCTCACTAACGCACCCGCCGTATTCCAGGCGCTCGTCAACGACGTCCTTCGGGACTTACTGGGCCGACACATATTTGTCTACCTCGACGACATCCTAATCTACTCCACCAATGCCAAGGAACATGAGATCCACGTCAGGCAAGTTCTCCAGAGACTGTTGGAGCACAAACTGTTTGTCAAGGCGGAGAAATGTGTCTTCCACGCCGACACTGTCGAGTTCCTGGGCTTCATTGTGGAGAAGGGACAGATCAGGGCGGATCCCAAGAAAGTTCAGGCGGTCACTGACTGGCCCACGTCTTCCTCTCGGAAACACCTCTAACGCTTCTTGGGATTCGCCAATTTCTACAGAAGATTCATCAGGTCTTACAGCCGAGTTGTCTCCCCCCTCAACAAACAAACAATCAACTGCCATGCCATTCCGTTGGGGTCCCGAAGCGGAGGGAGCATTTATCAAGATTAAGAAACTGTTTTCCTCCACTCTTATCCTGGTGCACTAAGACCCCACCCGCCAATTTGTTGTGTAAACGGATGCGTCCGACACTGGGGTGGGAGCCGTGCTTTCGCAAGTTTCTTCCTCCGACAATCGGCTGCACCCATGCGCCTTCTTCTCCAAGAAGCTTTCACCGGCGGAGAGGAATTATGATGTGGGGAACCGTGAACTCCTCGCCATCAAACTGGCACTGGAGGAGTGGAGGCATTGGCTGGAGGGGTCCGAGAAACCTTTTGTCGCCTGGACAGACCACAAGAACTTGGCGTACCTCCAAACAGCTAAAAGACTGAACTCACACCAAGTCAGATAGGCGCTATTCTTTGGAAGGTTAAACTTTGCACTCACCTACCGCCAGGGTTCCAAGAACGTCAAGCCAGATGCCCTGTCCCGACAATTCAACACCTGCTCCGAGCGAGAGACGCCTGAGAACATCCTCCCTGTTTCCTGCACTGTTGCTTCCGTAACCTGGAAGATTGAGGCGGTGATCCAGAGGGCTCTACGTGAGGAGCCAGATCCCAGGTCCAACCCCGGCACACGCCTTTACGTCCCCTCAGCTGCTCGGACACAGGTGCTTCAGTGGGCTCATTCGTCTCTCCTGTCCTGCCATCCCGGCTTTACCCGCACCTTGGCGGTGCTGAAGCGTAAGTTCTGGTGGAGCTCCATGATCCCTGACACCAGGCGCTTCATCAAGGCTTGTACCACCTGCGCCAGAAGCAAGGCCTCCCACCAGGCTCCAGCTGGACTGCTCCAACCTCTGCCTGTTCCCAGCCGACCACATCGGGGTGGATTTTGTTACCGGACTCCCCCCTTCCGAAGGTAACACCACCATCCTCACCGTAGTGGACAGGTTCAGCAAGGCGGCCCACTTCATCCCCCTGCCCGGACTACCCACCGCCCAAGAAACCGCTGATGTGCTAGTCAAAGAGGTGTTCCGTATCCATGGCATCCCCGTGGACATCGTATCCGACCGAGGTCCTCAATTCATCTCTCAGGTGTGGAAAGCTTTCTGCCTGGCCCTAGGTGCCACTGCTAGCCTCTCATCTGGCTACCACCCCCAGTCCAATGGGCAAACCGAGAGGGCCAACCAGGATTTGGGAGCCGCTTTACGTTGTGTCTCGGCCAAAAATCCGGCTTCATGGAGCAAGATGCTCACCTGGGTGGAATACGCACACAACACCTTACCCTGCGCCGCCACCGGAAAGTCCCCTTTTGAGATCGCCCTTGGCTACCAACCTCCATTGTTTCCCGACCAGGAAGCCGAGATCGCTGTTCCCTCCCTCGCCACCCACATGAGATGATGCATCAAGATCTAGAAGAACGCCAGGGCCTCACTTTTACGCACGGCAGACCGTTACCAACGCTTCGCAGATCGCCACCACACTCCAGCCCCTGCTTACAAACCAGGTGATTCCGTCTGGCTCTCCACCAAGGACATTCCCCTTCAATCCACTTCCCACAAATTGCAACCCCGTTTCATTGGCCCCTTCAAGATTCTCGCTATCATCAACCCTGCATCTGTTAAGTTATCACTCCCTGCTTCCCTCAAGATCCACCCCACGTTCCATGTTTCCTGTTTAAAGCCTGTTTCCTCTCACCCCCTATGTCCCCCCGACCCCCCACCCCCCTCCTCCGCACATCATTGACAACCATCCGGCTTACACTGTCAAGAAACTTTTGAACATTCGCAAGATGGGTCGTGGTTACCAGTACCTGGTGGACTGGGAGGGTTACGGCCCAGAGCAGCGCTCTTGGATCACTTCCAGTCTTATTATTGACAAGTCATTGATCAAGGATTTTCACCGTGACCACCCTGAAAAGCTCATGAGACCGCCAGGAGTCGGTCGGTAAGGGGTGGGGGGGGTCCTGTCACGATTCTAGCCTGTCATGTCATGTTTTATGTTTCATTTCTGTCTTTGTTAGATTTCTTGTTAATGTCACGTATTGTGTTTAGTCTAGTCACGCCACATTTTATGTTAATATGTTTATTTTCTTGTCATGTCACGTTTTATATTTTATTCATGTTACGTTTTCCGTTCATTGGTTAGCATACACATTTCCGTGTTTTTCCGCAGCCTTGCGTTCATGCTGTTTCCCTCTCTCTCTCTCTCTCGCTCTTGCTGTCGCTCACCCTTCCCTAATTGTTTAATTCTCCCATGTCTATTTACTAATCTACTAACATTAGATCAGGATTGGGTAATACTAACTCTCTAACCATGTGTTCATGTTTACCTTATGTTTCTCGTGCATGTCATTTACTAATTTACTAACGCTAGGTCAGGATAGGTTAATTACTAACGATTACTAATTATCTTGTTACCTTGTCAGCCTTCCACACCTGATTTCCATTCACATGCTGGTCTCAAGCTAATTGTCTGCACCTGTCTACACCTGCATTTAAGCTCAGTGTTCATGTCTTGTCTTCACGAAATTGTTGCCTCCTGTTTGTCAGTGCACTTTTGAGCTTTTTTTGTTTTTGTTTTTCCAAGCCTGCCTTTTTGTTTACGATCCAAGCCTGTTATTGACCATTGTTATTGACCTCTGTTTTGTTAACCACTGCCTGCACCACGAGTTTTTGCCTGCTGTCTTTTGTACTTTTGCCCCGCGGAGCGGACGCCGGTCTTGACTCTTGCATCGTCTTCGACCCCGAGTCTGCCTACCGTCTGCCTGTACTTCTGCCCCGCTGACAGTTACTCTGGTTACTGGACTATTGCATGGTGTACCGATTCTGAGACTGCCTTCTCCCTCGGTACTGTACATTGGTTTTGGCTGGATTTTTCATGTATGAACTTTGCTTGTTTTTTGATCACGCTCTTTGGACATTCCCCCGTTAAAGCCCTCACAGGACTTTATTTGCAACTACTGTTTCTGAGTCGTGCATTTCGGGTCCTACCCTAATGCACCCGTCTCACCAATGAGTTTTTCAAAAAGTGGAATGTTCTTGACTGGCGAAGTCAATCATCTATCCTGAATACAAATGAACATGCATTTCACTTGCTGAAGACAAGACTGAAGGTAAAGCATCACCAGGGAAGATGCCCAATGTCTGTGTGATGTCAAGGCTGTATTATGGAACGGGCAACTATTATGGCTATGAGGACCCTAGCCATGGTGCCACAGTCAAGTGTGCATTGCACAACCTCACAGGTTGCTTTATCAAGAAATTAACCTTTTAACTGCAGCTTCTTGGAGGGTTAAACGGGGTTCAATGGGGCAAGTAGACAGGCCTTCAAAAACCACAATAAATCTCCTTTTAAAAAATGGGAAGCCGTCGTCGCTGTAACTCTTGGATCGTAAAATAGTTTATAGAGATGGGATCATGACAGAATCATTTTAACACTCTCAAACGGTATATTGTGTGACCAGATTGATTGAGAATTTCACCTCCATATAAAGCCTTTATACAGCATATATAAAGCCTTCATAAATCATACATAAGCAAATATCATGCTTCATAAAGGGTGACATAACACCTTCTCATGCAACACGTTATGCCAAATGTGACATAACCAACATTTACATGCACACTAATACTCCGATCTGAACCCAGTTATGGCAATACTCTGGTTACTGAAAAGGTAATGTAAACACCTTTATCCGATAATGTAAGGTCATAATCCGTGTTTTCGAACCCCGATTAACACCCCTGGTTTTTTGGCCAAACTTTCGATTTTTTGGGGCATGTAAACACCTTTCTCCGGTTTCTTTCGGCTTTTCAAAACTACGCATGTCAGGCAAAAGAGGCGGTGTAACGTCAAAATTATTACACCCGTCAACATTTGCTATGCCTGGGGTTCCTTCAGCATCTCACTTCCAGAATTTTATTATTAAATTAGCATTTCACCGGTGAAAATATATTGTTCAGTGTTATGTGCTTGTGTTTGTACTAGCTAGTTTGTGGCTAGCACATTAAATAATTAAAATTATTGGGAAATTGGCCAGATGTAGAGAATGGTAAAGCTAGCTAGTACAATAATATAAATCAACCACTACTAGCAATTAGCTATAAATAAGTAGCTATAATAATGACTAGCTAGCTATAATAATAATAGCCTACTTACGTAAATTTTTGACGGGCGGATCATTTTTGTCCTTACAGCGGGAAGCAGTTATGGAGAGAATCATGTAAACGCGGCTGTTGGAGTAATCACATTTCTTATGTCCATGTGAACGCGATAAGTTAAATACTGGCGTAAGCTGATCGTTTCCAGTAATTGGATATTGCTGTGCATGTGAATGTACCCAATGTCACCTGGCTAATGGCTAAACATTAGACATGATGTGACATAAAATAAGCTTATGTAGGATGGTAGGCTAACTGTGACGCATTTTGTTATAACATGTTGCATAAGAAGGTGTTATGTCACCCTTTATGAAGCATGACATTTGCTTATGTATGATGTATGAAGCCATTATGTCACATTTATGAAGGCTTTGTACATGCTATATAAAGTCTTTATATGGAGACTTCGTTTCAAGTGTGACCTTGCTTCATTTCAAATCTAATGTGCTAGAGTACAGAGCCAAAACAACAAAAATGGTTTCATTGTACAAATACTTATGGACAGCACTATATATATATATATATATATATACATATATATATATAATATATACGGAGAACATGGACCATTTATACACAATCAGACTATTCAGTTAGAAAGACAATCGTTTTCCTGATTGGTCTCTTGACTGTCTTGTTCTGGTGAATTCTAAATCAGGATCTACAATATTGTAACTGTGGAGTAACTGGAACAGTAATGACAGTCTAGTAAGACAGTATTGGATTGGAGGCTACAGTAATAATAGATGTGTATTGGGTTGGGTGGTACAGTAATGACAAGCTTGTAAAACAATGCTGGAAGTGGAATCAGTGTATCACGGATGTGGTTTCATCTCATGGTCATTTAGCACTACCTGTTACTATACATTATCATCAGCCAGAACTGCCTGCCATTGCCGATTACGCTCAGCCACAGCCTCACCCACGCCATCACCAGCTTCTGAATAATCAGCCACAGCCCACATTTCCACCTAGCTCATATTTTTAGCTAGAATGAACATTTCAGCTACAGTGCACATTTCCAGGCAGAGCAGAAATTTTCAGCTAGAGCGGACATTTTCTGCTAGAATGGTTATTTTCAGTTAAAGACTATCAGCTATTTTAGTGTGGCACGAGATGGAGCTGGTTGGGGGATGAAACATAGCTCCTGATTGAGGGATGAGATGGAGCTGTTGATTAGAAGATGACACAGAGCTGCTGATTGGGGCATGTAATCCAGCCACTGTTCAGGGGATGAAACAGAGATTCTGCCTGGGGCATGTCTTCCACACAGAGAGCAGGACACAGCCTCTCCACAGCATTCTAAAACACAGATTTATTTTCTTCAGGGGTCCACATACTGTGAACCCCGTCATATTTCCTCTACTGTTCCACCATCACTGCAGCTGCAGTGAAAGTGCCCTCTAGGGATTTGTGAGAGTAGGCGAATCAGACCTCCATATTGTGAATATTTATAATAATGGTAAGTATAATGGTAAGATTCCTGTCTGATGAATCTAAGGAGCATGGTCATACTTTTAGGCAACTCTCCCCAAGAGGGCCGAAGTGGGACTCTTTTTCAGCCTGGGAGTTTCATGCCTCAGACCAGGCATGGAACTATGAGGGGGGGGTCGGGCCCACAATGAGAAATAGACATAATAGTTTTAACTCTTTTGATCATTATTATTATTTTTACCATTATGAACAGATGGTTTCTTTGTTAGATAATAAAAAGTTTGCACGGTAATAGATGAGTGTACAGAAACAAAAGGTTACCTCAAAGTGATCTGCAACTTAACAACACTAAATTAGTCTGCTAAACAGTTCTGTTCTTTTCAGCCAATTTACTCATATCATCGTCTTTCTCCTTTTTTCTTTGTTTTTATATAAAAAAACAGGATATTCATTTGCTTCCTCTTCATTCTCCAGAGCTGCGAGCAAAGAACTCTTTGCTAAGTAATAGAATAGAATGCGGTAGCCTACAACGGCGCGTGACATTCAATTTAAAAAAAAAGCCAGAACGAGGGTGCATACAGCTGCTTTGACAAGAGGGGAGCGTTCCACTTGAAACAGCCAAGAGGCTAGTGGAGTGCTGAGCACACAGTTCAAGGCACTCCAGAAAAATATGTTGTTAGTGGGGTACGGATAGGGAAATTTTCAATTTCACACAGAAAAACAACAGAGACCTGGACCTTGGTATCATCATATGTGGCTACAGCACATCGGCTACATCGGCTTTATCATTTAGCGCTATATTTTCTGAATCTGGACCTTAATTGAGTCGCCGGCTGTGAGCTCGTTTGAACTCGAAAATACATCACTAACTTTGCCAAATTTGACTGCGTCATCTTCTAACACCTTTCTTTTTTTAATCCTTGCTTTTTCTGCCCCCCTTCCCCTTTTCTTTTTCTTCTCCATCTTCTTAACATTTGTCCTTTCAGTCTGCCTGGCACAAACTTGTCATTACGCCATTAGGTAACCAATCACAATTTAAAACAAACCCATGGGCTCAATCAATTTGGGAGAGGGCCGTTCTCATGCTCCCCAGTTGCATCAAAGTTTTTGGTGCGGCTGCTTTTTGGGGAAACAGAGAGCCGGCTGGGTGAGAGAAGACAAGGCAGTGGCCCACGCCGCAGCAAGTAGCCTATAGCCTGATTGCGTTTCCTGAACCCGTCGTCAACGGTCCAACAACATCAGCCCACCAGGAATCTTCCTGGTTCTCCCGATTACCCACCCCGACATCACTACCCAATACTACTGAGTATGTGAATGATCATATAGGTTAAATGGTATAATCTCAGGAAAAATTTACCTGGGTGGCATTGTACTAATTACCATGGGGAACAATGCCCTAAGTGACTTGGGTAACAATGTCCTAAGTAACCTGATTATCAGTACACTAAGTAAGCGCAGAAAACATTGTCTAACTAACCTGGGTAGCAATGCTATAATTACTGTGGGTAACAATGTCCAAAGTAACCACAGGAAACACGGCCTAAATAACCAGGGTAACAATGCTGTAATTACTGTGGGTAGTAATGCTGTAATTACTGTGGGTAACAATGTCCAAAGTAACCTGAATAACAATGCTCCAATTAACCTGGTTAACAATGACCAAAGAATACCCAGTGACAATGTATGGGGATGGGACAATATTGGCCCAATAGGAGCATACTGGAGCAACACAGGCATAATTCATGAATGGGTGCATATTCTGGTACTTACTTATGGTATGTACGGGCAATAGAGGTAAAGTTAGGCTGCAATAGGGGCATACTGAGGGAAAGGTGGCATATTGTGTAAATGGTGGCGTATTGGTGCAAAAGGGGATATTGATCTGTGTTTACAAAGCAGTTTGAAATGAACTTGTATACAGAGATATGAATGGTTTGCGCTTCTATGGGGCCCAGTGTGGTGATAGGAAGACTGTGATGATTGTGACAGTGACCTGAATTTAGGCCACTGTTGTGTAAGAGCAAACCCATCTGACTGGCAGGTAACCGGCAGTGCTGTGATTCATGCAGATAGGCATATGATCAATGAAACAGACTTACAAATTGGCTGTTTGGGAGTTTTCTGATACACAAGACAGAGTTGGCTTCCTGCGTTTCTACCTGTTCTTCTGGTTTATCTCTCATTTTCCGCTCTCATTCTCTTTTACCATCTGTTCATCGGATTAATTTTTTTGCCGATGTTTATATTTTAGTTATGCAAACGAGTTGTGCTGCACACTCTCTAACCAGGCTTCATGTCACCGTGAAGCACAACATCAATCTGCATTTGAGTTAGAAACAGAGAGGGAGAAGAGGAGGAGGAGCGAGTAGAGAGGGTAGGAGAAGTAGGGGAGATAGAGAAACAGAGAGAGAGAGAGAGACAGCGAGAGAGCTGTTGCAATGAGCATGTCTGATTCCGTCTGCTCAGGGCTTGAGGATGAGAGCAGATGGAGGGATGACCAACATCCACCCCCGCCCCCCCTCCCTTCCCCAAACCCCTAAGGCGCCTTTGATCTGAACCAGATAGTCCCCACCCTGCCATCTGAAGAGCACACTGTGAGGGCAGGATGGAAATGAGTGGCCAAAGACCAGGACTTTATTCGAGAGAAAGCCCACCACAGACAGTTACACCACATGCATCGCGTGTTTACACAGGTTACATTAGTGTCATATTTTATTTGCATTCTTTCAGTGTGTTTTCCAATGCGCTTCAATACGCTGAGAAAAATAATAGACTCAGGGCCTGATTTACTAAGACGTTTAGCGTGTCCAAAACCTTTTAGCACACGCAAAACTAATAACACAATCAATGATTGGTGCAAAACAAATGCCATGACCAATCATTGGTCATGTTATTGGTTTTGCGTGTGCTAAAAGTTTTAGTAAATCAAGCCCTCAAGGCGTAAAGTTATGCTTCAGTTTGCTGGTGCTGTATTATATCCGCACCATGCGCCCGCAATGTATGTGCCACAATTCACTCTGTTAGGCGTGCAGTACATGGCTTCACCCACTACAGTTTAAATGTGAATACTCTTGATACACTTCACGGACAGACTTACGTCGTGCACGTCGTTCGTGTGTATTCGCTACGTGTGTGGTACAGCTCCAGGAAAATCCAGGAATGGATTTTCGAGTTCATTTTCTTGAAGACAGAGCTCTATTCAAACGTCCAGATATGCATGAATTTGTCAACAACTATCATATGTGCACGCGATAACCTTGTACAGATGTCCAAAAAGGTAAACCAAAAATATAAAAGGATACAGACCAGATTTTCTCTAGCCCTTCTCTATTCATGAATGGGCCAGGAAGAGAGCAGCCCTCCCCAACCCAACACATGAAGCATTTTTTGATTTGCCTATTGAAATGCTGCTATCTTAGGTATATGGATAGCCACTGGTATCTGGGGTTTCTGCATGTTGTTCCTGCTCTTGCTCAATTTTGCTGCTTTAGCCTTTTTCCTTAGCTTTTTTGGTGTAAATTAAGTTCAGGTTCTGTAGCTTGCTGACACATCTTGGGATACCTTAGGAGAGACATGCTGAAGTTTGGTAACCTCTTACATTCATTCGTCACGTGGCGCTGTAATGTTCATTTTCCTGTTTAGCCTTTTAAAGCTGCAGTAGGCAAGATTATTTTGCAATAAATTTACTCATTACATTCCAGCAGATATCAATAAATCAAGAGTTCTGTGAAAAAATCAGGGTTTTGTGAGTGTCCTGGGCTCTGTATTAGGTTGTCAAAAGGTCTCACCCCGGTCTTACAAAAACCTAGCAAAAGCTAGCTACGTATGTCTACAGCTCACCAAAAAAAACCATTTTCAACGTAAAAAAAAAGACAAGTTACTCACGCATAGCCTACAAAGCACTGTCTATAAGTCCTTAATTCCAAGTTGCAAAAACTAGGCCTGTCTTTAAAGAGATACTGCAGAGCCTTTTCTAAGGGCTTTTTTACCGCTTCAATTTGAACTGGAATTCGTGAGTAGGTGTGGTCATATGATGATGGTGCCACGCAGGCCCGGTTCTAGACTGTTTTGATTGGGGGGGCATGAAGAGATGTTGATGGGGCACAAAGGGGAACGAAGTAGCGGGGGGTCTGGGGGTCTTCCCCCAGAAAATTTTGAGCCTTTTAAAACTTATTTCCTGCATTTCTACACAACCTCACACAGGGTATTTTCTAAAATAAAATGTTTAATCTATCGGAGAGAATCGCTGCGCATATAGCTGCCCTGGGCGAGTTGGAATCACGGTCGGGCTTGGAGGAGTTGTGCCCTGAATAAGGACATGATGACCTCTGTCTACCACCGGCTGACGGGTTTGTGCAGCGGTGATTCTCTAGCGGTTGCTACACGGGGGAATTAAATTAGAATAGGGGTTCAATTGGGGGGGGGGGGGGGGAAATCTGAAACAATTTTTTTTTTTAAAACACGTAGGCTAGCCTACTTTAATCCATATCAAGAGCCGATGTAATGGCCTTCTCATGAGCAAGAATAACCAGGTTTTGCTTTCGCCCATGCAACATGGTATGGTGGAAGGGGTTAAAGATGCAAGATAACTTGGAGAAATAACTTGTTGCAGATGAAACCGATAATATCCAATTTTCAAACGGTCACCTGCACATTTTCTCCTCTCGCTGAGATTACTGTTTTTGTACATAATCCCTGACAAAAATAAGCGCAATAAACAAAAATTTAACTAAAGTTAAACTAACATTTAGAACACTAATTTGCTTTGCCCTATGTGTGTGCAATCTGAGCCATCAGAGTTCATAGTTGTCATGGCAACACCCCCCCCCCCCCGGCATGACACTGAGGCTGCGTCACAATCCAGTTTTTGCTCCAGTTTTTGCTCCACCCTCGTAAACTTCACTTGCAAACTTCACTTGGGGGAATCCCTTTTGAGACCAGGATGTACCCTCGGTCTCCATTTTAAGTGTGAGTCCAATCCGTTAGAAAGCCAAGTGAAGTTTGTGACCCTCAACTTTTCTCAAGGGAACGAGTCTGCAAACGAGTAGACTCTGCAAGCTCATATTACCCACAATTCACATTGAACGTCCTGTTCAGTGATAATCACGTTAATGTTTATCGCGGTATTATACATTAAAAGCGCATACAGAATGGAAAAGACGCTGTATATGTAATGGGGCGTGACGTGTGAGATGGGAGGAGCCAAACGCAGCAAGGGGATTCATTAAGCCCTTAGGCCACTAAGGCGGGATACCCGCAGATAAGGGAGGAGACAAGACAAGGAACAAACACGCCACAGCTACAGACCGGCTCAGTTACACACCAAAAGTAGAAGCAAAAACGCCTGGTTTAACGACAAGAAAACCAAACAAGGCGAAAGGGAACAAAGTACTACTACCCCTTACTTCTACGAGCTAAGTAACACGTTAACTAATGAACGAGCCGGAAATAAGCGCCCTGTCTCGGAAACGAGACGCATATGAACAGGCGAGTAGCATAATGGCACAAACAAAACAATAGTTACACCTAAAACACACAACAAACCCTGAAAACTAATGCAAATTAGTAAATGAGGAGGCGAAAAGGAACGGAGGTAAAATTCCCTGGTTAGATATATATGCTAGCAGTCAAACGCAAACATGTCTACAACATCGCCCGGTCTCCCTAAGAGACGAATTGCACCGAAGGGCGAGCAGAACTACAGTTCTGAACAGAAACGCCCAAATCTCCATACACGGAGAAAAAGCACAAAAGACGATGGGACAGCTACACCGAAACTATCGGCTAACTGACTTACACAAGCACAAACACAAATACAAGCCCTGCCTCTCAGTAAGGGAAAATGACGAGGCGAACAGGAACAGAGATTTAACGTTCCATGGATAGTTTAATAAGTTTGCAGTCTAATGAAAACAAGAGGTAAACACCCGATCTCCCAGGAGGGAGAAACATTTTACAGGTGAGCCGACGGAGCACCGTCGTCCCATAACTTTACTATCCAAATAGACTCACGCAAGCTTAAATAAACACACGCCCTAGCCTCTCAGAAAAATAATATGTAACGAAGCGAAGGAACAGAGAGCTAACGTTCCTATGCTACGCGCAGTCACACACAAACATGTCCACAACCTCGCCCAAACTCCACACAAGGAGAAACACACCCGGAAAACGAACAGAACAATAGTTCCGAAACAACATCGTCCCGTAGGTAAAAAGGACGGAGGACAGCTGCAACAAAGACCAACGCAAAATAGCACGACAGCTTCTCAATATAAATAAAAACCCTGAGTCACAACAAAGGGGAGCGTAGTCCACGAGAAGGAGACAACAGGGAATAAATGTAACGAAGCTACTTACTGGCTCACAGTAACACGGAATTGAGTAGAAGCAAAACGCCAGGTCTCTTAGAAAGAAAACCAAATAACAGGCGAAAAAAGGAACAAAGAACTGCTACTCTATACTTCTACGAGCTAATAACTAAGTAGAAGCGAAACGCCTGATCTCCCAATGGGAAGACATGTGCCGAAGGGCGAGCAGAACTACAGTTCTGAACAGAATCGCCCAAAACTCCATACACGGAGAAAAAGCACTAAAAAGGCAAAAATAGAGCAGAGATTTACGGTCCCAAACTTCTACGAGACAATCAACTACCAAGCCAGTAAGAAATAAGCCCTGCCTCTAAAAAGAGACGCTAAAAATAGGCGAGTAGTCAAAATGGTACGAGAACTCACAGCCAACAATAACACCACAGTACATAACAATTAACAATTAATGTCGAAGCCCCGAATGCAGGAAACGGTAGGCTTAAAGGGTAAGTTCGCTATTTTGGACCTTGGACCCTATTTGCGGTCCGTCTTCCATAAACCTGACCCATGAAGTCCATTTTTTTGCTGATCGGTCCAGTATTGAGTTCGGTACAGATTTCCTGTAGGCTCTCACTGGGCTACAATGGAAGTGAACGGGGCAATCAGAAATGTTCGATAAATGTGCTTTCATGTACAATAAATGAGACGGGAAGCTCAGGGTGTATTGTTACCGGTCTCAGTATGCTCTCCTGTGAAATGTATCTCAATCCGAACATTTTTACGTGCTTGGCATGGCTTGGAAGTAAGCATTTCTCTGTTGCTTGTTTGCGCTGCACTCGCGGAGTACTAGCCTATGTGTCGGGGGTAGGGGAGCGGGAAGGTGTGCCGGCCGTTTACGAAACTATCTAGCTGAGCAGTCTGCGTTTGTTTACCTGCAGCAACGTAGGCTACAATTTCCACACAAAAAACTTGGATGATGGATTACTATAATGATTACGAAGACGAAGAATTCGATTTTGACTTTGACGTTACTGGCTACAGATTTGAGCCAGAATACACGGACACGGAACTACAAGAGATGGATGATAAGAGAGCAAGAGAAGAGAGAGAGGCTGAAGTTGCGCAGGTAATGTTATCCGAAGTCGCTGCCGAGGCTAGACCAAGAATTTCGGGGGACTTTTGGTGTTCTTGCAAGAGGTGCAAGCAGATGCCCAGAGAGGAGGAAAGTTTGTGTTGTAGGGAGTGGGATCTGTTGCTACCGAATGCCATTGAAAACCTGGATGTATCCGTGGATGACACTGGATCATCTCCATTGAGAGTGTAGAAGTTAGAAACGGTACTGGTATTTTCTGTGCTATTTTTCCATTGGCTGTACAAAATGTTTTTTTTTTTCTTAACTTTTGATTGGGTGGGCAAGACGCACGTTTGGGTGGGCTGAGCCCACCCCTGCCCATAGCTACCGCCGGCCTTGGTGCCACGTAGTCATATTATGAATATTTATACGGTTAAGGAGTGAAAGGGTGTGTCTTGGTGAACTGACTCAGGCCCACTGAACTCAGCCCCCTTCCTGCTCTCTCCTCACAACGAAACAAACAACAAAATGGCGAGCGACAAGAGTGACAGCAGTACTGCAGGGAGTTTTGAGGTGGAGGAGTTTGAAAGGATTCCTTCGTGGTGGAAGACTCTTCCTCGCGAAGATGTTGCTCGGGCAATCCAGCCGTATTCATTTGAGTCACTGGCAGCAGCAGCCGCCGCCCCGGCTGTATTGGTTGACGTCTTCGCGATCGAGGAGAGGACCGGGGATGTAACTGAATGGTAGAGCTAACGTTACCTAGCTAAGTTAGCTTGTTTGTCGGCCTAAAGTAACGTTACTATTAAATACATTCAAATACACAGCAAAACCCAGTCACACAGTAACGTTAGTATATTGAACATGGCTGGTTGTAGCGCCCAGCTCCACTTGGTCCGGAGAGAATTGTTATCATTTATTAGCTACATTATTCATAAATGATAGCTAGCTAAGTTACCAGTTCTCTGTACCAAACGGGGCTAAACTCACACACAATAGACTGCTTTGCATGACCTAATTTATCGATACATTTCGTCTCTCGGCAGATTATGAAAGCTAACAGAGCCGGTGGCGTTACACCGAGAAACGATACATCTCTGACTCCTTGGCATAATGCAGGCAAGTTAGCTAAAGATACCAAAGTAAGACGTTCTCGATGAATAACTCTCTATAGCTACGTTCACACTGCAGGTAAAAAGTGGCCCAGATCCAATTTTTTCCTCAAATGTGACACAGATCTGATTTTTTTATGGAAGTGTGAACAGCGAAAATCACATTGAATCTGACATTTCCAATTCTCACTTGGGCCACTTTGAATGTGGTATTAGATGCCGATACATAACCGATTGTGTCAAAGCGACCGCAGTCTGTCAGATCTGAATTAATGTGACTTTTTACGTCATTTTTGATGTAGCTAGCAGCAGGGCATTAGAACGTTAGCGCACGGGATAGTTTACTCACTATTGTATAGGGTAGGTTATCAACAGATTCACATTATATTATCATGTGTTGTCATTTTAGATAAGTGGTAAATGTGCAAAGCAGTGGATTTTTTTGGGCACAAACGATACACCATAATAAGTTGGAAGTAGGCAACGTTTTTATATCATTCGCGGACAGCTGCGTTAACCGTTTTGTGATTTAAAATAATGATAGAACTGTCCATATTATTGTCTTGGTTTGTTGCACGGTATTCATTATTCACGGTTTTCTCATGTAGCTGCTTACTGAACGTTATGGTTGTCGGTCCAATAATGTGTCAATAGTTTAATCTAAGGGTGCACAGTGATGTTAGGCTATACGTTACACATGAAGTTGAACAGGTGTGTCGTGTGAGAGCTTTTTTATATTGTGTATTTTAACACGGCTGGAGTGCTGTATTGACCAATCTGCATCCCGGAACTATCCGTTTTATAAATGTTATATCGACTGGTCTCACTAGCCAAACGGCCGAGCGCTCCATTTTTTTAACTCGTCCGTCCTCATAATCACTCGCCCAGGCGAGTGGGCGAGGTTAATTTCATGTCTTGCTTGAGTTTCACTGAAACCGCCCATGTCACGGTCCCACCATTCCTGGCTCCGATCTTGCATTCACTAGTCCCTCTGCACAGAAGTAGCAGCCATGGCAGCACAGCTAGTAGTAAACCTTGGCTTTTTTCCTGTCTCCTCACACTTATCATTAGCTCCACTGCACATCAACTTTAAAATTAACGCAGAAGCTGTGACTTTGATGACTTCCTTTTTGTTGTTGTTTATTTCTGCAGGCTGTGTAACAGGCTATGTCTGTTTTTTTTTGTTAATTTGCACGAGTCATTTGAGGAGAGCAATCGGTTCACACTGGAATCAGATATGGGCCACATTAAAAAATTAATGTGAACAGCCAAACAAATAAAACTGGATCTGAGCAATAAATCGGAATTGAGCACTAAGGCCTGCAGTGTGAACGTAACCTTAGTAGCTCGATATAAGTCGTAATATTAATGTTAGCAGTAATACAAAGCAATTTGCATTTGAACTTCAACTAGCTAGTTAGCAGTACAAGGGTCTCAGTCTCAAAGAGGAAAAAAACCCATTGGTCTCTGCTTTTATACCACGTGCCCAGCTGAGACCACCCCTAGGACCACCTCAACTCCACCCATTTTTATGTTAAGGATCTTGTGATGTCACAAATCCCCGGAAAACAAGCGTATTGGTAAGCCTACACAAACACTCATATAAAACTATTTTGACTAAACATGAGATAGACAGTTGTATATGATTATAATCTAACCCAAAACATCAGTTTTCAACGCAAAAAAAAAAAAAAACGCAAGAACGATAATTTACAATAGAGAAAGGGGGGATGAATAAATAAATGCAGATAAAAATTGAAATATGTTGACGTTGAAAATAGCCTACATATAGCATTTTTACAAACCTATCCAGACATGTTCACCCTGTCAATGTAGCCTACTGTATGTTTGTGGGTCAGATGATGCCAAATAATTAATAGTATTAATTTCTTAACAAAATAATAGTTATGTTATTTGCGAACAGAATTTTGTGAACACAAGAATGTCTAGGCTGTGTAGGACCACACAGGTGTCTATAGAAATCAAAATATTCCAAATAAATAAATACATCAATAAATACATAATAATAATGCATTTTATTCATGCTGTGCTTTTCATAGACCAAAAGCACTTGATGCAGACAATTGTTCAAACATACCCTGTAGTGTAGTAATTGCAACACTGCAATGTGAATCTCAGATTATTTCCACTATAAATTATTGTCCTTTCACAGTTTGATGTGGTACATACAGTTTCATTGACCACATTCTGTTGAGATGGTAAGATGAAAAAACACAGGGCCAAGTTGCATTAAATACTTTAGTAAAGTTTGGATAACATTGCTTTGGAGTAGAGCTAGTTTAATTAGTGTGAGCTACGATAGGCAATATTGTTAGGTGTAACTTGGCCACATTTTGATATCAATACTTTTAAAGGCAGGCCTAGTTTTGGCAAATTGGAATTAAAGACTTACAGACAATGCTTTGTAAGCTATGCGTGAGTAACTTGGCTTTTTTTTTTACGTTAAAAATGTTTTTTTTTGGTGAGATATCACTTCTTTTTGTGTACTAATGTAATGTGTTTGGTAGCTAACTAATGTAATGGTTACACAGGGACATTTTGGGACTCTGGCTTTCTGATCATGAGACTGGGCCCCCTGCGGAGTCGTTCACAATTAACACTCCTGATCAGACTGAGGCACAATGGAGTGTCTGTACCCTTCTTCAGGTGACTGAGATGAACACAGACTGCTTGATCAATCAGGCAGCGGGTTGGGCAGGAACACCCCCCTCTTTAGAGAAGGAGAGGGGAGATCCCATTTTAACACACACACTCACACACCCTGAGGTGATTGCATAGCTGGTCCATCTATGTTTCATTGTTGGTTCCAAAGGAATGAGCCAATCTATTGGTGCCCTAAAGCCAATTGGGATCAAAGGGATTTTGACCATAAAAACCCATGTAACTTTACCAACTTTGCTCTGATGGGAAAGGTGCAGCCTTACCCATATGGAAATGTAATATACTGCAGTATATTTTAAATATATTGTGAAGATAATTTTGATATATTTACAATATACTGCAGCATATTCTTTTTCCATAGGGGTACCCCTACCAGACGCACCCGGACAGCTCTGATGGGAAAGGCACAGCCTTACCCCTACCAGACGCACCCGGACGGCTCTGATGGTAAAGACGCTGTATTATGCCTACCAGACGCACCACTGAAACCCTGAGGGACTTCTGCATTTCCCAACCCGCATCTCGCCTGATCACCGAGACAGAGTTGGCCTGCCACCGTCCACAGAATAAACCAAGCTGGTTTATTCTCAACAGCTGTTTTGAGGACACGTTTTTTCTAACTGTTCCTCTACTGTCTCCCTTGCAGCTGGACCCAAGTGGAGACCTGTGCACATCCACGTCAACCTGACTGGAAACCTGTCGCGACCCGACTTCGAAGAAGAAGTCTCCAGGAGTCCACGCACCTGCCGGGATCTTGGACCAGCTGACGAGCTGACATCACTTACGGAAGCGGGACTGGCCTCCCTTTGTTACCGTTAAGTATTGAAACACATTTTATTTAGCACTGACATCAATTGATAGGGGGGCGGTGTGGTGGTGCAATGGTTAGCACTGTCGCCTCACAGCAAGAAGGTACCAAGTTCGAATCCCGGCCGAGGGCCTTTCTGTGCGGAGTTTGCATGTTCTCCCCGTGTCTGCGTGGGTTTCCTCTGGGTACTCCGGTTTCCTCCCACAGTCCAAAGACATGCAGGTTAGGCTAATTGGAGACTCTAAATCGCCCATAGGTATGAGTGTGTGAGTGAATGGTGTGTGTGCCCTGTGATGGATTGGCGGCCTGTCCAGGGTGTATTCCTGCCTCTCGCCCAATGCATGCTGGGATAGGCTCCAGTACCCCCTGTGACCCTGATCAGGAATAAGCAGGTTAGATGATGGATGGATGGATGGATGGATCAATTGATAGGCTAGCATAAAACCTGTGATACCCTGTTGAAGTCATTTTACTGCTGGTTCCTACTTTTGTTTGTATTTTGTTTTGCTATGTGCGTTTCGGTCGGGAATAATCAATTTCCCTGACCTTATAGTTTTACACTGTTAAAACTTTATATGTATGAGACTGATAAAACGAGCTCACCACAAAATATAGTTTAGCATGTCATTAACCCATAACACAAACTAACCTTTGTTAATGGTAGGACTTCATGGTAGCCGTCACATAATTATCATTTCCTCTGAATAAGATTAAGTCATAGAATGTTATATCAATTATTGTTTCTATTATTCAGATATTCATAGTTGTAGCCAATAAAACATATGTAATTTTTCCAACCCATTGTCGTGTCTACGTGTAGTGGGGGGCGTGACGAGGTTGGAGGGACCAAACGCAGCACGGGGATTCATTAAGCCCTACCCCTATGTAAAAAGAATATGCTGCAGTATATTGTAAATATATCAAAATTATCTTCACAATATATTTAAAATATACTGCAGTATATTACATTTCCATTTGGGTAAGGCCACTAAGACAGAGACCCCGTATGTAGGGAAATATAAATGATTAAAGTAAGAGACCTAGTTCCTACTCTCAATGGAGGGAAATACGGGAACTAGGGAAAAAAGGTGCGGAACCAAAAACGACCAAGAAAAACGACCGCATGGGAAAAAGGGTCAAAAACCATGACACTACGTTATTTCACTAAGTTGGGCACTATTGATGTATAGAATTCTAATTGAGTGTTGAACTTAATTAATTCTGAATAAAAGTGACCAAACCTCACTACACTAATGATGATAATGCATGAAGATAATGACATCAAGAGAGACATGCACATGCTACATGCAGACACACACATGCATTGTAGCTCAAAGAAAGACATAGGCGTGAATTCTGTGCTTTAGCCTACCATGAACTACAACTAAATTAAAGTGTTTGTGGTAATTTTAAGTACATGACAGTACGTAGCCTATTTGTACTGTATAAACGTTGCCCCTAGTGGTTCAGACGTATCCGTCTCAATTACAGTATTCATGTTAGTCTAAAATTATGAACTATGGCTTTAACCCCGTAAATTTTGACTTATGACCGATACTAGGCTATATACAGTACCTGATGCACTTTCGGTTTAGAAGACACCTAATTCTTTTTTCTCCAAAATCTCTCGTATAAATATGTTGGTCTTTGTGGTACCAACCGTAGGCTACCATGCAGGTGTAGTTTAGTTTTCTGTACGGCAATGGATGTATAATAAGGCATTTTGACTCGCTTCATAGTAGTAGTGTCCTTTACACTCTCTAGTAGGTTCGTTTTCCTGACCGGCTGACTGACGTTCAAATTTCTCTGGCAAAGCTATTTCCCAGAGATCTTTGCATGAGAAAAAAATCACACCCAGGTGGTGAAGTAAGCGGTGCAGGTTTTGAGCAATCATATTAAAAAATGCAATAGAAAATGTGTGTGTCGTTTACATGTACAAAAACAATGGCCTCTGGTTTGGTGATATTTTTACATTATGCTTCTTATTAATTAGTATACTTACAAACATTGCATTTAACAAACATGTAAAAGAGAGATAGAGATAAAAGGACAGCAATTGGTATTTCAGAAGAAACAGTAAATATGACAGTTAGTACTCTGATAACAAACAGGAAAGATTACAGTTATTACTTGAACAATAACAATGGAATTCCAAACTCAACAAGAGGGTGCATGGATTGTTGGGCCGTTCCTTAACTGACTGGGTCCAGCAGAACACTGGTGGTAGATTTTGTATTGATTTTGCTTCGGGGGGTTGCTACGGCGACTCACCTCGCTAACAGGTGAAATGTTCAAAATTCCACTCTAGCGGCAGTTGGTAATTTCAATTTCTAACCCATTTTCTAACTTGTGGCGACGACTACAGTTTTTAAGGTACACAGACATAATATGTATCAAAATGTTCATGTGGTTCCCAGAATTCCTACGGTGTAAATATCTAAGCTGTGACATTTTTAGTTTGTAAAATATTCAGTGTTGTTTGAAAACCATGCTCCCCATTCACACAAATGGTGGAATGTTCAAAACTCCACTCTAGCAGCAGCTGGTAATTTCAATTTCAAACCCATTTTCGAACTTGTGACGACGACTACGGTTTTTAAGGTACACAGACATAATATGTATCAAAATGTTCATGTGGTTCCCAGGATTCCTACGGTGTAAATATCTAAGCTGTGACATTTTTAGTTTGTAAAATATTCAGTGTTGTTTGAAAACCATGCTCCCCATTCACACAAATGGTGGAATGTTCAAAACTCCACTCTAGCGGCAGCTGGTAATTTCAATTTCAAACCCATTTTCTAACTTGTGACCACGACTACATTTTTTAAGCTACACAAGACATATTATATACAGATGTGCATCTGGTTCCCAGGATTCCTACGGTGTGAATATCTAAGCTGTGACATGTATATTTTTTGAGATAGAGCTGTCTGAAGCTGGGTATGCTTTTCTCAAGCTACTATTGTATTCCCGGGCATGTGACGCCTAGGCGACTCCTGATTGGTTTAAATCTCATGCTACGGACAGACGGATGGACGGACGGACACACATGTCACGTCAGCGTTGCCAGGTTCGCGGTTTTCCCGCCAAATTGGGCTAGTTTGAAAAAGCAGTCGCGGGTAAAAATTACATAGTCGCGGTGTGCGGTTTTTTGGGCTACTTTCAACGTTGACCGCGGTCGCCAAAAGTGACAGAATTTTTTTCATTTGAGCGTTTTATGAATGTGTCTTGAACATGATGTTGAATATCTGGCAACTTCTCAGGCCAGAGAACAGAGATAGGCACGTACAATGCTGGACTGCAGTAGAGAGAGAGAGAGCAAGTGGGTGGTGCGGTTTGAATTCACGTCATTTAAAGCGTTGATAGCTACGTTACATTACGTACGACGTTCACTTCTAAATTTGGAGGCGGGGAGAGGGGGTGGGGCGGGGCCCGGCTCCCACTGCGCTGCTCTGGGAGACAGTCAGACATAAGAGAGAGCGAATATTTAATTATTTAATCACGCACTGTAACGTTATTGAACTGCATTATTAGTCGGAGATTACGGTTGTGAACAGAGAGAAGGAAAGAATGAATAGAGCTGTGTAACAAAGAGTGAAGAAAAAGTTGATAGGAAGATGGAGCAGAGGGAGATTTTGAGGTGAGGAGTGAGCACTGTGGAAGATGAGAAAAGCTAAGTGTGCAGTTTCAGCTACTGGGGGTCCACAGTAATAAAATAAATTGTAAAGTACATACTGAATTAAGCTTTTTGTTGTTGTTATGAGCATAGTTTCTTTTTGAATAAAGTAACAACATTCAAAACATTTAAAAATAGGCATACTCAATACATTTTGCTGTTAAACAAAAAGGGAGGGAAAATAAAGAATGTTCAAATATGATCTCTATTAAATGAATACTTCCTTTTTTAAAAAATATATTTTGGGTTTGATATCGCACTTCCCAAGGTTCTTGAGAAACGTCCACTGTAAGTTTGTTTGCATTTTGTAGCAATGCTAATGGAAACGAATGGTTACAGCCAGTAGCCTATTGGTTACAGCCTATGGCTTTTGTTACAGCTAACCAAACTGAAGTATCCCTTTAAAACACCTAAATGGAACATCATTATATTTGGGCTAGTTTTAGGACATTTGGGGCGGGTTTTGAGCTGATTTTGGGCTGGAAATTTCAGCAGGACCTGGCAACCCTGTGTCACGTATAGAAGCGGCTGCACTGCTTAAAAAGACAATAGGCTACTACTGTCAAAGAAGGTAGCCTACCACAGATAATCATTATTATTATTATATAGGGTGAATTCAGGTATTGTGGAACATCAGGTAATGTGGGACAACTAAGCTTTGACATGTTTATTTCCTGCTCTGTCAAGAGCCAATCAAAATAATTGTCACTAGGTTCTTGCAGAGAAACTACATGATCAAAGTCACATGACTTAATTGATGTCATGTCATGATGGGGGTCATGGCAAGCTTCATATATGAAGGTCATCCGGCAAAATACATGGTCAGGTGAATGACATAATCTTTTGCTTGACTTAATGTTAAGGTTCTACATCTGTCCTCAACAATACACTGTGCCTAATTATGATGTAATTATGCATATGAGATACTCGTGCAACAAAATAAATAAAAAAGTGGTAAATATTATGTTTAGAATTTTTTAATTCAGGCATTTTTATTTTTTTTATATGTGCCACATTACCAAACTTTACCAAGGATTAAAGTGCCACATTACCAAGGAAATATGGGACAGCATGTTTCTGGTAATGTGGGACAGTGTTATCAGCATTTGTGTGAGATTAACTCTATAAACTTCACCCCTAGTGGTTGAGACGTATCCGTCTCAATTACAGTATTCATGTTCGTCTGAAATTATAAACTACAGCTTTAACAAAACAGATTTTGACGCAGTATTTTGCAAAAGGGTAGCCTCTTGCGAAAACCTCAGCTTCTCCAGTTACACTGCAGTACAATAAATTAGGAGGGCGCAATTAATAGCCCAAAACACTTACGACCCTCCTCTGGCTACAGCCACAGACTGTAAAATGCATAAAATGCACTGTTTATACACGCTAAGAAAATCATGTTCACGTATAGAAACAATAATATTTTTTTAAAACGTTGTACAAATGAGCATTCGCCGTTTCCCCTTGCTTACTGTTCTATATACAATACCTGATGCACTTTCGGTTTAGAAGACACATTTTTTTCTACAAAATCTCTCGTATAAATATGTTTAAGAAACCAAGTACTTACTAGTATATTCAGCTACAGCTGTTTTCTGATGAACCCTGAAGAGTTTATCTTGTTATATTTCGCCAAAGTCCCGTACAGTCAACATTTCCACAGCGACCACCCGTCGCACTTAGGGCTGAAATACGTTGCTGTTCTTGTGTAAATACACATGCGCTTTCGTACATTCTTTTTAAAACGTATTTAAATACATTAGGCAAAGTATGTTATGGTTATTATATACAGATCCTTTCCAAAAAATTTGAATATCATGGAAAAGTTTTTTTTTTCCATAATTCTATTCAAAAAGTGAAACTTTCATAGATTATAAATTAATTACACACAAAGTGAAATATTTCTAGCCTTTATTTGTTTCATTTTTCATAATTTTGGTTTACAGCTCCAGAAAACCCCCAAAACAGTATTTCAAGAAATTAGAATAGTGTGTCGAAAATCAGCATTTACTTCAGTTATTTTATATATATTATATTATTATATTATTTTAAGATCGTGCAGAAAATTAACCAGGTTACGGTGCGTCTATAATTACCGCGTTCTATGCGCATACACCCAACGTTTCATGTTTCCCGACTAAAACTGGTGCTCATCAGCGCTCTTGCTCCAGCGGACAAACCGCCGCCCCCTCCCCCTCCGGCTTGTGGAGGTAGGTCCGGTGTATACAGTTCGGTGCATATTGGCAGAGAGACGTGTGGGCAGAGGGTTCCAGTTTTTGGTTGATTGGGAAGGCTATGGCCCAGAGGAACGCTGTTGGGTTCCTGCTAGGAATATTTTGGACCCTGACTTGATTAGCGCCTTTCGCCGTGAGGGTCCTGAGGGATCGTCTGGGGTCATCCCTTAAAGGGGGGGGGGGGGGGGGGGTCCTGTCATGGTTTGCGCCTGTCTTTACTTTGTTCTATGGTCGTTTGTTCTTTTCTTTTCGACTGGGCAATCTATCGGATTTTTCGGTGTTCCATGCCGGGGTTTCCGTTCTTTCCGGCACTTAGTGAGTGCACCTGTTGCGGATTTCCTGCTTCTATTTAAGTTTAGGATTTCCTTCCGGTGCTTGGTTGTTATTTGGTCATTTTGACACTAAGCAGGTAATGTATAGGTAGGCACTCTAAGAAGACCTCTTTCCTTCATTGCCCTGCTTTGGAGTTATGAGGGACTTGCCTTTTTGTGCATTAGACAGACATAGGATACACATTTCCTTTGCATTTTCTGTCCCTCGCTCCTGCTACCACTCTGGTCTCTCTGAGACAGCTTTCATTTCCATTTTCTCTGTACCTCTCTTTATTTCCTTGTTTTCTCTCTATCGAGAGTGAGAGGCATTTTCCTTTATTTTTATTTTCTCAAGCCTATTTTTGGGTCGCTATTATTTCCCCCCTTTTCAGTCTCCTCTGTATTGCTCTCCAGCTTTGAGAGTAGGAGCTGTTTTTTCTTTCGTTGTTTTTTTCTCCCTTATTTGCGGATTCGGTCCGCCTCATTGGTGTACTTAGTTGGACACTTAAAGAATCCCTTTAGTTGCATTTGGACCTCGCCTCCGCCTTACATTTAAGGGCTGAGAGTCTGTGGTCATTGTGGTTACCTCTGTAGGAAACCCTGAAATTGCCAAACTCTCTGTGCTGTATAGATATGGGGCATGCCCCGCCAAGCCGTAACTTGGCGGATGGCATACCTGCCATCCCAATGTGTCTACAACTGTCTATAAGCAAAAGATCTGCGTGGTTGTGATCGAATATGATCCCTGTTCCCTGCCCCCTGTCCACTCATACCCCTGCCTATGTGCCCTCTCCCCTCACTTTGCAAGCAGTGTGCAAAATAAATCCTGCAAAACTCTTTCCAAACTAGTGAGGAAGTAATTTGTAATATACTATATATATATATATATATATATATATATATATATATATATATATATACTGTATATATTTTTATTGAGAACATCAATCAGTTTACATATGACAGTGGTTACAAAGTGTAGATTATGAATGAAGATAGACTGAACACAAATAAAAAGAGTAATTCTTAATATGTCCCGCTCTTGTACTTCAAGTTGTAGTTTTTTTGACTTTTTGACTTAGTGCTCTTATGTCAAAGTAATCCTCTTTGGGATCTGTAAAATAAGGCCAAGATGCTGGAGGATCTGTATGGGATGCTGCACAAACCTTACCTGCTGAGGATAATGAGCTGAATCAGGGCTCCTCTGGGGTTACACACATGCATGTTTCTCCGTCTTTCTTGGTGTTTATCTGGAAATGAAGGAAGACCCCACAGTCAGAACCTTCCGTTTGATGAATGTGTGATAAAGATGTCATGTCAAAAAATATAAGATGTCATGATGGCAAAGGCAGGTCAGGACCCATCATTACATAACATGCATTAATAAGTGTGGTTTCTTCAAACAGGCAGTGTGCTGAACCTGGAGAAGAAGACCTGACCGTTTTGTTCTGACAGTCACATAATGATTTTCGAACCTTATATATGGGATTGCAGGGGACAGAACCCACAAGCTGTGGATGCCAGAGGACAGATGTTGAAATCGGGTGCAGATGAATCAGGCGCAGCTGATCAACCCTCCTATTTAATGGCAGAATGTTAGGTGTGAAACAGTATCCTTTCTTTTTGAAAAGTAGTCAGATGCAAATGAGCAACAAATGGTAGCTATAGTGGTAAGAAGTTAATACAACCTCTGCAGGGAGCAAACTTAAACAAGACATATTTCTGTCAATTTTAATGCCCCATTAATTTTTATTTGCTAAATTTAACAGGTTGGAAAAAAACGAAACAGTAAATATTCTGGCGTTATGCTTCAAAAGTAATGTATAATATTCCTGTTGGAGCACATCACCTACTGTTCATAATGGGCAATCAATCTTGAGTGATGGTCGTAACAATAAAAATTGTTCTAAATCTGTTCATTTTAAAAAATAAACTGTATTCCAGGTTGCAGGAGAAACTTGTGTGGGAGCCTTTGCTCTAACCACAGCTCTCTGTTTCCCCTCCTGCTCACTGATTTACTATGAAGTGCTGATTATTAAATAAATGAATTAAGTTCCAGTCAAGCTTCTGATTTGCATCTTTGATCACCATCACTAAAATGTTATATGGCCAAATCTGATTGATTAGTTTGCAATGGTTTTGGCTGGCAAGTGATTTGGTTGTAATGTATTAGGCAGGCACTATTAAAAAGATTATGAATTTAAATATTATTGCTACCTGCCCACAACATTATGAGGTGAAATTATGACAGTGAATGATTGAATGATTGCACCCTATTGATTTAGTTGAGCTTTTTCATAATATATGAAAGATAAAAAGCAGAAGATCTCGATTTACACATACACTTCCTTGAAATGCACATATGCTTTATAGTAAGCTTTGTTGATAAAATTGCAGATTACAGTTGTGGTACCAAAATGTCATCTTTGAAATTCTATCAACAAAGCTGTCTTAAATGAATAATTGCCCAGAATTGTAAAATGATGTATTACAATACACAAGACAAATTAACCGAAACATTTGAAAAACAGCCATACCTGCAGTACTAGCCTCACTTGTCAGGCTAATAAACCAGCTCAACACTGGATAAATCTTGCTAGAACAAACATATTTCAACATTTATCACAAACTGTAACTTCCTTTTGCAGGGGCTCAAGAGATAGAATGCCTGGGATTGAGCATGATGCAGTACAGACACCTAGGAGCCACATGCAAGACTCCACAAGCACATTTTTTTCTCTCCTCCTAAGTACCAAATCTCTGGCGTGTTTCCTGTCACACCTCAGGGACAACTCACACGCACACACACAAAGAGACAGAGAGTGTGTGTGTGCATGAGAGACAGTGTGTGTGTGTGTGTGTGTGTGGTGTGTGTGTGTGTGTGTGTGTGTGTGTGTGTGTGTGTGTGTGTGTGTGTGTGTGTGTGTGTGTGTGAGCAAGAGAGGGAGAGAGAAACATGAAGACGTCATCCCCTCAAATACAGAATATTGAATCTGACATGTAGGGGGGGGAGGGGGGGGTGGCCATTAACAATGACAGATGACATCTATGAAGGGTCAAGGTCCATGCAGCACCCAGGAACCTGCACGTATATGGGCAAAATGTGCAATGCGTTGATTAACATGTTGGATATTGCCACGGCCATATGAAATGCGACAAGATAAATATTAAAGTGTACCATATTGATGTGCCACAAATGTAGACCCCTGAAAATTAAAAGCCTATGCCTGCTGTGAAAATAAAATCAATTGATGTTATTTTAAAAGGATTTACTGAACCATAGTTATCAGTGCAATCAACTTTTGGAGCATCATTGTAATTTCTCCTTAAACAAACTACTACAGAGCACTGGTGTAGCGGAAATTCTCTAGGCCCCCCTGCAAGGTGTGCCCCCCCCCCCCCCCCCCCCCCCATGATAGGCAGCCGCATACACGTCCGCGTTGTTATTTCAGCACCATTGACAGTGATCGGCACATCACATAATGAGGAAAAAAGTAGGCTATAGGATAAATTCAGTCACTCTGTCACTCGTTGTCTTTATTGTAGAAAGCAGGTTTTTATATGGCTTTTCACCTACACAAATGGGCTCAAAGCAATAGAATGAAAGTAAATTAATTAAATCAGTCTACTCCAATTTCAGAGATTCCCGTAGTCCTGTCCTCCTGTCTAACTATTTGTCTATAAAGTACTAGTGCTAATAAACTACTAGTAGTAGCCTAGTGACTACGTCGCCTTGCTTCTAAGGTATGTTAGTTCTTGATTAGCTTCATTTTTGAAAATGATCTCTGCAGAAGCCACAGTCATAGGAATTGTTAAAAGAGTTTACATGACATGGCAACATCAGGAAAACTGGGCAGAAGGGACTGGTGCTTTAAATAGCAGTAACATCAGTTAACAGCAGTTCAGCAAGATCTTTAATTGAGCCTGTCTTATACTACTTAAATTCTGGCCTCATTGTGTTAAGGAAAGAGAGCCTGAATCTGTCTGGAGGTTGCAAGCTGCTGCAGCGGAGGTAGGCTACAAGCTACCTGCGATTGTGTTTCCTCAGTCGATGTGGAAGCTTCGCTGCCTCTTACTGGTCAAAATAATCATGTTACTTTTGGTATTTAACTTTAGCTTGTTCAGATGTCTTTTCGCTGTGTTTTTGGGCACCACTGGGAGACTTTTTACTCATAATCTTGAGAAAGACTTGATGTAGAAATTATATTTTCCATAGCTTAAGTTTTGTTCAGCTCTGCATTTTTGTTTTAGCCTAATTGTCTTTTTTGAGCACCACACACATAGCCTATTTTGTCTAGGCCTAGCAAGTTAGCATAAGAAAGCAACAGCCTTTGGCACTATATGTTTTGAATGTTATACTCACCCATTCACATTGGACCAGCCCACTTGGGTTAAACCATACTTGATTCGTCGGTAGTGTGATAGACGGGTAGGGGGCCCCGTGATGATGTAGGGTATCGGCTCAGGTGGGTGGTGGTGGGGGGGGGGGGGGGGGGTGGGGGGGTCTATTCTCCAATTGAGGCCCCCTGCTATTTATTTTTATTTTTTTGTCACACTAGTGCGGGGTCTTTTGTGCCCAGACTCTGTCAGTACTTGTGTCCAAGGTCACTCAGACAAGCCAGTGGCCCTCCAGAGGCCATGGGCCCTGCTCCAGCTCTGGGGATGGGTGGGGTTTAAGGTGGCAGGTTCACCTCCTGCATTGAGTAAGGCCATGGCAGCCTGCTAAACAAGCTTTTTTTCTTATGTTCTGTTTATATGGGAACATATGAGAAGCTATGGCTGTGAATATGAATATCAAGATTAGAAAAGGTTTCAACAAGTCAGTATAATCAATTTGAGGATGCTTATTGAGCACAATAATTATTATATCATGTCCTAGTCTGACATTGACCTTTTCAGTTAAACAGAAAAGTGTATCAGTTCCACAATATGTCTGGGATGTCCTGTGCAATACGTCTATCTAGATCCAAGATAAATAGGCACAGACTTCAGAAGCTTAAATGGCTTAAATGAGCTTTTTACTAACTAGTATCACCCTTTTCCTAAAACTAGCGTCACTAGCATTTCTATGATCTGTGCAACCTTGGAGCTGTATACTAATCTTAACTTTGTGTTTATGTGCAGTAAAATGCAACACAAGCACTTTAATCAGTGATATTTATGGCCGAATCATCCAGGCATTTCTGGGGAAAAGATACTACATACAAGAAAGTTTAACAGAAACCCTTACATTTTACAGAAACCCAATCATATTGTGAAACTAACTACACACTTTTCTGTTTGGCCCAAGCAAAGCAAGTCTATTATATGTCACAAGAGCATGATACTGGGTTGGCTGAAGGCCCCCACCAACCCATTCTGGCGTGTTTAGGAAAGTACCTTGTAATTTATAATTTACAGAGACCATTTCACATTAGAGCCTGAACTAATCAAATGAGCTATGTTGATAAAGAATCCCTCCTAACTGCACCAAATCTATTAATCTGACATCCATAAATGTATCCTGCATGGGATAGTATACCTATGTATAACTGCTTATGTTGGTTTTAACAGTGGGTATATTACAAGCGCCTTGATGGAATATGTAAATTTTAATAAAAAAGCTACACAAATGGTGTTTTAATAGCTGTAACTTTTGTTTGAACAACACAGCACTTCATTCAATGAAAGAAAAATCGGACATATTCCATCAAGGCGCTTGTATTGCAAATCAAACAATGAATATGAGGCAAAATTGATTGTTTGCATTTATATGTGGGTTTTTAAAATAAAAAAACATCTAACTATATTACAGCAATGCGTTTCAATGCATCAAGTCCTCCTATTTCAAGTCAGAATAAGTATCGGGACAAAGTAAGTTTTGGCACATTTTATGACTTGCAAGGTCAATATTTCATTGCATACCACTTGCATTTGATTGCATTGTGTCATGGACACTCATGGATATCACTAGGTTCATGATGTGATCCTTTAGGATGCTCTGCCAAGATTTTCAAAAAATGTAAACATTTGTAATGGGGCGTGACGTGTGAGGTAGGAGGAGCCAAACCCAGCAAGGGGATTCTTTAAGCCCTAAGGCCACTAAGGCGGGAAACCCCGCAGATAAGGGAGGAGACAAGACAAGGAAACACACACACACACCACAGCTACAGACGCTACTAACCAGCTGACTGTCACACGCCAATAAGTAGAGCGCAAGGACAGGTCTCTGAATAGCCACAAATAATACGCGCCCTGTCTCGGAAACGAGACGCATAAGAATGGGCGAGTAGCGTAATGGAAAAAATAAACAGATAACAAACACTGCAAAAATAATAAGATAGAATGAGGAGGCGAAAGGAACAGATCCAACGTTCCAAGGCTACTCTCAGACTCGCGGTCACACACAAACATGTCCACAACATCGCCCAATCTTCCCTATAGGAAGACATGCACCGAAAGACGAAACAGAACAGCAGTTCCGAACAAAATTGGTCAAAACTCCATGTAAGGAGAAAGGTACCGAAAGGAACGAACAGGACAGGCTGCGCCGGACATTTACCGGCTAAAGACCAAAGCGAGATTAGTTGAAAATAAACGCCCTACCTCTCCATAAAGAGGAATGTAATGAGGTGTACAGGAACAGAGATTTAACGTTCCATGGCTAGTTTCATAGGCTCGCAGTCACATGCAGAAAACATAAAGGGGGTAAACACCCGATCTCCCAGGAGAGAGAAACATTTTACAGGCGAGCCGACGGAGCACCGTCGTCCCATAAACTTTATGATTAAATATGACAAACGTAAGCTCAATTGAAAACACATGCCCTAGCCTCTCAGTAAAAGAATATGTAACGAGGCGAAGGAACAGAGCTAACGTTCCGAGGCTATTTTCAGAAACACGCAATCACACACAAACATGTCCACAACATCGCCCAAGCTCCATATAAGGAGACACACCCGGAGAACGAACAGAACAAGTTCCGAACAAAATCGTCCCGCAGGAAAAAGGGGCGAACAGGACAACTGCCACAAAAGACCAAGCAAATTTAATAGCACGAACTGCCTCTCAATATAATAAAGAAAACCCTGAATCCCAACAAAGGGGAACATAGTCCACGATAAGGAGACAAAACAAGGAACAAACGTACCGAAGCTACTAACTGGCTCACGAGATAAGTAACTAAAGAGCCAGCAAGAAATAAGCCCTGCCTCAGCAATGAGACGATAAAATAGGCGAGTAGCCAAAATGGTACGAATAACTAACACCAGATAAATAAAACCCTAAAGTCAGTACGATAAAAATGCCCTGTCTCTTAGTAAGAACCTACTATACAGATGCATGCAAACAAATAGTGACTCCTCTCGCCTTCACGGAAGAAAGCAGACAGAGAGAGGAGAAAGACATAGAAAGGCAAAAATCTAGGCAATGGACAAACAAGGAAAAAACCAGGAAGTGAGGACAGAAAAGAGCCAGGGGGGACGAGTCCTAATAGCTACTTCCACATAGGCGAGTCCCGCATAACTCCAAAGAAGCACAATGGAGAAAAACGGCCTCCTTAAAAACCTAGACCAAAATAATACTGACTTAAACAAACAAAGGGCAGACTAACACCACACACAAAACAGCACAATACACCACCACAACAAACAATCAATATAGAAGCCCCAATAAAAGGAAACGGAAGGCTTAAATAGCTCTCAGTGACCACGCACAGGTGTAGACGCTAACAGAAGCTCCGCAAACTCAGCAGGGCAGAGCAAGCATCTACCAAAAGGGCAGCGCCCTCGCGTGGCCACTAAGGAAAACGACCGCATAGGGAAACAGGGTTAAAAACCATGACAACATTTTGTTCTGTAAGATATGTTATTGAAAACACTGAAACTCAAAATTTATTATTTTACAGTGAAATTGGTTTAATGTTAGAAAATATTTTTGTGCTCTGGAAGCTCAAGTTTACACCAATGAAAAAAATGCCATAAAGAGGACACAATTGCCTTACCATTGACCATTCAAGTAACCATCACATTTTCTGGATAAAAACCCCACTCTCTTTAAGACATCTCTAGGGTTGCTTTCTATCACTTGAGGAACATCTCAAAAATTTGAAAAATACTGTCCCTACATGATGCTGAAAAGCTAGTCCATGCTTTTGTTACTTCTAGATTAGATTACTGTAATGCTCTTTTGTCTGGATGTGCAAATTCCTCTCTGAAAGAGCTTCAGCTAATTCAAAATACAGCAGCTCGTATTCTCACGAGAACTCGGAGATTTGAACACATCAGCCCAGTGTTAGCTTCACTTCACTGGTTGCCAGTCAAATTTCGAATAGACTATAAGATTCTGTTACTTACCTTTAAAGCCTTACATGGGCTTGCCCCCTTATATTTAAGTGATTTACTTTACCCTTATAATCCCTCACGAACGCTCCGTTCGCAGGGCGCAGGCCTCCTTGTTATTCCTAGAATAGCTAAAAGTACCATAGGTGGTAGAGCCTTTTCCTATCGTGCTCCTCTCCTAAGGAACAAATTGCCTGCTCATGTTCGGGGTGCAGACACTATCAGTTTATTTAAAGATAGGCTTAAAACCCATCTTTTTAGTCTGCCCTATAGTTGAGGGGCAGGAGTGGGTGGCTGGCATAAGCTATAGAGTCTCTGGTGGACTGAGCAGTCAGTGCTGTCACTGGATCATTATTGGTAGTGCTGTGTTAAGCTGGACCGGTCATGGTCTGGTGGTGACTGTCTCAAGCCTCCCCTCATGGCTGTATTGGCCCCTGCCTCTGTTTAGCCCTTAGCTATGCTGCCATAGCCTTATTCTGCCGGGGTTTCCTTATCGCACGCAGGCACCTCTGTCTCTCCTGCTCTGCTTGTTCTGCTACCATCTGAACCCCCTAACAATGTTTTTTTTCTTTTTTCCTCTTCCCTGTTCTGGGCACCTGTAGCCCAAGTTTCCCGGGTTTCCCGAGCCCTCCCCCCGCCCCCCTCCTGGCCCGGAGCTCCAGCCCAAGACCAGCTAGGCACCCAAGACCAGCTAGGCACCCCCCACCTGCCACTGCTGATCTCTACATGACGGAGTCATCAGAGTAGAATACCTCCCTATGAAATAATCAACCCATAGGCCAGTGGAGGATAGGCATCCCCCCAATAGCCGGGTTCCTCTCGAGATTTCTTCCCATCGGGGAGTTTTTTCCTCGCCACAGTATGAGGGTTTTCTCTCCCTACTAGAGAGTTTTTGCCTCTGCTATCTGGGGGCTTAGAGCTGGCATTTCCCATTTCCCCTTTCCTCCCCTTTCTGTTCTGTAAAGTGTCTTTGTGACAGTCGTCTGTGAAAAGAGCTATATAAATAAAATTGAATTGAATTTAAGGATCATTGGTCAGGCTGTCAATCTGAATGAAAGGTGTGAAAATGAAGACTAAGGGGCAGTCCACTTAAGTGTGAGATAATAAATGAATGCAAATGTATAAATTAGTACAAAAAGGTAGGTACAAAAATAATATCCAAGTGTTTGGATATCCCAGTGAGCACCGTTGGATCAAAAGGAAGGGGAAGCTGCATTACACAGGCACTGCCTGTAAAAGGCTGTCCCTCTAAACTCAGCGTTTTGAACAAGAATGATACTTGAAAGGGAAGGCACCAAGAGACCGACAGTCACTCTGAAGGAGCTACAGAGTTCAGTGGCTGGAAGTGTAGTAAATGTGCACCAGTCAACAATATCAAGAGCTTTGCATAAAACTGGCCTGTAGGGATGCTTTTCATCAGCACGGATTGGGCACCTTATTTAAATTGAAGGGAAAATGGATGGATCCTGCTTCAGTTAACTAAAAAACTGAAACTTGGAGGAGAATTTACCTTTCAGGAGGACGCTGATCCCAAGCACAAGGCCAGAGCAACATTGGAGCGGCTCAAGAAAAGACAGGTGAATGCCCTACAGTGGCCCAGTCCAAGTCTTGATCTCAAACCCATTGAGAATCTGTGGCACTATTTAAAACTGTGGTCCACAAGCATCATGCAACCAGCCTGAACAACCGTGAGCAAATTTGCCAAGAAGAATGGGCAAAAATCACACTAAGCAGTGTGCAATTGTGGGAAACACAGGTGCCCTGATCCATGAGTAGGCTATGTTACCGATATCCTGCTTCCCATTTTATTACGTAATAATCCTATTGCCTATGATCTGTAATTAATTTTCGTTTTAAAAATTGTTAGTGCTTAAACACGTGTACATATTACACAAGGAATTACTTTTTGAGAAGTATACGTCTTACAATCAGCAACCACGAATAGCCTATATTCCCACTACAATCCAGACGGTAGCGTGACTGTACAAGCTATGGGTAAGTTATGGCTTAGACTTGACATAGCTTTTACGTTTCTGTAAAAATGGTTTTACATAACAAGGAGATGAGCACATTGAGCAGTGAACTACTTATTGTGGATATATTGCAGATATACGTGTCGCACGCTTTGGATCCCGATAGAGTAGCCTATCCATTCCACATGCTTCCACCTGAAAATTATCTGTCTATATGTCCACCTGAGGCTATTCTCCCCGAGCGGTACTTGTTGTGCGAGAGACGTCCTGCTAAGTCAGGCAGTTGTCCAAACAGGCAGTCTCCACAAAAGCGGTGTGTGCGCCCATGTATGTGTGAGAGTTAGAGACATAATAGGCAGTTCCCTCTCCGTTTCTCCATCTCTTTCTTTTTCTTCTGTATTCGTATGTATGTGCGCGCGTGTGCATGCGTAATGTTAAACTGTTGGTGACTAGCCTACATGTATAAATTGAATTAAACACACAGTCACTCAACATTTTAAAGCTACTTACACACACACATAGTCTAGATAAAGCAATCCACTCCAAAGTTAAACTCTGTCGGAGATAATGTTTGTCACTTACATGTAGCGGTGTGTCGCAGTATGCATTTCCTTACAAAGTCCAGCTGCGCACAATGCAGATGTAATCATATAGCCACAACTGTCCTGTGAACAATGAATCCACGCTAACGACTTTTTTTGGTAATAAAACGTCTTTATCGCCTGTGCTGAAGTGCCCACAAATTACACTGGTGTGTGCAGCCATTCGCCAGCAAAAACAACTGGTTGTGTCCGTGGTGCCACTGCGCGCTGCGCTTTCTCACTCACGGGGAGGGGGAGAACGCTGTGACACGACGATGTCTCACTTTGTCGGACCTTTAACGATCATGACTGACACTGAATAGCACTTTTGTTTTCAACATTTCAATCACTCAATATATTGACCAATAAACCAACCCACAAAGCAACAATCCAACTCACCAACTACACAATTTCTTAATCCGTAAAAGTTATCATTTTGCGCATTCTGAAAACAGCATTCGTTTGACTGAACAAAGCAAGGACAATATCCAAAATCTGGCCTCTACCTGCAGTTAAATCCAGTTCAATCTTTTAACTCATTCGAGAACTGAATTTCTGAATATATATTTTCCTGACATTATTTACAGGTGTGTAAATCAAGGTGTAGGTTAACACTTAAAAACGCACAGCAGAGGTGTGTTAATATAGGTAGACTATAGCAACTGTGGGTAAAGCTGGATCTGAACACCAGTTTGTCCCTGAGAAAATTTATGAGGCTGGAGACTGCCTTGATGTGAATCCAGAACCACATTTTCCACAAGCCCCTGGGAATAACTGCAGCCAGACCTGAGTCTCAAGAGAGGATATAACAGATTATAACAGAACCTTCCTCAGATGTATCTTTTCCACCTGTAAGCCAATTTCACAGTTCACAGTTTCCATACAGCTGCCTTAATCATATCTGGAAATTCACTTGTACAATTATTTTATTACAAGGAACAAGATGAGTTTTCATCTCTGAGGGTCCTCACATTACTTGGGTGCCACCATATCACACCCTGTTCTCAGCTCCCCCACCACCTTGGGATCAGTGATGACACACGGAATCTGACAGCCAGGTGCCCCCTACAGGGCGACAACACTACTTCCATCTGAATCCTGCATGTTAACAAGTGACACCCTAGCTGTGTCCGAATCAGAGCCCTATCTCTTTCTCATCCAGTGCACTCAATAGTATAGAAGGGCACTGATTCAGACACAGCCCCCATCTAAGGAATTCCCTGTCTCAGTAAATGTCCACCCTTCACCCAATGTAATGCCTTGTCTTGGTAACACATTGGCATCTCCTCAGCTGCTTTCCAGCCCACCCGTTTATCTAAATCCCCTCAACTGTTTTTCACTTCCCCAAATTCAAATACATTTTATTGGAATTAAATATATGTCTAAATATTGGCAAGTGTACAGATATACTTTTGAACATGAATTAATAATGACACATTTGAGTCATCCATTATATAACTATGTTATACATAATTGTGGCAACAATTATAATATCAAAAATAACAATGAAATTGACACAAAATATACAATGATTGATGAAAGAAGGAAAATATAGTAATAAAAATACAAACCCCAATTTCAAAAAGGTTGGGACAGTATGTAAAATGCACATTAAAGGAGAAAGCAGTCATTTGTAAATTCTCTTTTACATATATTTAATTGAAAACAGTATGAAGAAGAGATATTTAATGTTTTACCTTATCAACCTTATTGATTTTTGTAAACATACGCTAATTCCAAATTTGATGCCTACAAAAACAAATTTGCAGCACATTACACAATTAATTCACAATAAATTTGAATGCCATTCTCTTCATGCAGGAGCAGGTCTGTTTTCCCTGCTGTAAATCACACTTTTCACGGTCTTCCTGGGAAAGTGGACTTCATTGTTTTAAAGCATTATGCTACCAGTAAAACAGGTTGGTCACATTTCCATAAGCAGGACATTATAAAACAACGGAAAATATGCGTGAACCTATTTACTAGGTTCACGCATATTTACTAGTGTCATCATTAAGGCAAAATAATGGTATTTATGTTATTAATCAATATTAGAATACACATAATGAACTTCGGATG